>CM069912.1:95580700-95591168 GCA_036172215.1 Camellia granthamiana | reverse complement strand
TTAACTGTATTACTGTTCAGCAGGCCTTCGGTAATCTCGGATTACTGGCCAGTTACGGTACTAAACCCATAGGCCCGGGTTTGGGTCGTGACATTTGCACACCCAATGATGAGTGTATATGTTTGTCAAGTGCTCGAAGTCCTCAGCAGAATGCCATAGCTTTGAGTCTCTCAAATCTTACACCCCTGTTGCCTTGTTTTTGGACCAAAACCTTGGATTTTCAAGCTTGCAACCTCTTGTGGCTTGCCGGCCATTTCTTCTGATTGTCGGCCACCATTAGTAGCCTGCCGGCTACAAATGTATTTTGCAGATATTTTTCTGCCAGTTGTGCCAACTATTGGCACAGATGCATGCACATTCCTACACGTATATGTATAGATATTTCTGAGGGAGTTACTTGGTTTTCTATATATAGGAGGCCTCCCATTCTATTTTTAAGGTTGGAATTTTTAGAGCAAAAATTCTCTCTCTCTTGAAATTTCTTAGCTTTTTGCAAGCTTTTGCATATGCACTCTAAACTAAACCTCTCCATCTTTGAACTGAGGTACCTTCGAGCCTTGTTTGAGCTCTTGAGGATGTGTTTGTCTTGATTTATTGCCTAGAATTGGTTCTTCTCTTCAAGAGGTATAAAGCTTTGCTTCTCTACTTGATTTATTTACTCTTTTTCCTACTTTTTTCCTTTGTTTTTGGACTATATAAACTCTGTATTTTTGGGCTGAAACTTAGGTTTTAAGGCCAATAAAGATTGAGGGGTGGTTCACCCTTTCAAGGCCTTTACCCTTGTGTTCCCTGCCTTTACCCTTGTGTTTCCCACCTTTACACTATCTTTTTTTGAGCTTTTAAACACTGATTTTCAGAGTTATTTCAATGGCTAAAATGTTGTTTTGAAGTCCAAAATTGCAGAGGTTAGCCTCCCCTCCTTGTGTTTTGCTTACTAGCCTAGCATGATCCATGTTTTAGCTTATTGTCTTAACTATTTTTGTCTTAATTTCAGCATGTTTTAGGACTTATTTAGCACTGTTTTAAGACTATTTTAAAGTGTTCATTGCATTTGAGTCTTACATTGCATGCTTGTAGTGTAATTGTCCTCATAAGTTTGGTGTTTTAGGCCTTAGACACCGCCTTATTTGAGTTGATTGCATTTATTTAGTACTTTTCTTACTTGTTCTCATCTTGAATCACCTTTGCAACCTCCCTTCTTTCTTGGATTTTTTTCTTTGCTTTGAAAGTGGTTTCAAACTATTTGTTTGTTTAAGCATGAGATTGAGGTGTCATGTTTAATGGTTTAATCCCTTTGGGGGTTCATTACCAACGGTATGATGTCTCTTTTATGCCCAAAGCAACACTTGGTTTAAGCCATCTTTCCATTAGAGGACTTAAATTCACTTGTGGACTAAATTGATTAAAGAATTGAGAGGTAACTAAAATAGAGTAATAAAATTGGTGAATAAAAAAGTGCAAGATAATAATTTGGGTTCAGTCGGACGTTAATTGAACCCTTGAGCCTTGAGTCGTTTCATACCCATTAGTGATGAAAACGGTTCAAGATTTATTGTCAACTACTTCCCTTGATCTTTCATGATAGGGAGGTGGTTTTGAGAGTCTTGTTTTGTTGCATTCATTGAACTTGGACACTTGATTCATAAGCCATCATGCAATGAAATTGCATCCATTGGTGGTTTGTGAATCAAATTTACTACTCCTTTGAGTTGTTTGATGATAAGGAGGGGTGAGTTGTGCAAACAACCCTTGAGAATACCCTGTGCATGCTCTATTTGTTCTTTGTTGCAGCAGGAAGAACCATGCAACAGTGGCTGGCAGGCCACCTTTTGTGGCCGGCAGGCCATTATCAGTGGACGGCAGGCCATCACTTTTAGCCGGTCGGCCCCCAATGCAAAACCCAGCCGTGTATTTTTTAAGCAGAATAGAGTTGGTCTAGAGGTGGAAAACAGTGTAAGTGTTCTACTGTGCAACAGAGGCTTCATGGAAGCAAAACAGTGGCCTTTTTTAGGTGGAAACCACATTCATGTATGAGCCTTCCAGGGATCTGCGGGATCCGTGTTGTACTAATATTAGTGTTGTGCTTAAAGTAGTGCCTTTGTAATTAATTAGTTAGAATAGCTAATTTGTCTAGCATCGTAATTATTTTAATTAGTTAGAATAGTTAATTAATTTGTTGTAATAATTAGTTAAGTAGTTTAGCTAAATTATTCATTTGGGTTTGTAATAGTTAATTAATTAGCTTAGCTTAGTTAGCTAGTTTATTCATTTTGGACCCTCCAGTGTGAGGGCACAAATGTTGTAATAATGTGTATGTCTTCCAACCTCACGTCTTTCTCCCTTTTATTTAACCGCTTATGCTAGTTAGTTTAGGGCATCATGTTTTGTTTAGCATACTTCATGTTTGCATCCATTTGTATTACATGCACCGAAGCTTGGTTCATCATTTTAACTTGTATTGTTAGTTAAATATTTCTTTGAATACGTGCTTAGATCGCATGCTATGAAATTGATTCATATGCCATATTAGTAGCTAAGCCTAATAATTGCATATCGCATGTGTTACATTAGTCATATTGCATAAGTTAGGATCATGCATTGTTCTAACTCTTTCATCTTTTTGGCCTGGAGTACTAGGTGAGCCTTTACTCGCTTTAGTATATCGCATGCGTGTGATTGTTGCCATGTCTAGCCTGTTTGTCATTGGGAGAAGGCTAGTTGCTTGAATTGGAATAATTTGAATAATGTTCATATGCGATCACTTTTTCAAGTGGTACATATTCGAAATAATTTTCAAAAACAAACATAAGCCAAATGTTCCAATTCTTGAAAATTTAGTCTCTACTTGTGTGTGTGTGCATCACATAGTAGTGCTAGTCTAATAATCAGAACAAGATCATATAATGTAGAGAAGATTCACATCATGATTAGTAGAGGCCAATCTTTGATCGAGCGAGTGGAGGTGCTCAATTCATGACCTTCCCTTCTCGTATTTAAGTTCCCGAGCTGAAACAATCTTGGTGATGATGGACACGTGGCCTTTGGCACGAGTCATGGGTTTCCTAAATTTCCCAAAAAAATATTTAGGTGGCGACTCTGTATCTAGTAAAACAGTCCATTTTTGTCAATTTGATTCAAAATCAATTTTCTAAAAGATTTGCCGGATTTGGACTCTTTGGTGTTTATCTATTTCACATTGCACTTGTGAGATTAGATTCAGAACTGCGGGAGTCTGATACTGTAGGGCTTATTCGTCTTTTGAGAGGGGGCACGAAAAGTCAAGCTACACTGGTTAACTAAGGAGATGTCTGATGATGAAATCAAAGTGACGGTATTCCAATTGGGCTCTATTAAGGCTCCTGGGCCTGATGGGTATCCCAGGTTTTTTTACCACCGGTACTAGGATGAGATTGGATTAAAAGTTTGTGCAGCAATTCAAAGTTTTTTTGCCGAGGAGTTTATGTTGAAAGAGATGAATCAAACTAACTTGGTTTTAATTTCGAAGGTTAAAGGAGCTGAGACTCTTTTGTAGTTTAGGCCAATTAGTTTGTGTAACTTTAATCTTAAGATCATCACCAAAGTTTTGTCAAACCATTTGAAGGGTGTGTTGGGGGAGATTATTTCCCCAAGCCAATCGGCTTTTGTGCTCGGGCGGATGATTCAAGACAACATTCTTGTGGCCCATGAAGCGTCTCATTTCTTAAAATTGTAAAAGAGGGACAAACACTCAGATATGGCTATTAAACTCGATTTCAATAAAGCCTATGATAGGGTTCAATGGGATTTTCTTTAAGCGATTATATGAAAGATGGGTTTTCATGAGAAATGGGCTAATTGGGTGATGTAGTATGTTTCCACGGTTACGTTTGCGTTGTTTGTAAATGGGGCTGAATGTACTACTTTTAGACCTTCAAGGGTTATTCGACAAGGAGATCCTCTCTCTCTCCGTACTTATTCCTTTTGATGGCTGAGGTGTTGACTAAACTTCTTCAGAAGAGTTTGCGGGCAAATTAGTTCTTTGGAATAAAGATTAGAAGAACCTGCCCAATGTCGTCACATTTATTGTTTGTAGATGATGTTCTTTTATTCCTCAAAGCAGATGTTGGTCAATGTCGGCAAGTTCTTAGAGGGTTGGATGTTCATGGGCCAAAGAATTAATTTTGATAAATCGGGCATCCAATTCTCTTCTAACACTAGGGTGTTTCTTCAAAAGCAAATATGTGATGTTATGCGTATTGCTCCGATAAAAGTAGGATCTAGATATTTGGGACTGCCATCTTGTTGGGGGGAGGTCAAAGCTTGAGACTTAAAATTTTATTGTGGAAAGGGTGTTGGACAAACTACAAGGATAAAATCTTAAGTTATTGTCCCATGTGGGTCAGGAAACTCTTCTTAAATCGGTCGCCCAAGCTATATCCACCTGTGTTGATTTAAACTCTCTGTTGAGCAACTTTTGGTGAAAAGGAGACCCTGAGAGTAAAGTATCCATCGGGCTTCATGGGAGAAGATGTCCATGTCAAAGCTTCAAGGAGGGATGGGGTTCTAGGATTTTCAAACTTTCAACAAAGCTTTGTTAGCTCGACAGTGATGGCGGTTGTGCAAACACCCTAATTCTTTTTGTGGTCAATGTCTCAAGGGTCTTTATTTTCCAAACACGGACTTTTGAAATGCTAAGAAAGGGGCTAGGGCATCATAGGCTTGGGCAAGTATTCTGAAGGGTTGTAAGGTGCTTAATCGGGGGGTCCATTGGCAGGTCAGCAATGGAAAGTCTATCAAGTTCTAGAAAGACAAGTGGGTCACTTCTTCAAAAAATTTCCGAGTGAAATCCCATAAACCCAGCGGATGCAATCTGTTTATAGTTAGTGAAGCCATCAACTCTACCTCCAGATGTTGGAATAAAATCATGTTGCATAGTTTGGTCTTTGATGAAGAGGTGGAAGAGATTTGTACGATTCCCATTGCGACTGAGGACCAAAATGATCGACTTATTTGGCACCATGATCCGAAGGGTACTTCTTCGGTCAAGTTAGGATACAGAGTGAAAATTGAATATCAACAACATCAAGCTGAGGATTGGTTGTCCTCCTCTTTTTAGGTTCCAGAGCATGTGTGGAAATTCATGTGGACACTCTTGATTCCCCCTAAACTTCGGCATTTCTAGTGGTGCGCTTGTAACAATCTGTTGGCCTCTAAAGCTAACCTTTTCTGGTGTTGGTGTGCTAAGGATGAGGTGTGTCCTATCTGCCAACAAGAAATAGAGACTGTAGAGCATTTGATATATGGATATGAATGGACGAGGGTCGTATGGTTTAGAAGTAACGTAAATATCACTCTCAATGTAGGACCTTCAGCTCGATTCAGAAGTGGACTTGCGTGGTGTTTCAAGCTTTTGAGAGTAGCAAGGATCGAGTGGAATATTTTTGTAAGATGTTATGGTTGGCATGGCATATATGGAAGAGCCGGAACGACTTTGTCTTCAACCATCATCCCGTTGACCCTTGTTCCACCATCTTTAAAGCTGGGAAGGATTTTGATGAATTTGCTAGAATATCTATGCTCAGTCAACAAACATCTAGTAATCAAAATTTCTTGCAAGAGGCATCAAGGTCGTGGATTTCCCCTCCGCAAGGGAGCTCTAAAGCCAATTGTGATGTGGCTATCAAGCTGGCACGTGAGAGCATCCTTAGCTATTTTATTTCGAGATTGTAAAGGCTTTGTTTTGGAAGGGGCAGTTCGAATGGAGAAAGTGAGGTCAGCCATGCAGGGTGAAACGATGGTTGTTAGATAGGTGTGTCTCATGGCCCAATCCCTTAATCTCTGGAAATTGTTGGTGATAACAAAGCTGTGATATGCTTGTGTGTCGAAAAATGAACCGCCTTGGTGTTGTGCTCCTATCATCGAGGATATTAGAAGGTTGGCTAGGAAGTGTAATCTCTCTTTCTTGTGGACTCCTCGTGAGGCCAATGGTGTTGCCCATTGGATTGCTAAGGGTTTTCTTAATGGTGTTCTTCCCTGTAACTGGGTTTGTAATCCTCTCGAAGGGCTGCGTAAGGCTTTAGCTTTGGTTGTGTAATCTAATTTCGATGTTCAAAAAAAAGAACATGGATTATAAATATCCGATTAATT
This sequence comes from Camellia granthamiana, assembly GCA_036172215.1. Classification (NCBI taxonomy): domain Eukaryota; kingdom Viridiplantae; phylum Streptophyta; class Magnoliopsida; order Ericales; family Theaceae; genus Camellia; species Camellia granthamiana. The sequence continues at coordinate 95,585,042 of CM069912.1, read as the reverse complement.
TAATTTTTTACATAGATGATATATTCGACAAATCTTATAATATAAATATTTCAAATCATTAAAATAGGCCCAGAATAATATCTTGCGGAGGCTCACAGTAACCCCAGTTCTGACTAGGCCAAGTACTTGACTATGAATTTAACAATACTAGGAACTTAGAGAAAGTATTGTAAAATCATTTAAAAAGGTGTATCTATGGATTACAATTTAGGTGAGTTTGTCATAAAATTAAAAAAGTTATATTTTAATCAAATTTGTCTTTCGTGAATTTTTAAAATAATTATGTCAATTATTTTTTTCAAGTCTGCCTTGTGCAGGCGAAGGTAAGAAATAAAAAATAAAATTGAAAAAAATCCAAACAGAGTTAATTTAAAACAAAAATTCTAACTATTTTTTTTTTGGTTCTTTTTTTCAATTTTTAAATTTTTAAATTTTAATTTTTTTTTTGATATGTGTAGTTGAATAGAACTCAAATGTGTGAATTTTTTTTTTTATTACAAAATGTTCATTAAAAACCAAAATAAATAAATAATAAAAAAGTCGATAAAAAATTTAACGTAAATCATAATACCAGAATTTAGGGGTTGTAATGATGCATCCAAGCAACACTCCTTTTTCCTTGTTAACAAAAATAAAAAAAATATAATTTCCAATTTGATAAGACAATAGTATTTTTCTTGTGAACCACAAGTTACTCCATCACATGCTGCAAGTCATTTTCTGTGATCTTGACTTCACCTCCTCTCACCTTTCTCACCCATATTTTTTCTCCCGTATTAACACACACACCCCAAAAAAAAAAAAAAAATCTCATTTCCAATTTGATAATACAATAGTATTTGTCCTGTGAACCACAAGTTACTCCTTCACATGTTGCAAGTCATTTTCTGTGATCTTGACTTCACCTCCTCTTACCTTTCTTATCCATGTTTTTTCTCAGCCCCGTATTTCACACGTTTGACATTGTTTTCAACCCAAGGTACGTAGCTCACTTGGTAAAGGCCTTAGGGTTAGGACCTCAGGTCTCAAACCCGAAATTTCTTAGACCAACGTTCTAGATAGCACAATTAGTTAGCAGGTTAAGCCTTAAATTATTATTAGGGTAAACTATCAATAGGTCCTATTTTAGAGACTTATTACCCAATAGGTCTTACTTTGGAGACTTAATACCCATTAAGTCCTATTTGATAAATTTATTAAGTGATAAAGATAAATTTATCAGTCTTTTTTTTTATGAATAAATTTATAGTGATAAATTTATCAGTGTCTTTATTTTTATGAATAAATTTTTAGTGATAAATTTATCACTCTCTTATTTTTATAGTGTTAAATTTATTAGTTAGGACATGTAGGTAAATAAGTCTAGTGAATAGGACTAATTGGTAAGTACTCCTTATTATTATCACAACACTTAGTGTGGGTTCAATGTTTTCTCACTGCGCGAGTCTTGATTTAAACGGAACTTGTATTGGGAGGTCGGGATAAATTCTCAAGTTATAATCTCTTACTCAGAACGGACAACAAGACACCTTAGTGATATCTGCAAGGGCATTGCCTTTGACTTGTGGGAGAGGATGATGATTTTTCTGCAACAAAAAAGAAGAAAAAAAAAAAAGACATCGTTTTTCGTTTTTTTTCTTTGATTTTTTTTTTTTTTGAAAATTGGCATAAAACAATTTGTTTGACAAATTGTTTTTGAAAATTCTTCTCTAGAGAAGTGTGAAAAAAATAAAAAAATCGCACAAAAAACTTTATTTAATAAAATATTTTTGAAAATTCAAAAAAAAAAAAAAATTGAAAATTGGCACAAAACAATTTGTTTGACAAATTGTTTCTGAAAATTCTTCTCTAGAGAAGTGTGAAAAAAATAAAAAAATCACACAAAAAACTTTATTTAATAAAATATTTTTGAAAATTCAAAAAAAAAAAAATGAAAATTGGCACAAAACAATTTGTCATCTGAAAATTCTTCTCTAGAGAAGTGTGAAAAAAATAAAAAAATTACACAAAAAACTTTATTTAATAAACTATTTTTGAAAATTCAAAAAAAAAAAAAAAATTGAAAATTGGCACAAAACAATTTGTTTGACAAATTGTTCCAGAAAATTCTTCTCTAGAAAAGTGTGAAAAAAAATAAAAAATCACACAAAAAAACTTTATTTAACAAACTTTATTTGAAAATTAACTCAATTTGGTTTGGAATTTTCAAAAATAGTTTATTAAATTTTTAATCTATATTTTTTTGTTTTTAGTGATTTGTTTTATAACTTTTTAATCAATTTTTTTTTAATCAAATCTAGGATACACTTAGAAAGTATAAAATTTGTGTACAAATTTTTCAAAAATTCATTGAATGCAAAAAAATATAAAAAATTAATATATTTTTGTATTTTGTCATATTCAATGAATTTTTAAAATTTTTTTTGTACAAATTATATATATATTTTTAACTTATCTAGATTGAGTGAATTTAAAAAGTTTTTTAAAAATAATTAATAATATTAAAAAAATATAAATTCAAAATTCAAAATATTATTTTTGAAAATTTCAAGCCAAATAAATTGTAACATCTCCCTAACTTAAAATGTATTTCCCAAAAATAATTTATTTGACTTGAAATTTTCAAAAATAGTTTTTTAAATTTTGAATTTATATTTTTTTGAAATTTTTACTGAATTTTTAATACATTAATTATTTTTTAAATTTTTTTAGATTCACTTAATCTATAGATAAATTTAAAACATATATAATTTGTACAAAAAATTTAAAAAAATCATTGAATAGGGAAATGTTCCAATGTGCACCCTTAAAACGGTGCATATGATATGTCTTTCATAATTTTTTTACAAAATTTCATAACTTAAACACAAAATGTCATAATTTTTTTTATTAAAAAATGTCATAACAAAATCCCAAAGTGTCATAACAAAAATAACAAAATATCATAACATTATCATCTCTAATTTTAGAGTGCACATTATAAATTCGTTATTCATAACTTTACTATAAAATGTCATAACACACATCATAACAATTATAACATTTATTATAAAAAAATCATAACTTTTTTACGATGTGCACCATTTGAAAAGGTGTATGTTATAAATTTCTCCTTTTTAAAGTTAAGTTGTTTTTGTTAAATATAAACCATGGCCGTCGGTGAGACGTCATGTGAAGAAATGTCCAAATTCAAGTGAGTTACATGGTTCCAAATTCCCATCTTTTTATTGTTTCTGTAGCAACTCTTTTGGATGCACACAACCTTTACAAAAAGGTGAATAAAAACCTATGGACACAACATTTTCAACTTAGATTTTCCATTTTTGTATTTTTCGGTTATAATGATGAAAATTAAATATGACATATAATAAATACACAGAAATAAGAGTCATATGTAAATAAAGAGATTTAAGCCACTAATTTTTAATAAAATGCAAGAATTTTGATCAATCCAAATAACCTTGTTGGTTAAATCAAATATTTAAAAAAGAGAAAAAATTGACATATTTAAAACAGGAGGGATTCAACTCACCCAGAGCCCACCCATTGGGATAAAAAAATGCAATTTTTAAAAATGTTCTATTTTCATTTCCATTACTGACTTTGAAAGGTATTAGGACTTTGAATGAGGTGACAAGGAGAGAAGAGGAATAGATTCCCAAAAAGACTTGGCTCATTAAAGATCACACAAAATTTAATCCTAAGACTCAGTTTGGTTATGATGGAAATAGTAGAAAGTAAAAGAAATGAAAAAAATAATTTTTATTTTAAAAGTTTATTTAGTATGAAAGTGGTGGAAGTTATAAGAGAATTAATTTTCTTGTACAACTCATAATAGGATGGTAACTAAACTTCCAATTTCTTACAAAAATTTAAGAAAGTTTAAATTTATTATAAAAATAATTACTTATAAATAGAATTCCTACTTTCTTGCAAAATTTTCTTCCTAATCAAATTCATATGAGAAAATATATTTTCTTTTCTTTTACTTTACTTTTTACTATTTTTACTTTTCATCATTTATTTCTTTCCAAATCAAACGAAACCTAATAGTTTATTAAAATTAGAAAAATCATATACAAGTTTATTTCTTAAACTCATTTTTTATACCTAATAATGTATAAGTAAGATGATTGATTGATAATTAGAAAATGGGAGATTTATTAGAAAATCATTTTTCAAGTGTTTATATCTCAATTAGTCCATAAGATATTTTTGTATTCCAATAAGTCTTATTATTTAAACATTTGATCTACCAAATCATAATTCTCATATTTAAGATATTTTATGGACATTTTTACCCTTACAAATATTTTTTAAATGGTTAGCAATTTGGTAAAGT
>CM069912.1:95418200-95575700 GCA_036172215.1 Camellia granthamiana | reverse complement strand
AGGGATTATTTTGGAGTTCCAGGGTTTGTGCCTATGGATGCAGATGCAGACTTATATTCCTGCATAAATCTTTTGAATGCTTGTGTGCTTGTTCTGTTTATTACTTCTCAATTTTTGATTCCGGCTTAACAAATTGCCTGATGTTTTTCTCCTTGGCATTATTTACAGGAACAAATCACGTGAGATTGATTCTAGCAACAGGTAATATAAATCTGAGCAGTATCTATAAGCATGAATAAATTTAGATGCATCTATATTGCAAAAATACACCAAGTGTTATATTTTTCCCTTCTTTTTTCTTTTCCTGTGCAATCTTCATTATGTACCTGTTCTCACATTTAAAAATTCATTACACCATATTCAGTCAATCCTTTATTTATTTATTTATTTATTTTTGCATTCATGAATATGTATGAGTGAATCAAAACTAACCACATGTTTATTTTCTTCAGTGTTACCGGGAGGCGGTGTATTTCTACTTTGCTTGCTCATAGTTATTACCCGGCGTCACAAGGAATGGAATTATAATTCTTCATACATCTCTTCAAGGGACAATTTTTCTAATCGTTCCCTGCAAGCGGACACTGAAGGAGGTAATGTCTACTTTGGGGTCCCTGTCTTCTCCTACACTAAACTTGAAGAAGCCACGCATAACTTTGATCCTACAAAAGAATTGGGAGATGGAGGTTTTGGCACTGTATACCATGGTAAGATGGTTCGAAGTTTTAAATATCAATTAGAATGCTAAGACTCTGGATCTTGAATTTGTGGAAATAGAAGAAAAGAAAAAAGAGGCTTGTTTACCATTAACATAAATGTTTGCATAAATGTTTTACTATTAACATATTTATAGTGGCATATTCTCTATTCATACAATTCACATTTCTCTTTTTTTCTTTATTTATACAAATTCAAAATCTAAACACAACAAAAATGTTTTTACCATTAACATATTTATGGTGACATATTCAATTTTCCTATAATTCATACATATAAAATGGCATAATCTTTGGTCTTTTCTTAACCAGGAAAACTCGAGGATGGGCGGGAAGTTGCAGTGAAGCGCCTGTACGAGCACAACTACAAGCGGGTGAGGCAGTTCATGAATGAAATCCAAATACTAACCTCCTTGAGCCACCCCAATCTTGTCACCCTTTATGGTTGCACCTCACGCCTGAGCCGGGAACTGCTCCTCGTCTACGAGTATATTCCCAATGGTACGGTTGCTGATCATCTACAAGGTGATCGAGCAAATGCCGGTTCACTCACATGGCCTATTCGTATGAACATAGCCATAGAAACTGCCAGTGCATTGGCTTACCTCCATGCTTCTGATATCATCCACCGCGATATCAAGACCAACAACATACTCCTTGACAATAATTTTTGCGTCAAAGTTGCTGATTTTGGGCTTTCAAGACTCTTCCCCAATGACGTCACTCATGTTTCAACGGCCCCCCAAGGGACTCCCGGTTATGTTGATCCAGAGTACCACCAATGCTACCAACTCACTGATAAGAGTGATGTCTACAGCTTTGGGGTTGTGCTCGTAGAGCTCATATCATCAATGCCGGCCGTTGACATTACTAGGCATAAGCAAGATATTAATTTGTCTAACTTAGCAATAAACAGGATCCAAAATCGTACCCTGGATGAGTTAGTTGACCCAACACTTGGGTTTAAGTCAGATTCTTCAATTGAAAGGATGATTACATCGGTGGCAGAGGTGGCTTTTAGATGCTTGCAACTTGAAAAGGAAATGCGGCCCACAATGGATGAGGTTTTGGAAGCTTTAAAGGATATTAAGCAGTACAAAAATGAGAACACCGGAGAGGGAATTGACAATGTTGGGGTGTCGACAAGTGCACGATCACCTTCTTCGCCTCAGAGTGACAATGTTGTGTTGTTGAAGAAAATGAAGTCACTATCTTCACCGGATTCTGTGACCAACAGATGGGTTAGTAGCTCTACCACATCCATTTCCAGTGGGTAAGGCTCCATTTCACTCTCCTAGACTTCAAGGTAGATGATAAGAAAATGCATTTAACAACCGTATCGTTTGCAAGCGAATGGTTTTTGAATTTCTTTTCCTTTTCATCTGCTTGCCTTTGTTACTGATATATATCGGATAATTATATTGAGGGAGGAATATATATAGTAAATGGAGATCTCAATTGTATATATAATCATATTTGGATATATTTGAAGTATATACTAAATGGAGCTATACTTTCCTAGGAATTATATGTTCTTTTATTTTATTTTATTTTCTTTTTTTCTTATCGGTAAAGAGAAATGGATGAATAAAAGAAGAAAAACACTACCACATACTTCAAAATGGTTCAGTAGAAGATATTTTAAATGGAAATTAGATACATTTCTTTCCTTAAACTAACAATAACTGAAATTTTGGGGAAGTATGTAGGACGTATTTTTTACTTGATGAGATATCATTTTTGGGTAACCTGTTTCACTTTATCAGATTAAAACATAGAAAAATAAAATGATTGTCTAAAGCAGAGGATTACTTTTTCTTTATTTCTTCCGAAATTGCTGCTGGTGTAACTAAATTACGCGATTCCAGTTGAGATGCATTGGAAGTGGCTTCTAGACTGCCATGGTTTCTCTGTTACCATGGGTTCAATTGGAATAGTTTAGCTACATGACAAAATCTTTAAGACATTTTGGAATTACAAATGCTTAGAATGACAATCAAGAGTTACTAAAGTTGCTAACTGATAGTGTACATCTAAATCTGTTGTTATTTTAAAAATTGAAAATTAGCACAAAACAATTTGTTTGACAAATTGTTTCTGAAAATTCTTCTCTAGAAAAGTGTGAAAAAAAATAAAAAGTCACACAAAAAACTTTATTTAACAAACTATTTTTGAAAATTAACTCAGTTCGATTTGGAATTTTCAAAAAATAGTTTACTAAATTTTTAATTCGTATTTTTTTGTTTTGTTTTTAGTGATTCATTTTATAATTTTTTTAATCAATTTTTATTTTTTATTTTTTATATTCACTTCATGTAGGATAGTATAAAATTTGTGTACAAATTTTTCAAAAATTTATTGAATACAAAAAATATAAAAAAATTAATATATTTTTGTATTTTGTGGTATTCAATGAATGTTTTTAAATTTTTTTTGAACAAAATATATATTTTTTAAGTTTACCTATATTAAGTGAATCTAAAAAGTATTAAAAAATAATTAAAATATTAAAAAAATATAAATTAAAAATTTCTGTAGCAACTCTTTTGGATGGATACAACCTTACAAAAAGGTATATAAAAACCTATGGACACAACATTAGTTAGATTTCTATTTTTGTATTTTTTGGATTATAATGATGAAAATTAAATATAATATATAATAAATATACGTGAATAATAGTCACAAGTAACTAATTTTCAATAAAATGTAAAATTTTAACTATTCAAAATAACCATGTTGGTTAAATCAAATGTTTAAAAAAGAGAAAAAAAAATTGACATATTTAAAACAAGATGGATTCAAATCACCCAGAGCTCACTCATTGGGATAAAAAAATTTAATTTTTAAAAATGATCTATTTTCATTTCCATTAGTGACTTTGAAAGGTATTAAGGATTTTGGATGAGGTGACAAAGAGAGAAAGACTCCAATAAAGACTTGGCTCATTAAATATCACACAATATCTACTCTTAAGGTTGAGTTTGGTCATGATGAAAATAATAGAAAGTGAAAGAAATGAAAATAAAAAATAAAGTTTTTTCTTTTAAGTTTGTTTAGTATGAGAGTGATAAGAAAATTTACTTATACAACTCATAATAGTATGGTTACTAAACTTTCAGTTTCTTACAAAAAATACAAGAAAGTTTAAATTTATTATAAAAGTAGTTACTTATAATTAAAATTTCTATTTTCTTACAAATTTTCATCATAATCAAATTCATATGAGAATATATTTTCTTTCCTTTTACTTTAATTTTTACCATTTTCACTTTTCATCAATTATTTCTTTCTAATCAAACGAAATAGTTTATTAAAATTAGAAAAATGATATACAAGTTTATTTTTTAAACCTATTTTTTAGACCCAATAATGTATAAGTAAGATGATTGATTGATAATTAAAAAAGATATAACTAAGAGAGTTGCTTCAAATGTTCTAATAGTCTACCTCATCAATGAGTTTGAAAAATAAATCTTATTTTTAGATCTAAGTAACATCACTTTTAAAATTATTAGAGACATCCGATTTAAACTAATTGATAATGAGTAAAGTTGCTTCTAGACTATATGAACTAAATTTGATTGAGCTAAAGAAGCAATGTGGGGGCAAAACTTTAGGCCTTGTTTGACAAAGGGTTTTTTGGTTAAAAATTACAAAAAGTCACAAAACAGTTTAAAAAGGTAACAAATTCAATCTTATTAGCAAAATATCATATTATACATATTAATCAATCATTTTTTTCGCTTATAAATATCTAATAATTAAAAAAATCATTCCAAACATATTACTACCGTTTTTCACCCTATAAAAGAGCCAAAAAGGTAATTTCTGAAACAAACACTTAATAAGTCTACATATTAGTGTTTGATAACATAATTCAATATCTGAAACTAAATGTATCAAGTGAAAATCAATTAGATCCATTTGATAACTACAATTTCCTTCATTTCAAAACTAAAGTGGCAATTAAAATGTAAGTTAAAACTTAAGAACATCTCAAGTACCAATATTCTTACTTAATATTAGTTGTATTTATAACTCTTTATGCATAAGTATCAAACCATCATAATCTCACTACCGTTACCATTACCACTACTACTATCCTTACAATATCTCCACCACCTCCATTGCCATCACTATCACCAACACCATCACTACCATCATGGCTCCACCACTTCCAACACTATTGTTATAATCGCCACAAGCCCTATCATCATTTTTTTTGATCAACAAAATAAAGATTCATTGATATAAAATAACAGCACAAGATGTACAAACAAATTACATCAAGAAAACACAAAAGGCCAAGACAAAACATCATAGCTTAAAAACCATATCTCAACTAGGTTGAAACATGAAACAAAGCCAATTGAATGTAAAGTCAATGGTCAGTAATAAAGTAAAAATAAAAGAACACATTAGATAAATCAAATCAGAACAAACCAAACACTCCCTAAGCAAAGATGGTAGACAAACACTGTCTTGAAAATCAAGACCATGATTGGAGTGCATTCCATTCTTTGAAATACAATAACACTACAAACTCATCCTTATCAATTCAGAATTTACTCAGAAAAAGAAATTAATGGTTTAAATTCATTTTACTCATAGACCCATATTTCATCAATTTAATCCCTACCACACAAATCCATTTGGGATAAATTATGAATTTTTAAGTGTGAGTTAATAGTATTTTTCTTTGAAATATGTAACTCTTCGGCCACACTTCTAGAGACACACCACTCCTTATTGTATCAAATAAGAGCTTCCCCTTGTACCTCCTCTTATCCTTGTTGAAAATGCCATTTCATTTGCCTTTTCTTCTTATAATAGTCACCAACCAAAACACGAAGGGGATGATAATCAGAGACGACCTCACCACGACAGATGTCACCCCTGTCACTACCACAACTCTCCACTTGCATCACCATCTGTACTGCTACCATAACTATTGCTTCAATCACTACCATCACTACTACACCACCGCCAGCACCATCAAATCACCACAAATACCATCGCTACGTCCACCACACCACCTCTCCACTATCACCACAACCATTATCCCTCTACATCATACACCACCACTACCGTTACCATCATCATTAGCACCATAACCACCACTATCATTGTCATTGTCGCCTCCGCCACCTCCACCTCACCATCATCACAATATATTCATATCGAAAGAGAAAATTTAAAAATACTAATAAATTTCAAATTTCATCTTATTTTAATTTCAAAATTAATTTTTATCGAATAATTTTTCAATTCAATTAGTTCAGCATTTAATTTTTAATTTTTTCAAACACAACTAACCTTCAAGATAGAACATTCAAAGGGAGTAGAAAAAGGTTCAAGTTTTCATTGTCACCAACAACATCACACAGATAGAATATTCAAAGGGAGTAGAAAAAGGTTCAAGTTTTCATTGTCACTAATAGCATCACAAATTTATGTAGGTAGTTTCCAACTTATAAAAAATATTAAGCTTGGGATGTGCCTAAAATTTGTGTGGGATAGAGATTGAATGATGTGTTGTAAAGTCTATATGTAGAATAGCGCTATAAATGAGTCGAGTCAAGCTGAACGTTAGTGTATTTGAGCTTATTTATTAAGATTTTAACGAGTTTAAGTTTGACTTAATAAAAATTTAACAAACTGAACTCAAACTATTCACATGCCATAACGAGCCAAAGAAATTATAAATTTATACTTACGTGTAAGACTAAAATTATAATTGATACTTTGATTATATAATTATATATACGATATCTATAAACATACTAGAAAAAAGTCAATAGCTTACCAAAATAATAATATCTACCATCACTATTATGTGTATTATCCACAGTTAGCTATTATTTACATATAAATAGATTTAACTATTATTTACATTCATATTATTTAAATATATAAATAACATATTTATCCTATTTAAACTCTGTGCCATTAAATTTTTTCGATTTTTCTCCATGACTTATTGGAACTTGAACATGGTTTTGGGTAAGGACCGAAGTTGTTGTAACAACCGGATTTGGAGTACCACTTTCAATTTCAGAAGCCATGATATATCTGATTACAAAAATCAAAAAAAAAAAAAAACCAAAAACACAAATTAATTTTCTAGTTATACTAAAACCAGAAAACTAAGTTATAACACAAAATAATTTTTTTGTTACAAAACCCACAGTACTAATACAATGAAGACTTATTAAAGAATACGATTCTGTGTTAAGATTGTTAGTCAATCTTCAATGTGTTAAAAAAATAAAACTAAATTTTCTGTTTGTGTACTCAACAACAAAACAGAACAAATAAATAAATAAATGAAAAGAAGGATTTTCCAGAATCTGTTTAATCCTAGAAACAAAATAGAAATTAGAAATAGAGTATGAGGAAGGAAACAAAATAAGAATAAGAAAATATTTATAGAAACTATTTTCCGAGAACGATCAAGTCCAGCGTTTTACATTGTCTCCTTAAGACAAATTCGTCCTCTCTAGGGTGCTTACAGATTATGGACATCTATCTCCCAGGATGAAATGATTTACAATGAACAGTAGCAGCACTATAAACTGTTCGCACAAAGAACACATGCTATGCATATATTCTCTCTCAAGGAAAAGAAATGCAAAAATACACAGGAACTTTGAGTAAATACAGAACAAAAAATTTGATTGCAAAATCCAAATGAGGGACTGGCTATTTATAGATACAAAAGATAGTTGTTCGGGTGAAGAATACACAGGTATGAACCTGTTCGGGTTGAAGCTACATATATGGAACTTGTACAGAAAAGACTGAAGAGGTGCAAGGCCTAATAGCCAAAATTTGAATTTTCCAAACCGAAATTTGAATTCAAAATGGTCAAAATTTATTTTTTGGCGACAGGGTCTTTCTTTTCTTTTCTTTCTTTCTTCCTTCGCTTCATTTTTCTTTTATTTTTTGTTGGGTTTGAAACGTTCGGAAATAGTTTTCTAAATAAAGTTCTTACTCTTGTTTTGTCCGATGTTGAATTTCACTTTTTCTGGAGAGTGCGTGGGTGAGTTCGGAGTGCCGGGGGTTGAACTAGAATTTTCTGGGTAGTTTGGCTTAGCCGCACGTATGGGGGCCACAGGCCGTACGTGCGGGAGGCTAGGCTGCACTTGCGGAATGCAGGAGAGGCTTGGGGGTTGCATTCTGCTTAAATTGCAGGTGCGGAGGGAGCCGCATGTGCGGGGGTCATTGCCACACGTACGGGAGGCATGCTCCGCATATGCGGGGCCAAGTGCCACACGTGCGGTCGGCCTGGGTCTGAATCTCTGTATTTTTTTGTCATTTTGGCCGAGTTGCATCTCATTTGGGGCTCCTCTCTCTCACTCTAAAGCATCATTTTACTCCATCTTCTCTCTAAAAACCTTCACCAAAACACCCAAAAACCTTGATCTCTTGAAATCCATGGAGCTTTGATCCATCTTCTTCCACAAACCTTGGAGAGCAACACAAGTATCTCATCTTGTACGGTGGAGATTGAGTTTAGGGTACATTGATTTTCTAGGGTTTCACTTCTCCTTCTTCATCAATCTTTGAGGTAGGGATTTCTTGAGCCGTATATACATGTTTTGCTATATAAATGTTGATTTTAAAGTTTTCCATGAGGTTGTTGTGTTGAATTTAATTTTGTACTAAATGAAGAGAGAGAGAGAGAGAGAGAGAGAGAGTTTTGAAAGATGGGTTTAAATCTCAACTTTTGTTTTTATCCATGAGGATGTTCTTTCTATAAAACTCAAGATGGGTGGTTTTGGTAGGATTCATTAAGAAAATGGGAAAAAGTCATGTCTTGGATGAAGAACCCTAGAATTTGGGGGTTTTGGGAAAACATGAAAATACACACGAACTTCTTTTATTTCTTGCATCAAGAGAATGAATAAGAGTAAATTTCATCAAATGTTTAGCAAAATTGCAACCTACTTGATCTATGAGAAATAAGAGGTCATTTTAGCATTTTTTGCTAAGTGTGTGAATGTGGATCGTTATAATGTGGCAAATTGTTGTGCACCATGGATGGTAAGAATTTTAAGTATCGAAGGTTAATGTTTGAAAATATCACATATAGTCTTGATGAGACTAATTGCTAGGACTTGTGAAATGAGAAATTGTAGTATGTGTTGATGGTATGTGATTATCTTGTGAAAGAACCATGAAAGGAGGAGATGGGAAATGTAATTGTTGTCATTATTGTAAAGGTAATTGAAATGGAGAAATGCTATGAGATATGGAACATCATTGCATTGCATACTCACTTAATTTACCATCACGCATTGTGAATTTAAGTTGAGGACAATTACTTCATTAAAGAAATTGGTATCTGTAATAAGAACAACGGAAATGTGTATGGGGTAAATACGTTGGTAAGTTCGGTTAAGGGGTGTAGATGAATTTGATAAGTTGGCCTGATGTCCATGGTGAAAGACCAGAAACCCGTGCGGATAGGTGTCGAGCCTTCCGGTTAATACCGGTAAAAATGACGATTTGGTAGTACTTGTATAGTCTACTTGCAGACACGAGCCTAGGGATTACCAGTGTCGTATTTACCGCCCCTATTGTTTAAAACTGGAAGTTTTGAAATGTGTTGAGATTGCAAGCTTTTATTGAGAAATGGAAAGTTTCAAGAAGAGCATGAAATGAAATTTCTTTAAAAGAGCATGGCATGGCATTGACATTACATTTTATTGAGAGTTTGCATAACTGTATATATTTTGTGAGAATTCTCTATTGGGCTTTATGCTCACCCTTATGGGATTTTGGTGCAGGTAAAGATGTGGTGATCCCGCCGAATTGAGGGCGTGGATAGTTTTGTGAAGAGTAAATTGCTCTTTTATTTTTGTTGTAAATTTTTGTAAGCCAAGGGTTAAACGTGTCTGGGTTCGAGAGACTTTTTTTGTGTAACCGGACTATTGCCTTGGAAGATGTAAGCCCTGAGGGGCATTTTATTTGTTTTGAGACTAGATGCTTCACATGCTATAGATTCAAGTGTTCTTCATATTGTTGAATGTATACCCGCATGTGAAACTTTTGTGTAAACTCATTTATTAACTACGCAATGATGAAAGGATTATTGATGTTGTTCAGTGAATGCCAATTAAGGTGGTTAGTTCATGTTGATTTATTTCGGGGCGTTACATATTTTTCAAAAAAAAAAAAAATATTAAATTTCAAATGTTTTTGGCTGGCCCAAAAAGATTAGTATTGGACTGGACAAGCCCAACCTCACACCATGCACCCACACCCGACTGGACGGTGGCAGTAGCGCGCACGTGTTTGTTTTGGGTCTAATGGGTCTAGTCCACTTTACTCATAACCTCCCCTTTTTCAAAACTTGAGTGCCCCTTGGGGCCTACCCCAAGGTCCAATCTCAAGACTTATAAACCCATACAATGTTAGCCTAGCCAATCAACGTGGGACAAGCTTTCCTTCCTTTAATTTGGGAAACCCACCAAAATACTATATTCATGGAGCTTACTTTGGAATCAATTTCTTATTCATCTGATAATGGTTTTGAATAACTAAATATACTACATGAATCACAATGCGACATAGAACGCGTTACCACCAATACCTGCCATAACCAGTACTTGGGTTCTATTTATATTGTAGCGCAAAGTTGACTAAAAATTCTGTTTTTGTGCAGAATTTTCTTAACCATTTCTAACAATTTTTATATTATTTAATACATAAATAATATATTTATCCTATTATTTAAATGAATGTTAAACCAACTCAATTAACGAGCCGGATTAATGAGACGAGCTTTAGTGTGTTTGGATTATAAGCTAACTTTTTGGCTTATTAAGAAAAAATGTGTAAAAAAGTATAGATGTGATATGACTTAAATAAGCCAATAAGTGGGCTTAAGCTGGTTCCCAAAAGAGAAACAAGATTTTAATGAGTTCGAGCTTGATTTCGAACGCAATAAAAATTTAACGAACCATGTTTGAATGAGTCTTTACTAAATCGAACTCGAGTCTATTCACAAACAGTTCTATTTATTTATAGCTTTAATGTAGAATAAATTCGAAATCCTCATTTATATTTTTAAGTAATTTTTTGAATAAAATTTCTGTATGTATTTGTAGTATTACTACACAAAATAAGTGATTTCCCACATTGAATAATTTTTTTGGTGAAAGTGAGGGAGTTTGAAAGAGTCAATGAGTATGCATATATTCAGTCCTTCAACAAAGACAGTGGCAGGAGAGTCTGAAGAGTCAATGGGTGAATGTCATTATTAGTGCTTGCTTAGTCAGTGAAGAAGAAGGTGAGTGTGAAACTTCATTGGAGTCTTTGGCGGGCCCACCATACCAATCAACAACAATTAGGCCACTTGTCTCTACTTTCACCCCATTCTTCTCTCTCTCTCTCTCTCTCTCTCTGTGCCAGTCCTCTCTCCTTTAACAGTATTTCCAAGTCAATTGCCGTGTCAAGAAGCCAAACCAACATGATCAACATCTAGAAAATTCTATGGTACTAGACTAGATGCTTAACGTGTTGGGAGAAAACAAAACAAAAATCAATTCGAAATATCCGAATCCGGTACAAAAATAGCGAAAGTAGTTTATTCTCCCTCTTTGTGTGAACCTATTAGGAAACAATTTAATAGAGCACAATATATTCTAAAAATAATCTGAAAACGATGATCCAACAATCACACAACAAGGCGACAGCAAAAATTTAACGTGGAAAACCTTCCCGATGTGGAAAGGAAAAACCACGGGACCGTAGTCCACCAAATATCTCCACTATCAACAAATAATGGGTATACAAGAGTTCTCTCTAGATAGAACTAGAGGCAAACAATCAAGAACAACTTACAAATAAGCTTCCTTGGCAACCAAAGATCAAAATACAAAGTTTAGGAAAAATCTCACCAAAAACGCTACTGTTCACGGGCCAAAAACCAGCAGTAGAATACTCCAAATCTGATCTCTACCGTCCAGAATTTAGAGTCTTGAGTTGTGAACTCGCCTACCAAATTTCAGCTCAATCGGACCACAGATGCTTGTTGATCGGATAGCTTGATCACTGCTGGACAGAATTTCTCTTCTCCTCTGTTTTTGGTGGCAGCTTCTAGGTCTCCTTTTTTGTTACAAAGAAAGGGTTTGTAATCCTAAACTTATGGGCCAGATCTTTTCAAAAACATAACTTCTCCATGTGGGCTTTGGAATTCACATGAGCTTACTAAATGTTTTGGGCCTTCCTCCACATAGGATGGAAACCCAACCCAACAAATCTCCCCCTTTCCGACTAGGTGGAGGGATTCTCCATCCCGGCAATCGAGCAACACATCTCAAGCTTCTCCCTTACCAAAGCTTTTGTCAGCATATCAGCACCATTATCATCAGTATGAATTTTTTCAAGTTCCAACAACTTATGATTAAGAATGTCTCTTATCCAATGGTACCTCACGTCGATGTGCTTCGACCTCGAATGGAATGTAGAGTTCTTAGCCAAGTGAATAGCACTTTGGTTATCACAAAACAACACATATTGTTGTTGTTTGAAACCAAGCTCCGTCAAGAACTTTTTCATCCATAGCAACTCTTTACAAGCTTCCGTTGCCGCAATAAACTTTGCCTCTGTTGTAGAGAGTGTAACACATTTTTGCAACCTCGACTGCCAAGAAACAGCTCCACCTAAGAAAGTGATCAAATAACTCGAAGTAGACTTACAGGTATCCACATCTCCTGCCATATCTGCATCAGTGTAGCCAACTAAAATTGGTTGTCCATTTCCAAAACTGAGTGTCAACCTGGAAGTGCCTCTAAGATATCTCATTATCCACTTTACTGCATTCCAATGCTCTCTCCCTGGATTTGAAAGAAATCGGCTAACTACACCAACTGAATGAGCTATATCTGGCCTTGTGCAGACCATTGCATACATTAAGCTTCCCACAGCTGAGGCATATGGAACTCTTTCCATATCTTCCTTCTCTTTATTTGTAGAAGGGCTTTGATAAGTGCTTAACTTAAAATGAGTAGCAAGAGGTGAGCTAACCACTTTAGCATTGTTCATATTGAATCTTTCAAGCACTTTTTTAATGTACTGCTCTTGTGACATGTACAACTTCTTCTCTTTTCTGTCTCGATAGATTCGAATACCAAGAATTTGCTTTGTTGGCCCCAAGTCTTTCATGGCAAAGAACTTGCTTAGTTGCTTCTTCAATTTGTCAATTCTTGAAGGATTCCTGCCAACAATCAACATGTCATCAACATAGAGCAGTAAAATAATAAAATCATCATCAGAAAATTTCTGCACAAATACACAATGGTCAGAAGTAGTTTTCATGTAGCCTTGCTCCTCCATAACTGACTCAAACTTCTTATACCACTGCCTGGGTGCCTGCTTCAGACTATAAAGACTTTTCTTTAGCTGACACACATAATCCTCTTTTCCTTTCACCCTGAAACCCTCTGGTTGTTCCATGTAAATCTCTTCCTCCAAGTCACCATGAAGGAAGGCAGTTTTCACATCCATTTGCTCAATCTCTAAGTCTAGACTAGCGGCTAAGCCAAGAACCACACGAATAGAAGACATTTTCACAACTGGTGAGAAGATCTCATCAAAATCAATGCCTTTTCTTTGACTGAACCCTTTAACAACTAGTCTAGCTTTGTATCGTGGTTGTGAAGTGAGTTCATCATGTTTCACCCTGTACACCCACTTGTTCTTTAAAGCTCTCTTGCCCTTAGGCAGCTTCACCAACTCAAAAGTGTGATTGTCATGCAATGATTGCATCTCATCTTGCATTGCATTAGCCCATTCCAGCTTATGATCATCTTCCATGGCTTCTGCATAACCCTTGGGCTCTCCCCCATCAGTCATTAACACATAGTCATCTGCAGAATACCAAGTGGAAGGATGTCGGTCTCTAGCTGACCTCCTGGTTGGAACATCTGGTGGTATCTCTGGTGTTGCCAACTGCTCAAGAGTCTCATCACCTGTTTCAGCCTGTAAGGGATCATCTGCATCACCTAAACCTTGTTGGTCATCCTGAACATCATGTTCAACCTGTGCAGGCAAATCTGTCAGAGGAACCGAATCCAAGTCAACTAGACCATCACTATGCCAGGTCATTGTGTTCTCTGCTTTTTCAATATCTTGTATAGTTTGATCTTCAATAAACACAACATCTCGGCTTCTCACTAGTTTCTTGTCAACTGGATCATATAACCTGTAGCCAAACTCATCTAGGCCATAGCCTAGAAAAATGCACTGTCGGGTCTTCATATCAAGCTTAGACCTCTCATCTTTGGGAATATGAACAAATGCTTTACATCCAAAGACACGCAGGTGATCATAGGAAACATCCTTGCCAGTCCAAACTCTGTCTGGTACATCGAGCTGAAGAGGAACACATGGTGTGAGATTAAGAACATGTACAACTGTGCTCAAAGCCTCACCCCAAAAGGATCTTGGTAACCGTGCCTGTGAAAGTAAGCATCTAACTCTTTCAACCAGTGTCCTGTTCATCCTTTCAGCTAAACCATTCAATTGAGGAGTCTTCGGGGGTGTCTTTTGATGTCGAATACCCTGTTGTCTGCAATAATCATCAAAAGGACCGCAATACTCTCCTCCATTATCTGTTTTGATGCACCTGAGCTTCTTCCCAGTCTGTCTCTCAACTAAGGCTTGGAACTGTTTAAAAGTCTCAAACACTTGATCTTTGCTTTTTAAAGTGTAGACCCACAACTTCCTTGAATAATCATCTATGAAGGTTACAAAGTAACGGGAGCCACCAAGTGTTCTTGTCTTCATAGGACCACAAACATCTGAATATACCAAATCAAGTACATTTGGCTTTCTTGAAGGAGGGGAACTCTTGAAGGAAACTCTATTCTTCTTTCCTGCCAAACAGTGAGTACACCTTTTCAAAAGTGCATTCTTCATTCCAGACAGAAGAGTCTTTTTAGCCAATGTTGCCAGGCCTTTCTCACTGATGTGAACAAGCCTTTTATGCCACAATTCCACTGTAGACTCATCATCCACTGCAGTAATAACTTCTTTGGGGAGCCTTGCCTGCATTACGTACAAAGTAGAATGCTTCTTGCCTCGAGCCACAACCATAGCACCCCTAGTGAGCTTCCACTGACCATTACTGAAAGTGTTGCAATACCCTTCATCATCAAGTTTACCTGCAGAAATCAAATTCATACGGATATCAGGAATATGCTTTACATCTCTAAGAACCAACCTCGTGCCATTATTCGTCTCCAAGTGCACGTCTCCAACACCAATAATTTTGGCCAAGCCATCATTACCCATCTTTACCGAACCAAAGTCACCAGGTATGTAGGATGTGAAGAAATCATTTCGAGATGTAGCATGAATAGAAACACCATTATCAATCACCCAGTTGGTCTCGTGGCATGCTATGTTAATAACATCTTCATCATAAACAATGAGAAAGTCTTCGGAAGTAGCGGTGGCAACTTGATCATTATCCTTTCCATCATGCTCAATCCCTTTCTCCTTGTTCTCTCTCTTCAATTTTCTGCACTGTTTCTTGATGTGCCCTTTCATGCCACAATGATAACACTCAGCATTAGCAAACTTGTTAGACTTGCTTTTACCTCTATCTTTGTTCTTCGGACCTCTGCTTTTGCTTCTCCCCCTCCTTTCTGTAACCAAAACCTCTGACTGCGAAGAAGATCCCTGTGATTTCCTCCTCATCTCTTCATTTAAAATACTGCTCTTAGCCAGATCCATATTGATTACACCATCTGGGGCCGAGTTAGATAATGACATTCTAAATGTCTCCTAAGAGTCCGGCAATGTACCAAGCAAGCACAACCCTTGTACCTCATCATCGAACTTGATACCCATTCCAGCCAACTGATTAATTACTCCTTGAAAAGTGTTCAAGTGATCTGTCAATGGGGTTCCATCTTGGTATCTCAAGGTCATCAATTGCTTTATTAGAAACATTTTATTGTTTCCAGTCTTCCGAGAATATAATTGTTCAAGTTTGTTCCAGAGTGTACGGGCATGTGTCTCTCCACTAATATGATTCAAAACATTATCATCCACCCATTGCCTAATGTACCCACACACTTGTCGATGTAGTAATGTCCATTCTTCATCAGATTTATTTTCTGGTTTTTCAGTAGCAAACACCGGTAGATGAAATTGTTTCACATAAAGGAGGTCTTCCATTTTTCCTTTCCATGTGTGATAATTAGAACCATTCAAAGTAACCATTCTACTTAAATTTGCTTCCATTATTCAACACAAGACCCACAACAATATGAACTTGGCTCTGATACCACTATGTTGGGAGAAAACAAAACAAAAACCAATTCGAAATATCCGAATCCGGTACAAAAATAGCGGAAGTAGTTTATTCTCCCTCTTTGTGTGAACCTATTAGGAAACAATTTAATAGAGCACAATATATTCTAAAAATAATCTGAAAACGATGATCCAACAATCACACAACAAGGCGACAACAAAAATTTAACGTGGAAAACCTTCCCGATGTAGAAAGGAAAAACCACGGGACCGTAGTCCACCAAATATCTCCACTATCAACAAATAATGGGTATACAAGAGTTCTCTCTAGATAGAACTAGAGGCAAACAATCAAGAACAACTTACAAATAAGCTTCCTTGGCAACCAAAGATCAAAATACAAAGTTTAGGAAAAATCTCACCAAAAATGCTACTGTTCACGGGCCAAAAACCACCAGTAGAATACTCCAAATCTGATCTCCACCGTCCAGAATTTAGAGTCTTGAGTTGTGAACTCGCCTACCAAATTTCAGCTCAATCGGACCACAGATGCTTGTTGATCGGATAGCTTGATCACTGCTGGACAAAATTTCTCTTCTCTTCTGTTTTTGGTGGCAGCTTCTAGGTCTCCTTTTTTGTTACAAAGAAAGGGTTTGTAATCCTAAACTTATGGGCCAGATCTTTTCAAAAACATAACTTCTCCATGTGGGCTTTGGAATTCACATGGGCTTACTAAATGTTTTGGGCCTTCCTCCACATAGGATGGAAACCCAACCCAACATAACGAACATTACACAAAGACTCTTGATGGGTTTATTTATTTATTTTTTATTTACTGCTAAGCTAAATTGTGAATCTACAATGGTTGTTCCCTCCATTTTGGCTTTCTTTGTCCTCACTCACCTACTGTTTCTTCACTCTTTTGGAGAAGACAACAACTCATTCCCACACTGTCCAGAGTCCTTCCGCTGTGGAAATCTTGGGGAAATCAGCTTCCCTTACTCCAACACGAGTTATCCCCATTGTGGGTTATGCACCGTAGATTGCAAGGGAAAAGTTCCAAAACTCAATTTCGGTGTTAGTGATCAAATTTGGTATGAACTTCATGGCAAGCTTTCTAATGATGATGATCATATCCTAAATGTTACTGACAAAAATCTTGAAAGCCTCATAAAATCCAAAAGTTGCGACCTTTTTATTTTCTATTTGAGCTGGACTCTTCCCACTACACCTTCTGTGTCTTTTACAGTCTCCCCAATCTCACCTTCTTCAAATGCCCCATCGGCAGCGGTGCACCTGACAAGCAGATTGAGGATTTATTTCGCCGTAATCACCGTTACAGTGATTACAAAGGCTGCTCAGGCTACACAGTTTACTACCATAAATACCCTGATCATCCTCATCAATCTCTTCTTATTATTGAGAGAATTCTGCAAAGCTGTGTACTTATTCAACTGCCGGTGTTTAGAAGGAAGCGAAATGTCAGAGATCTGTTCTCTGTATTGGATTCTAAGTTCTCACTCGGATTTAATGTTTCAAAGAAATGCGGTGAGTGTCACCTCAAAGGAGGCCATTGTCCTCGATACAACAGCTCCAAGTTCCAATGCATTGAGCAGGCAAAACACGGTATTGGAATTTCTCTGCTGCATAAATCATAATGTTATTTGTGATTTAATCCAAAATCTTCAATCTGTAGAAGTCTACTCCATATGGATTTTGGTTCATTACCTTGGCAGGTCTTGATTAATTAACTGTTTTCCTGTAGTTATAAGCTCAAGCATTCAGAATATGCTTAGTAAATTACTATGAATTGTTGTATGTGCCAAATTCAACTTGGATTATGCTTATTACTTGCTAGATATCTTCTTTTTTTTTTTTTTTTTTTTTTTTGGGGGGGGGGGGGGGGGGGTCGGTAAATTTGTTACATGTACCAAAAAATATGCTTGATACACCCCTATCGGGGACAAGAAAGTTGTCTGAGCAAGCCATTAAAACAGAGCATTCAAAACCTAGCACTAAAAAAAATCTCACAGCTTGAGAGCTAGGCCAAAGAAGCAAACAACATGCAAAGTTAGAGAACAACACCTTCTATTTATTTTATAGAAGGCATACGACTAGATTTCTTAGACTTGGTAGACAAATTAGCATTTTCTGTAGCAAGCTTAACCGATTCTCTCAAGGAGCTTCTTTTTGTTATCACCTCTTGAAGATGGGTTTGTCAATGGAACAATGAATGTTTCATTCGAAAGGGTCTGTGGAACCCCTTTAAGATGTTAAGATCAACGAATATCTAGCCCATTTTAATTACCCTATCTTCTTCAATTTCTCTCTCTTCATTTGAAACCTTCCCATTTGGATACCCCTCATTTTGCATTTGTGTCTATATTGACCCTGTTTGGTATTATGTGGATCTTTGTATGTAAGGGATTATTTTGGAGTTCTAGGGTTTGTGATCTTGAGAGCTTCTGTACAGTGGGGATTTTAGAGAGAGCCAACTCATTATGTTCTTCATTTTCATAGTAAAACGCTTTCATGTTCTTTGCCTATGGATGTAGACTTATAGTACCGCATAAATCTTTTGTATGCTCGTGTGCTTGTTCTGTTTATTACTTCTCAATTTTTGATTTCGTCTTAACAAATTGCCTAATGTTTTTCCCTTTGGCATTATTTACAGGAACAAATCACCTGATATTGATTCTAGCAACATGTAGTATACCTCAAAGCAATATCTATAAGCATGAATAAATGAATAAATTTAGATGCATCTATATTGCAAAAATACATCAAATGTTATTTTTTTCCTTTCTTCTTTCTTTTCCTGTGCAATCTTCATTACCCATTCTTCAGTCAATCCTCCTTTTTTTTTTTTTTTTTTTTTTTTTTTTTTTTTTTTGTATTCATGAATATGTATGAGTGAATCAAAACTAACTACACCTTTATTTCTCTTCAGTATTACCGGGAGGCGGTATATTTCTGCTTTGCTTGCTCATAGTTATTACCTGACTTTGCAAGGAAGGGAATTATAATTCCTCATACATCTCTTCAAGGGACAATTTTTCTAATCGTTTCCCTGCAAGTAGGTCGCTGGAAGGAGAGTAGTGTCTACTTTGGGGTCTCTGTCTTCTCTACGCTGAACTTGAAGAAGCCACGCATAAACTTTGATCCTACTAAAGAATTGGAGATGGAGGTTTTGGCACTGATCCTACTAAGAATTGGGAGATGGAGGTTTTGGCACTGGTATACCATGGTAAGATGGTTCGAAGTTCTAAATATCAATTAGAATGCTAAGACTCGGTTTGGATCTTGAATTTGTGGAAATAGAAGAAAGAAAAAAGAGGCTTGTTTTACCATTAACATAAATGTTATGTTTTACTATTAACATATTATAGTGGCATATTCTTTATTCATACAATTCACATTTCTTTTTTCTTTATTTATACGAAATTCAAAATCTAAACACAACAAAAAATGTTTTTACCATTAACATATTTATTGTGACATATTCAATTTTCCTATAATTCATTCATATAAAATGGCATAATCTTTGGTCTTTTCTCAACCAGGAAAACTCCAGGATGTGCGGGAATGTTGCAGTGAAGCGCCTGTACGAGCACAACTACAAGCAGGTGAGGCAGTTCATGAATTGAAATCCAGATACTAACCTCCTTGAGGCATCCCAATCTTGTCACCCCTTTATGGTTGCACCTCACAGGCCTGAGCCAGGAACTGCTCCTCGTCTACGAGTATAATTCCCAGATGGGTACGCATTGGCTGAATCATCTACACGGTGATCGAGCAAATGTTGGTTCACTCGCATGGGCCTAATTTGTATGAACATAGCCATAGAAACTGCCAGTGCATTGGCTTTTACCTCCATGCTTCTGATATCATCCATCGCGATATCAAGACCAACAACATACTCCTTGACAATAATTTTTGCGTCAAAGTTGCTGATTTTGGGCTTTCAAGACTCTTCCCCAATGATGTCACTCATGTCTCAACGGCCCCCCAAGGGACTCCCGGTTATGTTGATCCAGAGTACCCACCAATGCTACCAACTCACTTGATAAGAGTGATGTCTACAGCTTTGGGGTTTGTGCTCGTTGAGCTCATTATCATCAATGCCCGGCCGTTGACCATTACTAGGCATAAGCAAGATATTAATTTGTCTGTCTTAGCGATAAACAGAATCCAAAATCGTATCCTGGATGAGTATAGTTGACCCAACACTTGGGTTTTCAGTCAGATTCTTCAATTGAAAAGATGATTACATCCGGTGGCAGAGGTGGCTTTTAGATGCTTGCAACTTGAAAAGAGAAATGAGGCCTACAATGGATGAGGTTTTGGAAGCTTTAAAGGATGTTAAGCAGTACAAAAATGAGAAAACCGGGGAGAGAAGTGACAATGTCGGGGCATTGACAAGTGCACAATCACCTTCTTCGCCTAAGAGAGATGATGTTGTGTTGTTGAAGAAAATAAAGTCACCATCTTCACCGGATTCCGTGAGTAACAAATGGGTCAGTAGCTCTACCACATCCATTTCCAGTGGGTAAGGCTTCATTTCACTCACCTAAACTTCAAGGTAGATGATAAGAAAATGCATTTAACAACCGTATTGTTTGCAAGCGAATGGTTTTTGAATTTCTTTTCCTTTTCATCTGCTTGCCTTTGTTACTGATATATATCAGATAATTATATTGAGGGAGGAATGTATATAGTAAATGGAGATCTCAATTGTATATATAATCATATTTGGATATATTTGAAGTATATACTAAGTGGAGCTATACTTTCCTAGGAATTATATGATCTTTTTCTTTTCTTTTCTTTTTTTCTTATGGGTAAAGAGAAATGGATGAATAAAAGAAGAAAAATACTAAATTTCAATTACCACATACTTCAAAATGGTTCAGTAGAAGATATTTTAAATGAAAATTAGATACATTTCTTTCCTTAAACTAACAATAACTGAAATTTTGGGGAAGTATGTGGGATGTATTTTTTACTTGATGAGATTTCATTTTTGAGAAGTATTGGAAGTGGCTTCTAGACTGCCATGGTTTCACTGTTACCATGGGTTCAATTGGAATAGTTTAGCTACATGACAAAATCTTTAAGACTTTTTGGAATTACAAATGCTTAGAATGACAATGAAGAGTGACTAAAGTTGCTAAATGATAGTGTACATCTAAATTTGTTGTTATGTCAAATCAGTTTACTCTAAATGTATAAGTGACTCTTAAAATGTAAACTAAATCCTTGGAAAAGTAAAGAGGTGGTGGTGATGATGAGGAGAGGAGGGGAGGGGTTGTGAAGTCACATAAATGGGGTGGAGGGGTCTGTGGAGGAGGAAGGGGTAGGGGAGAGGGTTTTTAAAAAAGTATGCACACCACCTGCTTATTTTGGTTGATCTGTATCCCCAAAGGCCAAAACTAAGGGTCATTATTTAGCCTAATAGCTCACGGTTGGGCAGGCCCACCTATGAGAGGTGGCCTATTGGGTTGCCAATCAAACCGGCCCATGAGTTCATCAAAAATTATGAAATTTTTTTTTTTGTAATCAGTGTGTTTGGTTAGAGTTTTCTGGATTAAATTTTTTGAAAACTGAATTTTTTGGTTTTCGTATTCTTTTGTTTTTAGTGAATATTTTTAAAATTTTAAACATTTTTTTTACTTTATTAGATGCACCTTAGTTAGACGTATCTAAAAAGTAAAAAATTTGTGAAAAAATATTTTAAAAAATTAATAAATACATAAAAATATAAAAAATATACTGAATTCTTGTATTTTTTTTATATTTTTTAAAAGATTTTTTTTAAATTTTTTTTACTTTTTAGATGTATTTATGTTAGGTGTGTCTAAAAAGTAAAAAAAAATGCTTAAAATATTAAAAAAATTCAGTGAAAACAAAAAAACACAGAAAATAAGAATGTAGAATTTTTTGAAAAGTGTTATGAAAACAAGCTCATTTTTTTAAAAAATCCAAAAAACAATAGGCGTTACATCTTGGCCCATGAGAGGTGACTCGTTGGCGCAGCTTTGTTCGTTTATCGGGAAATGCTTCTTAAATTGGTCGCCCAAGCTATACCCACCTATGCAATGGCTTGCTTTCTATTTCCTAAAAAGCTCTGTGTTGATTTAAACTCTTTGTTAAGCACCTTTTGGTGGAAAGGAGACCTTGAGAGTAGAGGTATCCATTGGGCCTCATGGGAGAAGACGTCCATGTCAAAGCTTTAAGGAGGGATGGCGTTTTGGGATTTTCGTACTTTCAACAAAGCTTTGTTTGCCCGACCGAGATGGTGGTTGTGCAAATACCCTAATTCCTTTTGTGCTCAATTTCTCATGGGTCTGGATTTTCCAAATATGGACTTTTGGAATGCTAAGAAAGGGGCTAGGGCATCATGGGCTTGGGTAAGTATTTTGAAGGGTCGTAAGGTGCTTAATCAGAGGGTCCGTTGGCAGGTCAACAATGGAAAGTTCATCAAGTTCTGGGAAGACAAGTGGGTTGCTTCTTCAAAAAATTTCCGAGTGAAATCCTATAAACCTAGTAGATGCAATCTGTCTATAGTTAGTGAAGTCATCAACTCTACCTCCAGATGTTGGAATAAAACCGTGTTGCATAGTTTGGTCTCTCATGAAGAGGTAGAAGAGACTTGTTCAATTCCCATTGCGACTGAAGACCAAATGATCAACTTATTTGGCACCATGATCCGAAGGGTACTTCTTCGGTCAAGTTAGGGTACAGAGTGGGAATTGAATATCAACAGCATCAAGCTGGAGACTGGCCGTCCTCCTCTTTTCAGGTTCCCGAACATGTGTGGAAATTCATGTGGACACTCCCGATTTCCCCTAAATTTCAGCATTTCTAGTGGCGCGCTTGTAACAATCTGTTGGCTAGGAAGTTTCTTGTGGACTCCTCGTAAGGCCAATGGTGTTGCCCATTGGACTGCTAAGGCTTTTCTTAATGGTGTTCTTTCCTTTAATTGGGTTTGTAATCCTACCGAAGGGTTGCGTAAGGCTATAGCTTTGGCTGTGTAATCTAATTTCGATGTTCAAAAAAAAAAAAAAAAAAAAAAAAAAAAAAAAAAAAAAAATACAGGTTACAAATATTTAATTAATTTAATTTTTTACAAAGATGATATATTCAACCAACTTTATAATATAAATATTTCAAATCATTAAAATAGATCCAGAATAATATCCTGCGGAGGATCACAGTAACCCTAGTTCTAACCAAGCCAAGTACTCGGCTATAAATTTTACAATACTAGGAACTTAGAAAAAATATTGTAAAATTATTTAATAGCGTGTATCTATGGATTACAATTTAGGTGAGTTTGTCATAAAATTAAAAAAATTATATTTTAATCAAATTGTCTTTAGTGAATTTTAATAAAAAATTATGTCAAATTTTTTTTTTTTTTTTTTTTTTTTTTTTTTTTTTTTTTTTTTTTTTTTCAAGTGTGTCTTGTGCAGACGAAGGTAAGAAATAAAAAATAAAATTGAAAAGTCCAAACAAAGTTAATTAAAAACAAAAAAGCTAGCTATTTTCTTTTTGTCATTTTTTCAATTTTTAGATTTTTTAAATTTTAAATTTTTTTTGATATATGTAGTCGAATAGAACTTAAATGTGTGAATTTTTTGAATTTTTTTTGTTACAAAAAGTTCATTAAGAACAAAAATAAATAAATAATAAAAAGGTCAATAAAAAATTTGACGTAAATCAAAATACCAGAGTTTAGGGGTTGCAATGATACATCCATGAAACACTCCTTTTTCTTTGGAACAAAAAAAAAAAATTCTCATTTCCAATTTGATAATACAATAGTATTCTTCTTGTGAACCACAAGTTACTCCATCACATGTTGCAAGTCATTTTCTGTGACGTTGACTTAACCTTTTCTTACCTTTCTCACCCATATTTTTTCTCTACCCCGTATTTCACACGTTTGACATCGTTTTCATTTTTGTTTTTGTTTTTTTTTTTTAATTTAAAAAAAATAGAAAATTGGCACACAACAATTTGTTTGACAAATTGTTTCTGAAAATTCTTCCCTAGAAAAGTGTGAAAAAAATAAATAAAAAGTCACACAAAAAAATTTATTTAACAAACTATTTTTGAAAATTAACTCAGTTCGATTTGTAATTTTCAAAAATAGTTTACTAATTTTCAATCCATATTTTTTTAGCAATTCATTTTATAATTTTTTAATCAATTTTTTAATTTTTTATATTTACTTAATCTAGGATATACTTAGAATGTATAAAATTTGTGTACAAATTTTTCAAAAATTCATTGAATACAAAAAAATATAATAAATTAATATATTTTTGTATTTTGTCGTATTTAATGAATATTTAAAAAAAAATTGTATAAATTATATAATTTTTAAGTTTACCTATATTAAGTAAATCTAAAAAGTTTTAAAAAAATAATTAAAATATTAAAAAATATATAAATTAAAAATTCAAAAAATTATTTTTACAAATTTCAAGACAAACAAATTATTTTTGGGAAATACCTTTTAATTTAAGTTGTTTTTGTTAAATATAAACCATGGCCATCGGTAGGGATGACAATGGATAACCTACCCTGTGGGTATCCATGAAGGCCCAACCCAAATACATGGATTTTCCCCTTTTTTCCTTATCCATTGGGTAGGTGTAAGTGATATTCTTTAAATATCCACAGTGGATGGGTTAGGATGGGTACCCACTAATTTCCCCATATGTTTTTTTTTTTTATTTTTTTTTATTTTTAAGGATTCACAAACCAAAACTAAAATATACATTCAATCTTTTTTCTTTTATTTATTTATTTATTTTTTCAGGTTCAAAACCAACCTTTTTTTTTTAAATTTTATTTTATTTATTTTTTAAGATCCACAACCAAAGCTAAATATACATCTAATCTTTTTTTTTTATTAATTTTTTTTTATTTTTAAGGTTCACAACCTTTTTTTTTTTTTTTTAATTTTTAAGATTCACAACCAAAGCTAAATATACATTTAATCTTTTTTCTTTTGTTTTATTTTTTATTTTTTATTTTTTAAGGTTCATAACCATTTTTTTTTTTTTTTAAGATTCACAACCAAAGCTAAATATATATTTAATCTTATTTTATTTTATTTGGCTCAACAATAAAATCAAATACACATTAATTAACATTGTTACACTATTCTTGTCAAATTTTATGCATATCTAGAATTTTTTAAATTTATTTAAAAAAATTAAGGATACTGTCTAGTGCAGGTTTCGGTTTGCTTTTCTATGTTATTTTATTTTGTTATGTATTGTAATTTTCAGAATGGTTTGCTTGTTCTGAAATTTCAATTAACGAGTATGAATCTATTTGTTTTATGTTATCACACAATTTATACAACATACATATATATATATGAATGTATTTGAAAGTAAGGAAATTGTAGAGAACCGAAACAAGCATGAGTCGTGATTGGTTAGAAAGGATGGGTACAAAGATTTATTTGCTGGAAAAACAAAAAGGGGATACAAAGTCTTACTAAATAATTTTTTTAAAATAAAAGAATTTTTCTTAGTTATGAATAGATTTAACTAAAATCAGCTTGTTTCCCAATGTTATGCTTCATTTATTTAGATAGAAAATATTTTTTAATGAAAAATATTTTTTATAAAAAAAATTAAAAATATATTTTTTTATATTTGGTGGTGGTGGTGATGGAACGAAGGTGAAAGTAGAGATTGTGACATAGTGGTGGGGTGATGGCGGCAGTGATGATGGTAGTGGTTATGGTGATGGTAGTGTGATAGTGAAGGTGAGAATAGTGGTGATGGTGTTGTGAAATTAGTAAAAATTTAATTGAATTTTTTTTTTTTTGTTTTTTTAAAAGTAACTGATATGGATAGGCCCACAAGGGCTACAGCCCTCAGCGAACAACCCCAAGCCCATCATTTGGAGCCCATTACATAACCCGGTTGGTAAAATCCAGGACAGCTGGAGGCCAACTGGGCATGAAGGGCCAATGACATTCGGATATATAGCAGGTGTAGGACAGGCCACATCAGCAGACAAAGATCTGCAAAGTTATTGCCACAACACATCACCATTAATGCAGCCCATCACAACATTCATTGCGACAACACCTCTCCATTGAAACAGCGCCCCCTTACCCTAAACAGGGTAAGCTACAGCACAGGCTTTCGGCGATGTGGGCACGTCGGAAGGGACAGTGAAATGATTACCAAAGGATATAAGCAAGCATCGAAGGCAAGAAGAATGTTAAGTTTTTCTATCTCTCTCTCTCTCTACATACTCTACTTCTTCGACTGATTTGCTCGTCGGAGGGTTCACTGGGGGACTACCCCGTTCCCCGTTGAACTTGTTTGTAGGTCACCTGGAGGGCTTGACTATTTGGACCTGAGCTCGAAGAACTTGGATCAGTCCGACCCATCCATGAGAACGAACTCTATTATCAGTAACAAACAACAAAATTCGTGGGGACTAAAGGAAGAAGATGGAGGATGGATTGGGTGTGGTAAGGCATATATATCTTAAAATGAGTGGTTCAGATTTGTTAAAAAATATAATTAGATTTTGGATAAATTAAAATGAATGGTTCAAATTTGCTAAGAGAAAGATGGTTTAATGTCTAAAATGTCCGTGGCTAAGAGATAAACAAACAATTTCTTGTTTATGCCCTGATGCAATTTAATATGGGTCTTATAACATTTTTTTTAAATAGGTTCTTTCACATTTTATTTCTTCAAACAAGCTCTTACAACATTGTAAACAGGTTCTTATAACATATAGGGGAGAGAGTGAGAGTGAGAGAGAGAGAGATAGTTGTAATTTTTTTTTAATCTTCCACGTTCTTCCACATTTTTTTTTAATTACTAAAACTTATTTGATTGTCTCAAAATTATATATTTGATTATTATAAAACAAACTTTTTAATTAATTAATTAATGTGTATTTGATTTTCTTGTTGAACCAAATAAAATAAAATAAGATTGAATGCATATTTAGCTTTTGTTGTGAACGTTAAAAAAAATAAAAAAATAAGTTGTTAACATTAAATATATTAAAAAAGAAAGAAAAAAGATTGAAGGTATATTTAGCTAAAACCTTTAAAAAAAGAAAAAAAAAGAAAAAAGTTGTTAACATTAAATATATTAAAAAAGATAGAAAAAAGATTGAAGTATATTTAGTTTTTGTTGTGAACCTAAAAAAAAAAAATGTTGTTAGCATTAAATATATTAAAAAAAAAAGAAAAAAGATTGAAGGTATATTTAGCTTTTGTTGTGAACCTTTAAAAAAAAAAAATTTGTTAACATTAAATATAAAAAATAAAAATAAAAATAAAATACAAATGGGGATTAAAGTGGGTTGGGGAAAATCCAAACCCATTAGGAAATGAGGAGGGTGGTACTCATGGGGAATGAGGAATGGGTGATGGGAAAAATTTAATATAAGGGAATGAGGATGGAAAATTAATATCCACTCCATTAACCCCCATTGCCATCCCTAGCCATCGGTGAGACGTCATGTGAAGAAATGTCCAAATTCAAGTGAGTTATATGGTTCCAAATTCCCATCTATTTGTTTGTTCCTGTAGCAACTCTATTGGATGTGTACAACCTTACAAATATAAAAACTTATGGACACAACATTAGCTAGATTTTCTATTTTTGTATTTTTGTATTATAATGATGAAAATTAAATATAATATATAATAAATATACGTGAATAATAGTCACAAGTAACTAATTTTTAATAAAATGAAAAATTTGGATAGGGGGATGTTGCTGCGCAGCCCACGCAGTAGCGTTTGCTGTGCGGCAATTTGAGCTCATTTCGAGGCCCATTTTGATAATTCGAACTGTTTACATTTTAGAATGCGTCAAGTAGAACATGCCTGAAAAAAAATCAAGTTAATCGAATATCGTTTACTCATTCATCCACCTATATTTGTATCTACAAAAATAAATACAAATGTATTTTAGCTTGATTAAAATGAATACAAATATAAGTTGATGAATACGTAAACGATATCCGATTAACTTGATTTTTTGCAGGCATGTTTTACTTAACGTATTCTAAAATGTGAACGGTTTGGATTATGAAAATCGGCCCCGAAATGGGCCCAAATCGCCGCACAACAGATGCTTCCGTAAAAATTCTAGCCAATCAAAATAACCTTGTTGGTTAAATTAAATGTTTAAAACAAAAAAAAAAATTAACATATTTAAAACAGGATGGATTCAAATCACCCAGAGCCCACTCATTGGGATCAAAAAAAAAAAATGTAATTTTTAAAAATGTTCTATTTTCATCTCCGTTAGTGACTTCGAAAGGTATTAAGGATTTTGGATGAGGTGACAAAGAGAGAAAGACTCCAATAAAGACTTGGCTCATTAAATATCACACAATATCTACTCTTAAGGTTCAATTTGGTTATGGTGAAATAATCGAAAGTGAAAGAAATGAAAATAAAATATATATATATATTTTTGTTTTTTAAGTTTGTTTAGCATGAAAGTGATAAAAGTTATAAGAAAATTTAATTTTCTTATACAACTCATAATAGTATGGTAACCAAACTTTCAATTTCTTACAAAAAATAAAAGAAAGTTTAAATTTATTATAAAAGTAGTTATTTATAATTAGAATTTCTATTTTCTTACAAAATTTTCATCCTAATCAAATTTATATGAGAATATATTTCTTTTCTTTTATTTTACTTTTTACCATTTTCACTTTTCATCATTTATTTCTTTATAATCAAACGAAACCTAATAGTTTATTAAAATTAGAAAAATGATATACAAGTTTATTTTTGAAACCCACTTTTTAGACCCAGTAATGTATAAGTAAAATGATTGATTGATAATTTAAAAAGATATAACTAAGCGAATTGCTTTAGATATTCCAATAGTCTACCTCATCGTTGAGTTTGAAAAATAAATCTTATTTGTAGATCTAAGTAACATCACTCTTAAAGTTATTAGAGACATCCGATTAAAACTAATTGATAATGAGTAAAGTTGCTTCTAGACGATATGAACTAAATTTGATTGACCTAAAGAAGCAATGTGGGGGCAAAACTTTAGGCCTTGTTTGACAAAGGATTTTTTGGTTAAAAATTAAAAAAAGTCAGAAAAAAGTTTTAAAAGATAACAAATTCAATCTTATTAGCAAAATGTCATATTACACATATCAATCAATCACTTTTTTCTTTTATAAATATCCATTTAATTAAAAAAATAATTCCAAACATTTACTAACTTTTTCACCCTATAAAAGAGCCAAAAAGGTAATTTTCAGAACAAGCACCTAATAAGTATACATATTAGTGTTTGATAACATAATATCTGAAACTAAATGTATCAAGTGAAAATCAATTAGATCCATTTGATAACTACAATTTCCTTCATTTCAAAACTAAAGTGGCTATTGAAATGTAAGTTAAAAGTTAAGAACATCTCAAGTACTAATATTCTTACTTAATATTAGTTGTATTTATAACTCTTTATGCATAAGTATCAAACCATTATAATCTCACCACCATCGCCATTACCACTACTACTACCCCTACATCTCCTCCACCTCCATTGCCACCACTATCTCCAGCACCATCACTACCATCATGGCTCCATCACTTCCAACACTATTGTTATTATCGCCACAAGCACTATTGTCACGACCCAAACCCGCCCCTATGGGTTTAGCACCGTAACCGGCCAGTAATCCGTGATTACCGAAGGTCTGCTTAACAATAATAACAGTAATATAGAGTATAGGGGCTGGTGGAAGCCAAAACAGCAATAAAAGATGTCCAATGAGCTGTGACAGTCTGTATGCAAAAAGACTTTTCATAACATGATCACATTGGAAACAAAAACAGTATGTACGTACATCATATACATGCGTTCAGGTTAGGGACCAAATCCCTACATAACAGTACAGTAACAGTCTATACAGTCGATACAAAACAACTACAGAGAGGGGGAATCTAAAACACCCC
This sequence comes from Camellia granthamiana, assembly GCA_036172215.1. Lineage (NCBI taxonomy): Eukaryota > Viridiplantae > Streptophyta > Magnoliopsida > Ericales > Theaceae > Camellia > Camellia granthamiana. The sequence continues at coordinate 95,545,709 of CM069912.1, read as the reverse complement.
AAAGCAGCCTTGGCTTGGCAGCACTTGGAACCTCACAGTGAGGCACAACGGTTGGCTTGACAAAACAAGAGCTAACTCGACGCTCCTAGCTCCGGTCCGGTGCCTGGACACTTACATATATATATATATATATAAACGGTGAGTTAAAGCCTAGTGAATAACATATGCGTAAAGAGGTTAAGAATGAATGTCCTTTCAGTATTAAAAACAGTCATTTATCAGTGTATCAGTCATTCAGTTTATGGCTCATATTTCATGCCATAACAGTCATTCAGAAACTATAATAGTCATATGTGGTGCATCCAATAGCAAAACAGTGCAGTAGGTTTTAATAGACCGAACAATCAGTTGATGGCCATCATATCAGTAAACAGTAGTGGTTCCAAACATGGGAACCGACAGAGATCTCTGTGATAGTAGCAGTACAGTACAGTAACAGTAAATTGCTATGGATGCCACGAATACAGTTCACAAATAGGACAAATAGTCACTCAGTAAGAAATATCATTTCAGAAAGCAATACAGTTGTTCATTCAGAAAATATTCATGGTTGAACATATCTTTACAACATTGTTACTTACAGAGTTCGGGGCTACAGATAGGCTAGTGCGCGTCACCGAATGCCAACCCTACACAGTTACAGAATGAACACACACTAAGTTACATAGTTGGGAAACAATGCCTTAGTCTCTATCTTGACTCAGTGTGGTTCTACATCAATATCCTCCTTAAGATGCCTTAAACATGGCCTAGGAATGCCTAGGATGGAAAGAGGATGCAAAGATGCACTTTTAAACACTTTACAAAATTTTCAGAAAACAGGGGTCATGCTCGAGCGTGGCTTTATACGCTCGAGCGGACATACAGACAAAGGATCCCCGCTCGAGCATCACTTTGTTCGCTCGAGCAGACTGTAAAACATGGCAAAAGTACTAGATGCATGAAATTCACGCTCGACGGGCGTTCGACCCCCGCTCGAGCGTGAGACACAAGTCTTCGCTCGAGCGTGCATTCCCTCGCTCGAGCAGATTGTAAAACACATGAAAGTACTGGATACACGCATTTCCCGCTCGAGCGTCACTTTCCCCGCTCGAGCGGACTGCATGAACTCAGTGTGTACGCTCGAGCGTGAGTCCAAAATCTGGAATTTCCAGATTTGAACCTCAAGCTGAAAACTCAACTTTAAAGCATTAAATTCGATCCTTTTGGGCTACTTTTCTGGAAAACACTTGTAAACTCATAATGTGACATGTTTCAAAGATCAATTTGAGAAATCAAAGCCCAAAGGTAGTTCAATTAAACACAATTTCAAGGAAAACTTCAAGAACATGATGAACATATGACATGCTTGTGTTCTAATGAGTTCAAAGCTTCTAATACATGCTCCAAAGAGCCAATTCTCTCAAAAACATGGTGGATTCATGGACTTCAACCAAAATGTAAACATGCATGTAGGAATACCCATGAAAACAACCTCAAAACTTCAATATAAGAACATGCATGCATTACTTAAGCTTCAATTCAACAATCTAAACCAAAACTTGACTTCAATCTCTAAACTTCCGTGAACCATGCAACATAAGACTAGAATTCATAAATAAGAAGCTAATTATCCTACCTTAGGTCTTGAATTTCAAGTCTAGAAGCTCAAGTATGCAATCCTCTCTTTAAATCTTCTAATTCTCTAAGCAACTCTTGTTGAACTCAAACTATCTCCTATCTCTCTCTCTCTAGTCGGTTAGGCTCAAGAAATGGGCTGATAAAATGATATAAAATCAAGTCTCAAAGTGTTGTAGAGATAGGCCACTAAGTGGCAAAAGGGTAAATAAGTCTAACTTATGTAATTTTAGCTATATTTAATCCAATTTAATCATACCAAATCACATTTCAATTAAATTTATCATAAAATCACATAAATTCCAACTAGCATAAAACATTAATCAATTTCAGATTCGGCCGCCGATAAGGCCTTCCATTTGCAGTTTAAACATAATACATGAATAGATAATTTGATAGCAAACAGATAGAAATGCATTAAACTAATATACTTAATCAATCAGTTCAGGATTTCAGTCAATCAGTCAATTAACATGCTTAATCATAGATTAGCACTAATCAGTGGTGAGGGTTGTCACAACTATCGTCATTTTTTTTTTTGGATCAACAAAATAAAGATTCATTGGTATAAAATAACATACAAGATGTACAAACAAATTACATCAAGAAAATACAAAAGGCCAAGACAAAACATCATAGCTTAAGAGCCATATCTCAATTAGGTTGAAACATGAAACAAAGCTAATCAATTGTAAACTCAATGGCTAGGAATGAAGTAAAAATAAAAGAACACACTAGATAAATCAAATCAAAACAGGGGCAAACCAAACACTCCCTAAGCAAAAAGATGGCCGACAAACACTATCTTGAAAGTAAAGACCATGATTGGAGTGCATTCCATTCTTTGAAATACCATAACACTCCAAATTCATCCTTACCAATTCAAAATTTACTCAAAAAAATAAATCAATGGTTTATAGACCCATATTTTATCAATTTAATCTCTATAGCACAAATCCATTCAAGATAAATTATGAATTTTTAAGTGTGAGTTAATAGTATTTTTCTGTGAAATATGTAACTCTCTGGCCGCACTTCTAGAGACAAACCACTCCTTATTGGATCAAATAAGAGCTTCTCCTTGTATTCCATCTTATCCTTTTTGAAAATGCCATTTCATTTACCTCTTCTTCTTATAATAATCACCAACCAAAACACGAAGGGGATGATAATCAGAGGCGACCTCACTGTAACAAGCCCGCGAGGGACCTCGCTACAGTTCGGACTCGATTTTGTTGTGGTTCCAAATCTCGAACCAAAGAGTCCAAATCCGGCAAATCGTTTTGAGAAAAACAGATTTTTTTGAAAGAAGTGCCAAACATGGACTGCTTTGCCAGATAACAGAGTCGCCACCTAAATATTTTAAAATGGGAAATTTAGGAAACCCTGACCCGGTGCCAAAAGGCCACGTGTCCGTCATCACCAAAGTTGGCTCGGGAACTTGGGTACGATTAGGGAAGGTCACATCGTGAGCACCCCCTCTCGCCCGGTCAAAGACCGGCCTCTACTAACCATGATATCTGTTTTTGAAAACATTGTGAGTTCTTATTCCGGTTATTAGCCTAGGTTACTATGTGATGCGCACAGCATACAAGTATAGACTGAATCGCCTGAATTGGAACTAAACATCTCATGTTTGTTTGTTTGAAAATGGTTTGATGGTGCTACTCGCAAGTAGGCTAAGACGCGGATTTGCCACCCTCAGGTGAGCTTAGAAAACAATGATTTTGCCACTATCTAGTGGGCTTAAAACAAACAGTTGATGAATTGTTCCAATTCAGATAACCCAACCTCCACCCACAGGCATTCAAGGCAGTTATATCATATAAGCACATAGCCTCATGGTAAGCATGCTATCATGGCAACACTCACACACATGCAAGGATGCTAAAGCATAACCACTTACCGAGTACTCCCAGCCAAAACAAGAAGCTAATTAGAAATCCATGCATGGTCCTAGATGCACAGATTGCCTAATGCAACACATGCAGAAATGCAAACTATAGCAGGCTCGGCTATTCTAAACATGGCATATGAAATGTTACAACTATCATGTATTCAACTTGGAATTGAAATACAAATGCAGTTTGTATGATGCGCCGAGCCCGGTGCGTGCAAAACAGATGAATGATGCAAACATGCCGTCATACTGTTATGCTAATTGAAATATGCCCTATATCTAACCATCGTAAGCGGGTAAATAAAAGGGAGAAAGAAATGGGGGTTGGGAGACATACATCACACTCACACACCCTTATTACAACATTGCCCTCGCACAGAGGGTCCGAATAAAATAATAATATAGACCCAAAATGAAAGAATGTACAGTCCAAAATAATTACAAATTCTTAATTAATTGACAAATTAATTACAGAAAAGTAAAACTGGCATGCAAGCCAGGGACTACCTTGCTTCTGATGGATGATGCACGTTTGGGCTGCCTGGCGCGGAAATCCACTGGGATGCCCCGATTAGCCTCTGTTTGCAATGTTTCTCGAAATGCGCGCCGGATTCTGAAAAGTTGCTAACTCTGGATTTTGCTGCAACAGAGAGCAGGAAAAGGGCACAGCAGTGTATTTCACAAATATATGCATGCCTCGATCCTCGTGCCACCAATCACGCATCTCGATGCATGATGGCCGAGGAGCCGAATTGCACAACTTAATATAGGATGAATGCATATGAATGCTACAACAAAACCTAGCTCCATCATGGGTGATCCGGAGTGTCGGTGACTGGGGAATTGAGACATGCTCCGCCACTCGGAGTGCGAAACGTGCCTCGTTTCCCGTGCAATATGCATGATATGCATGAAATGCAACTAACATACAATCCTAGCATGTACGATGCTATGAAAATGAGATGCCTCGAAATGCGTGTCCACGGGCACACAAACCGAGGCGATGCGGAATGACATGCGAAATGTAATGATGGGCTTATACCAACATGAAGGGGGGGCCTCAGCTACACTCACATAGGATGCCGGAATGATAAGAATGGGGTGCCTCGAAATGCGTGCCCACTGGCACGCAAACTGAGGCAATGATGAAATGCAAATCGGATAAAACAGAGTGCCTCGAAATGCGTGCACGCGGGCACGCAAATCGAGGCAGAGGCATACGCAATGCAAACCGGATAAAACGAAATGTCTCGAAATGCGTGCACACGGGCACGCAAACCGAGGCGGAGGCATACGCAATGCCAAGCGGATAAAACAGAGTGCCTCGAAATACGTGCGCACGGGCACGCAAACTGAGGCAGAGGCATACGCAATGCCAAGCGGATAAAACAGAGTGCCTCGAAATGCGTGCGCACGGGCACGCAAACTGAGGCAGAGGCATACGCAATGCCAAGCGAATAAAACAGAGTGCCTCGAAATGCGTGCGCACGGGCACGCAAACTGAGGGGATAATGAAATGGGAAGTAAATCGGATAAAACGGAGTGTCTCGAAATGCGTGCACACGGGCACGCAAACCGAGGCGATGATATGAAATGCAAATCGGATAAAATCGAAGTGCCTCGAAATGCGTGCCCACGGGCACGCAAGTCGAGGCGATGATATGAAATGCAAATCGGATAAAACCGAAGTGCCTCGAAATGCGTGCACACGGGCACGCAAGTCGAGGCGATGATATGAACTGCGAATCGGATAAAATCAAACTGCCTCGAAATGCGTGCACACGGGCACGCATACCGAGGCGAAGATGCTAAAATGCAAATCGGATAAAACCGAAGTGCCTCGAAGTGCGTGCACACGGGCACGCAAACCGAGGCGATGCTAAAATGAAATGAAATGGCATACGGAATGCAAATTGGGCTTACGCCAACATGAGAGGACCTCAGCCGCACTCACATAGGCTGCCAGCGGATAAAAACAAAGTGCCTCGAAATGCGTGCACACGGGCACACAAACCGAGGCAATGGCATACAAGCATGAAAATGCAAATTGGGCTTACGCCAACATGAGAAGGCCTCAACCACACTCACATAGGCTGCCGTCGGATAAAATAAAGTGCCTCGAAATGCGTGCACACGGGCACGCAAACCGAGGCATGGCCCGAAGGCATGAAAATGATATACAAATGAGACATGGCATACGGCATATGAAAGATGCAAATTTCAGCAGCTAAAATAATGCAAAAACAGCCCCCAAATTAAGATAAAATTGCAACCGATGCCCAAAATGCGATGAAATGCACCCGAAATGGCCTACAGCCCTATTAAACATACAGAATATGGACATGGAATGAAAAACAGTGGCAAGGCAGCCCCTAAACTAGCATTTTATCAGCACAAAGCAAGGCCAAATAATGCTCACAAGTATGGAAACAAAAGCTTGCAAAAATACGGTAAAAGAGGGGAATTACAAAGCAAGTGATATGTACAATGCTCAAACCCAAAAAATCAGTTCTACAACATTGAATATGGAACAAAAATATGCACAAATGCAAGAGATGACAACCTCTAAATCAGTATGTATATATGCTAAACATAGTATGCAATATTACGGTAAATTTGGAGAATTGCAAGACAAGTACCAAAATAAATCACCAAATGGCTTAAGGACCTTAACAAAACACAAAGAATGGACCAAAATAAGGCTCTTTCTAAGCCTGATGAAGGCTGAAAACAGGAGCCAAATAAGCCTAACAAAGCATGCAAAATAATGAGCCAAAGAGAGGTATTGAGACAAGTGGTGTATATAAAATTCAAACAGCAAAATTTCCTTCTACAACTTTGAAGAGGAACCCAAAATATGCATATTTACAGTTTATGTCATACTCGAAATCAGATTATTCATGAGTCAAATAAAGCATGCAAATTATTGACCTAAAGAATGATATTGAAGCAAGTGTATCATGGAGCTCTCAAATAGGGTTGAACCCTTAAACAAACATGGAGAATAGCTAAAAAAAGACCTAGTTTTAGTCAAGGTCGGAGCTCAAAAGTAAAATCAAAGAGAGGTAAGAAATGGTGCAAAATAGGGCTAGAAAAGAGGGAAAGTAAACTTACCCTTGAAGACCAACACTTTGATTGCTTCTTGGACCAACTTTGGTGACTTTAAGCTGCTGGAATCCCTCCCTTGCTGCCAGAAATGGAATGGTGATGGTAGGGCTTGAAGATGATGAAGAAAATGGGACCAAAACTTGGATGTTTGAAGCTTTTTTGGAAGAGAGGAATGGAGGAGATCAATATGCAAGACTCAAAGGATTTTTTCTAACCCCTAAATCAGCTGGTGCCGTTGGTTTATATGGCCAAGAAGGGTGGAAATATCTTTCCCAAATATCTAGATATTTTGAGGGCAAAATATCTAGATATTTTGAGGGCAAACAGAAAAGATTTTGTTCGGCCACGAAGTGGGCATCTGAGACCGCAGTGTTCCTCGGAATGATGAAACAGAGGTACCTGCCAAAATTCAACAAAAACTAATGCAAAACGAAAGCTCGGGGACCAAAACCGCGCGGGGTCCCGAAAATGGGCTGTAGGCACCGGAAGTGGTGTTCGGCTGCGAAGTGGGTCTCAGAGACCCCAGTGTCCCTCGGGATGCTAAAACAGAGGTCTCCGCCAAAAATCGGAGAAAACCGATGCAAAATGAATGCTCGGGGCCAAAACCGCGCGGTTCGGGGTCCCGAAAACAGGCTGCCGGGCACCGGAAGTGGTGTTCGGCTGCGAAGTGGGTTTCTGAGCCCCCAGTGTCCCTCGGAAGGACCAAACAGAGGTGTCTGCCAAAAATGAACAGACATCGATGCAAAATGAATGCTCGGGGCCTAAACCGCGTGGTTCGGGATCCCGAAAATGGGCTGCCGGGCACCGGAAGTGGTGTTCGGCTGCGAAGTGGGTTTTTGAGCCCCCAGTGTCCCTTAAATGGGAGTAAATGAGATGCATGCCAAAAACTGGAGAAATCGGAGATGGTTGGGCGGTCCCGAACCGAGGCACACGGCCTAACGGCTCCGAAAACCGGGAACCGGGCTCCGAAATGGGAAAAATGGCCTACGGCCACTGAGAGATAGTCTACGGGACCACTCCCTCCCCTCAGGAAAGAAAACAGAGAAAAACCGAGCCTGGTTCGCAAACCGAGACAAGGCACGAAGAAGGTTCGGGAGTCCGGAGGCAGGGCGCACGGCCGCGACTCTGAGACTTCTGAACGAGCGCAATATGCAACATCACCGAGCGCTCAATCGGTGACGTCTGAGTCTTAAGGTCGGTCAAAAATGGGGTGTCTACACTCACCATAATAGATGTCACCCCCACTACTACCACAACTCTCCACTTGCATCACCATCATTACTGCTACCATAATTGTCGCTTCAATCACCACCATCACTGCTACACCACCGCCACCACCATCAAATCACCACGAATACCATCACTACGTCCACTACACCACTTCTCCACTATCACCACAACCATTATCCCTCTACATCGTACACCACCACTACTGTCACCATCATTATTAGCACCATAACCACCACTATTTTTTTCATTGTTGTTGTCGCCTCTGCCACCTCCACCTCCACCTCCACCTCCACCTCCACCTCCACCTCACCATCATCACAATCACAATCACTACAACAAATTACACTTTTGGCGACTAAAATTTAGTTGCCAAAAGTCACACTTTAGTCGCCAAAAACTTTTACCAACCAAAATGCTTGGTTGCCAGGTTGGTCGTTGAATAATTGTCAGGAAAGATAATTGGCGACTAAAAATGGTTTAGTCGCTGAAAGTCCTCCATTGGCGACTAATTTTTTAGTCCCCAAAAGCTTTCAAATAAATTTAATATTGCATTTTCAGTGACTAAATTTTTTTGTCACCAAAAACTTCAATTATTTAGCTACTAAAAATTTTAGTCGCTAAAATATTTTTTTTGGTTCATCTTATTTCTTTTTAGCTACTAAATTTTTTAGTCACCTAAAGTCTAATTTTTTTAGCCACTAAATATTTTAGTCGCCAAACCTTTTCTCACTACTAAAAGTTTTAGTCGCCTAAAATCTAATTTGGGCAAATTATAGTAATGGTCCCTATGGTTTACCCGTGGTTTCATTTTGATCCATGTACTTCTAATTGCATCAATTTTGCCCCTACAGTTTGGTTTTTGGCTTGATATGGTCCAATAGTTAACCGCCGTTAGCTTTTTGGACGGAAACCCGTGCGTGCAAGGCACGCACGGGATGAAACCCACTGTTTGAAGCATTATGCTGCTGACATGGCACAATTTGGTTGAGTTTTTAATTATTATTTTTTAAATATTAAAAATTAATTTAATATAAATAAATACCAAAAATAAAATTTAAAAAATATTAAAAATTATTTCCTACCCAAAAATAAAAAATCAGATGAAAATAATATATATTTTTATTTTTTTACCAAACTAATTTTTAAAAATTTAATATTCTTCAAAACATAATTTCTAGAACTCAACCAAATAGAGGTGTAATGAAGTAACCTATATATTTGCTAAAATATAGTTTTTATTGGAATTTTAGCTAAAACAAAATCTATTGACTCAAAATCAACTTATAAAAATTTAATACTAAAAAAACTAATTTATTTGATACATTGTTAACGTTTTGACTCGTGCAATGTTTGGTAATTTTTTTAATTTTTATATTTTTATGTAAAATTACCAATTTTCTCATGAATAAAAAAAGTTCATAAGAATGATGGATAGAGACAAAGTAGGGAAATTCCACACGTACAAGGCACGCATGGGACAATTTTGACTTTCTTGACTTTCTTGAACAATTTTGACTTTCTGTTTTATTTAATTTCATTATTTAATTATTATTATTTTTAAAATAAATTTATTTAAAATTTTAATTAAAAAAATAACATATATTTTTATTGATATTTTATTTATTTAATTTTTAAAAATAAATTTATTTAATTGTGTGAAAAATAAAATAAAATAAATTTTTATTTAATCTAGCTAAAAATAATTAAAATATTAAAGATATGTTTAATATCGCTATTACTTAGTAAACAATTGAAAATTCGTAAAATAATCTTTTGCACATTTATCCTTATTCAGTTTGTCCAACCAAACATTAAATTCACTAAAATAGTCATTTCTAGACATCTAATCCTATGAGAAAACAAATACTGGATACACATTGAATCCAACCAAATAGTCCAGGGATTCATAAAAAATATATATTAATAATAAAAATATAAATTATAAATTTAATTTAATTAAAAATAATAAATTATAAATTATGGCCTTATAAATAAGACAAATAAATTTAGAATTTATAAATTATTTTTTTTAGTGTTGTTAATTTAAAATTAGATATTAATAAAAAATGTAAATTGTAAATTGTAAATTAAATTTAATTAAAAATAATAAATTGAAAATTATGGCTAGATTAAAAATTATCTTTAATATTTTAATTATTTTTAGTTAGATTAAATAAAAATTTATTTTATTTTATTTTTTTACACAATTAAATAAATTTATTTTTAAAAATTAAATAAATAAAATATCAATAAAAATATGTGTTATTTTTTTAATTAAAATTTTAAATAAAACATTTATTAAACAAATTGAATTGATCCAAAAACACTTAAGAAAGTCAAAATTGTTCAAGAAAGTCAAAATTGGTCCGCGCGTGCCTTGCACGCGTCGATTTCCTGTCCAAATGTCTAACCACCGTTAACTATTGGACTATTTCGAGCCAAAAACCAAACTATAGGGGCAAAATTGAAACAATTAGAAGTGTAGGGACCGAAATGAAAACACGGGTAAACTATAGGGACCATTTTTGTAATTTGCCCATCTAATTTTGTTTTTTAGCTAATAAATTTTTAATCACCTAAAGTCTAATTTTTTTTTGGCTACTAAATATTTAGTCACCATTTTTTTTTTGGCTACCAAAATGTTGGTCCCCTAAAGTTACAAGTTCTGATAGCTACTAAATATTTAGTCACTAAAAGATTGTTTTCATTTTAATTTTTTTAGCTACCAATTGTTTGGTCGCCAAAAACATCATTTTATGTTTTTTTTTAATTTAAATTAATTTATCCACAATATGTATGTATTCCGTGCAACCTGTACCATGTATATAAACAAAACAATACATATATTATCAATCATTTGACAATCTACATCCATTTCACTTCCATCCACCCAAAAATGAATAACTTTTAATATCAAATTCCATATAAACCAAGTATATTCCAACCTATAATAATAATTCTATACAAAACAGAGAATCATATGAAAATCATGTCCTCTATACACAAAAAATATATTCACTACCATGCCAAATAGCCATTTGGTTTAATAACTAGGCGAGGAACACCTCGTTCTAATTCAGCATTTTTATTAACATAAAAAGCAGGACAAGACCATGGTGATTTACTTGGACTAATTATTCGATTTTTTTAATAATTCATTAATTTCTTTTTTACACATTTCTAATAAGTCATGATTCATTTGAATAGGTCGGGATTTAGTAGGAATTTGTTTTTCATTAAAACCTTTAATATATGGTAATGTAACTACATATTTTTTCCTATGCCAAAATGCAGTAGGTAAAGATGAGCAAACAGTGGTTTCAAGTTTTAATTTAAAATCATTAATTTGAGAGATAAGAACATGATCAGTTAATTGTTGATCAATTCTTTTGTAATTAATTTCGTCTTTAAGAAAATTAATATGTCGAGTTAATCGATTAATAGTATGAGTAATAGAACAATCTTGTAATTGATTTAATTCTAATGGTTCAGGTGGAAATAAGAATTTAAATGTGACAGGATGTCCTAAAACATGAGTAGTAATTCCTTCAGTGGAAGTGGTAAATGGATATAATAATGAAATGAAGGGTGTTCCTAAAATTATTCGATCGGTCATATTTTTAACTAAAACAAATGTGGTTTTAAAACAAACATTATTTTGGCAAACATGTACTTTAGGTAATTTATATTTAATATGCATTTTACTACCATTAGCAGAGGTTAATTTCTCTTGACATTTGTGATAATATTTAGTAGGAAGTAATCCTTCTTGAATACAATTTAAATCCGCACCAGTATCAATTAATGCAACCAAATCTAATTCAAAGTCTTCAACTATGATTTTAATTCGTGAATACCATTTTTGCATAAAAATTTTATTAAGTAAATTTAATCTTTTATCTTCAAGGTTAGTAGCTTGGGATCTATTATCAAAAATAAGTTTATCAGGATTTGTGTGATCAGATTCAGAATCAGAATGGGTGTCAGATTTCTGGGGTGATTTTGGATTAGGTTGAAAATCATTTAAGTTTTGTTTCAGTTTAATATTAATGATTTCATTTTCTAATTTATTATCTTTGTTTTGGAGTTCTCGGATAGTTTGTTTAATTTGATTTATTTCAGATTGTAAATCTTGAAGTGTAACGTCTTTAGTTTTATTTTTAAATTTTTCTAAAGTTTTAGATAAACTAATAATAGGTTTATTAAACGTAAGTTTAGTATCTTTTTGAAGTAATACATTTCTTAATTTATCAATATATTGTTGTTTTAATTGAGGATCATCCAATTTACTAATTAAATCGATTAAAGCAGATTCTTCTTGAGTATGTTTGGTTAGAACAGAGATCTGTTTAACAGGTTTACAACAAACATCTGTACATCCTAAAGTAATTTGATTATGTTGGTTATCAGAATCAGATTGATCATTATCAGAAGGGGAACTGGATGTAGAAGGAGGAACAGAAGAGGAATCATTATCAGATTGATTTAATTGTAAGATTTCAAATAATTGAATTTTGGATTCTTCATTTATTTGGAGTTGACTAACTCTATCTTTGAGTTTTTGTTTTTCTTTGCATTTATTAGCATAATGACCTTTTTTACCACAATTATAACAGGTAATGTCTTTATTAGATTTTGGATGTGATTTATTTTTATGATATTTCTTTTTAGGTTTAGTATAAAATTTGTCATTAGATTTAGAAGGTGAATAAGGCTTCTTATATTTATTATAATACTTAGATTTATAATTTCTATGTTTTGAATATTTATGTGATTTCCTACGAGAGGGTGCAACTGGAGGTAATCCATATTGTTCACAAAAATTGCCTAATTCATATTTAGCCTTATGTTTATCTTTAGAAGCTTTTTGACTAAGTTTTAAATCAATACACATTTTTAAACCTTCTTTTTGAATAGTGCCTATTATATCACCATATGTTAAATTATCATATTCAATAACACCATTAGGTTGACTAAGAACATCTCGGATTTTGTGAGCAAATAAACTAGGTAATCCATTAATGAATTTTTCTTTCCAGAATGATTTAGTACAGTCTTCCCGTAACATAACTCAAGAGGTAAAAACATCTTTATACCATCTAAAATCACTTAAGGTTGGACAAGTAAGATTACTAAGTTGATCATGGATGCGGGAATATATATTAGTTGGTGTACCAATAAAATGTCGAATGATTGTATAAATTAATTGGTTAATACCATCAGGTTGGCAACATCCTAAATTTTCATCAAATATAGGTAATCCTTGATCATCAGTTTGGTTAGCATAAATGATGGAGTCTCTTTGAGATTCAGTTAAATATTTTTCCCACCAAGATTTGAGCATACCAGTAAAACCAGTAGTGATTAAAGTAACAATTTCAGGTTGAATATATTGGGGATAGTTTGAGAGATAACTGTTGGAGACCATAGATAAATGATTTAATTTTTGAAGGATTTGATCTTCACTTAGACCATCAATATTCCATTCGTATAATCTTTTAGCAGAAATAGAAAATTGATTATTAATATTATTTTCTTCAAATTGTAAATCGACAGGAGTAGGTTTATTATACCAATTCTTAGTAGTTTGGGGATTAACTTTTGGATAATGGATTTTTGTAACTTGGAATTGTTGAGCTAATTGATTGATCTCATTATCGGTGTCGGATGGAGTAAAAGTAGGATCTATATCGAAGTGTTGATTTAGAACAGTAAGACCTTTATCTTTGGAAGGTGAGGGAGTATCGGGTACAGATAATTTTTTAAATAGTGTTTCAATAGCTTGGACAGTAGATGATTGGTCATTTGTAACTAAGCTAGGACGGTTGGATCGTTTACTTGGTAAGTTGAGCAAAGGTGCATCTAAAGGTTGTTTAGATGATGAGATGTGAACAGATTCTAAATTGGTTTCAATTTTGTCTAATTGTTTGCCAATCGTATTTAAACATTGACTAGTATAATTATTTTGTTCAATAACCTTTTTAAGTTCATTATCATCATTACTAGGTAATTTAAAAGGCGAAGCAGTGATTTCAGATCCTTGTTGAGTAAGGATAATCTTCTCTAAGGGAGGATGACTAGAGCTAACAGTAGTGGTAGCAGAAGTTTTCCATTTATGTTTAGTAATTGTGTTAAGCTGGTTATAATATTTTTCTGCATATTGGAGTAAGGGTAATTCAAAACCATATTGAACCATAAAATCATACCATTCCTTAGAAATTTGAGTCATTTGAGCAGAAGTGTATTTAGCATAATAGGCATGTCGTTGGGTATGATTAGCTTTAGATTTAAAATTAATAAGTAATTTGTCAAGTTTGGGAATAAAGTCTTTTTTGATTGTTAATAATTGTGAATTAACAGGTGGTGTGAATTCTTCCATATCGGTTTGTGTTGGAGAATTAATTGAATGAACGTCGTCAGCAGGGAAATGAGTATGTGTTGAATAAACAGGTTTACTAATTTGGGAAGTTGAAGAATTATCAAGGCCTTTCAATTTTGGATTGATTGTAGGACCAATGGTTGGACCAAGATTTAGTTGACTATTTTTCCGAAATAGAGGTGTGGAAAATATTTCATCTTCAGTTTCGATTTCACTAGGAACACTTGATGTACTATGTCTAGAGGACTGGCTACGATTAAATTTGATATGAACAGAACCATCATTAAATTGACGAATATCTTTAATATCTTGTTCAGAAGATTGTTGTTGGTTATGTTTGTAATGTTCATTAATAGTAATCCATTCATCAGGTAAATCAATATCTTTCCATTCAATCATTTTAGGAATATTAATATTGGATTCATGGTGACTACTACTTTGAATAAGTAATGTTTTATCTTTAGGAGATTTATGCAGAGCATGAACATTTAAATTAGTTTGCATACATTTGTAGTGAACACGATAAATTAAAGCAATATTATGTGTTTTAGCCATCATATTAGTAAATGAACCATGTAATTGAATATTTAATGTTAAAGCATGTAAAATATTTGGATCACTTAAACTGAGTGTAAAATCAGGAAAACAATTAAAATGTACTGGACCTTTATGAAGACCAGTTTCCATCATTCCCATTAAACTATCATTATAATTAAGAAAACGAGCATCTCGTAAGCATAATAAAACAGAAGTATTTTTACCAACAGGTGTAAGTGGATTAAGACCAACTTGGATTAAACCAATGTGAATAAAATTGTAACCATTCTCTTTGTGTCGTTTAATTAATTTTGTATCAAATAACTGGTAGGTTTCGCGAGGTTTCTCCAAAGCATAAACTTGTTCAATTGTTTTAACATGTAATGCAACCTTAAAAACATTCTGTAAAAATGTTGTTTTATAAATTTCTTTGATTTGTAATTTTGGTATGTTCCAATCTCTATTAAATTGATCATTTTGTATTTCAACATCTTCTTCATTAATGACTAATCCTTGATTAGGTATTGAAGGCAAAGTTGTTGACCGAGAACTGACTGATGAGTTACTTCTAAATAATCGACTCATTGTTCTTTTTAATTAATCAGTTTTACAGATACCTTAATACAGACCCTATTCTTGTCAAGTTACCACAGACCAAAATGGTTTCATACAGACCCTATCCTAAATGTCCATACTGCCTAACTCTAAGGACTTACCCCGGACAGTAAATGGAAGTGGGTGACAAAAACCAGGTGGATAACAGACCGATCTCGTGGGTGATTAAGATGGAACCGAAAACTAGATTAATCAAATAAACAATAAAGAAAACGATTAATTGGAAGAAACTAAACAGTTAGAAACAGGATACAACATAACGATGGCTCTGATACCATTCACGCGGAAGTAGCAACAAACATGAAGAACATGGATTACGAAATCAAAGATGAAACAATTTAAACACAGAATTGGAATGCACAAACCAAAATATACTTTATAAAAACAAGTTTATTAAAACATTTTAATTCATTACAGAAAATAACTTGCACTTACAATTGTTGTAATCTGCAAGGATCTTTAATTGGGTGGACAGGAAAGATAGACTTCACTCAGAGCACTCTGGTTTCTTTTGGACTTACAACTTTGAAAGAAAATTTTCGAATGCCTGAATGGATACATTTGATTACAATATATATGTAATAAAACTAACTATGCAGCATGTGAGTTGGCTGAATGATGAAGGCAGCTGGCAGCACTAACTATGCAGCATGAGGAATTAAACAGGGCTGTCGGTTGCTTTCGGCTGATTGATTGAACAGTTGAGCAGCTTTAATAAAAGTTGATGAACAGTAATTTTACTATTCATTACTTTGTAGTAATTTGTACCACGACAAACGTTAATCTATTGTACGCCAAAAGAATTATATACCAAGCCAAAAATGGTCTGTACGATTAATACCAATCCACACAAAAGCAGAGGACAACAAAATAGGCTAATTATACAAAAGTATAAATTGTCCTCCATACACAAAAATGGAATATCCACAAATCCATGCTAGAATCTACAAAAAAAATTAAAAAAAAATAAAAATAAAAAATTGCACCATTAGTACCAAAAATGCATGTAGAACTTGATACTCTGAGGCAAAAACATTAGAGGTCATGGTGAGTCAATTAAACTGTTCATCTTCTTCAGTACTTTTTTCCATTATACTCTCAGACATGGTTGAAGTGTTGACCGAAAAGATCTAAATCACTAAATATCAGTGAATACACAGTGAAATAACTAATTCCAGATTTAGAGTTTTGTTTATGTATATGATGAGTGAATAAAATTGGACTTGACTTGAAGAATGCAAAATGCCATGAAAATTACAACCATTGAAATCCCAAAACACAGATAAACTCACTTGTATGAACATCCAAAAAAACACACTTAAACCATTACAAGTGTTCATGGTACCGGACCCAAAATGCACAAATGCAAGGCAATGTTTACAACTATAGATGCGAAATTTAAGGCGTTTTCATTCTCCAAACGTCCTTTTCTGACTAATTTTAAGGTTTTTTCGACTCTAATTCCCAACTTATGTGTGTTAATTATGTCTCGTCTATCCCCACAGGTCCTATTTGTCACGAGAAAGCTACCCATGACATTTGTATAGTGGTATGGGGGCTATTTCACATTTTCGCCCCCCTGAACGCCTTTTTTCAACTAAGTATAAGGCGTTTTCAACTCTAACTCTCAAACTACGTGTTCTAACTACATGTCGTTTGTCCCCATAGATTCTTTTTGTCACAAGGAAGTTGCCTGTGACATTCATAGAGTGGTTTGGGGGTTGTTTGCATTTTCACCTTCCGAACTCTCTTTTTTGATTAAGTTTAAGGTGTTTTCGACTCTAACTCCCAACCTACGTGTGCTAACTACATGCCGTCTGTTCCTACAAGTCCTATTTTTCACAAGGAAACTGCTTGTGACATCCATAGAGTGGTTCAGGGACTGTTTTGCATTTTCGCCCCCCTAATGCCATTTTTTGACTAAGTATAAGGCATTTTCAACTTTAACTCCCAACCTACATGTGCTAACTACATGCTGTCTGTATCCATAGGTCCTATTTGTCACAAGGAAACTGCCCATGACATCCATAGAGTGGTTCGAGGTTTGTTTTGCATTTTCACCCTCCGAACGCCCTTTTTCGATTAAGTTTAAGAAGTTTTCGACTCTAACTCTCAACCTACGTGTGCTAACTACATGCCGTCTATTTCCACAGGTCCTATTTGTCACAAGGAAGCTGCTCGTGACATCCATAGAGTGGTTCGTGGCTGCTTTGCATTTTCACCCTCCGAATGCCCTTTTTCGACTAATTTTAAGGTTTTTTTTACTCTAATTCCCAACTTATGTGTGCTAATTATGTCCTGTCTATCCCCATAGGTCCTATTTGTCACGAGGAAGCTGCCTGTGACATAGTGGTTCAGGGGCTGTTTATATTCTTGTCCCCTGAACGCCCTTTTTCGACTAAGTATAAGGCGTTTTTTACTCTAACTCTTAACCTATGTATGCTAACTACATGTCGTCTATCTCCACAAGTCCTATTTGTCATGAGAAAGCTTGCCATGACATTCATAGAGTAGTTCAAGGGCTTTTTAGCATTTTCACCCCCTGAACGCTCTTCATTTGTCTTATATCTAATTAGTGTTAAAATGATTGATTAACATAGAAGTATTAACTATTTGCCATCCAGTACATGTTTTCCCAAAACCTAGTGCCTTCTTTCCCCTTTCTTAAAAGTCAACAAGAAAGTTATAGCTAAAGGACAAGCTAATGGTGTTACCCTCACCTATTAGCTTGAGAGGGGATGATAAGAGTATTAATCATTAGTAGTCTCAGTAGTGGAGTTAGTTGCTTCAACATGCTACACCTCTCAACTGGCATTTGCATAGTGTTTTCTTTTCTTTTTTTTTTTTGGATAAATACTGTTAATCATGTTGTTTAATTTTGATGATGTCTAAAATATTAATTGAAAATTTGTAAATGATATACATATTTTATATTATTTGACACAAAATATTACCTGTTTAAAATATATATTTGTTAAATATTATTAAATAAAAATATTTTTGAAAACTCTACTATTCACTTTTTCAAAAATTAGGCTGATCACTATTCATATTTTGACAAATTTGATATTGATTGGTTGTATTATTTTGATAAATTTGATATTGATGAGTTGTCTTCTTTTGACAAAAGTGATATATTCACATAGAGTGGTAGGTTATATTTATTTTAAAATCATTGCAACATATATAGAAATTTAAAAAGGGTATATATGTTCAGATTTATCATAAATATTACTTAAAGAGATTTGACTGTATATGCAAATATTTAATTAGAATATTATATATAACGCATATAATATAAATAGAATACATCATGTGAGCAATTAAATTTTTACACTACATTGATTATATCATGTCACATTTATATATATATACATCTTATTATAATAAAACAAAAAGAAAAAGATGGAGCAAAATCAATTGTTTGTTTGAATTCAAAGATGTGTTAATTGTATTATATTATTTATAATGTTTAATTTGCCTTCAAACGGTGGCTCCATGTTTGAAAAAAAAAAAAAAAAAAAAGAAGGAAAAAGATGGCTTTACTTTTATCATTTTTTCAAACATTATCATTTGCTATCTATTTGAAATCAAGGAGCGTGTCCATATAATCAATGACGTCAGCATGGTGCGTCCTACTTCCAACGGGTATATTTTTGGGTACAAATAGAAGTGTTGTGTATGGAGAAAAATCAAGAACTTAAAGAGAAAAAATTTTCGTGTGCTCCAAGATTTTGAGTATATTGTATTCTGCTTTTTCACTTTCAGATCTAAGTGTAGTCTTTGTTCTTACACTTTCATATCTACTCTTTGTGAGAGAATTATTGTAAAAGAAGGTTTAAGTACCACTTATTTTTATTCATTATTTTTGTGAGAGATTTTTGTAAAGGTAAGGCATTTATTGTTAAGTGAGGCTCAATAGATAAGAGTAAGTCCTGTGCAAAATCCACAAGCTTGGTGAAGACTTGGTGGTGTATTAATTCATTTTGATAGTAAAGAAATTCTTAAGGAGGTTCCTTGGGGAGTGGATGTAGGGCTGGCTTGCCGAATCACTATGAATCTCAGTGTTTGATTTTCTCTCCCTATCTCTCTTACTTTTATATTGATAATTATTATTCTGTTTTTTATTTGTTAAAATTCTGAATATTGCGTTTATAAATTTTAATATTGTAAAATTTCTTAATAACCCAATTCACCCCCTCTCTTGGGTTGCCTACCTGGGATAACAAATACACATGCAATGTTACATGTTCAAGAAAGTAACTAAGAATGTCTTTCATAATCATTAATGTTGTGTGAGTGAATTTCCGATCACACTGCCCTTCTTAGTAAATCAGCTGTAGAACACAAGCAGAATAGATGGCACCCTACTGTCCTGCACAGAAAGAGAACGCTCCGGCGGTGGTTCTTCCACCCGGGGGTACTCCGACGATCAAGTTAGTATATCTCTCAAAGATAATCAAGTATTCAACTCACAAGCTTGAGTGCATAAAAACGTACCTTAGACCCATGGGGGTGCCTCTCTTTTATAGCCAATACAATCCTAGTCCCAATAGGAGCCTAACTCCAATGAGCTCAGGATTACTGCTAATCCGGGACTCTTTCATCTTTACCCACACTGAAGTCTTTTCTCAATCTAGGACTCTTGTCCTTTATCCGCTTATCTCGGATTCCGATATCTTCGGAGATAACCTCGGCAACTCCGAGATTACCTCGGCGCAACTACCACGACACGCGGCACCTCGGCTGACACGTCGGCGTCACCTTGGTACGTGTTGGGACTCGGAAAATATATCCCCACAACTGCCCCCTAGGTTCTATTACCTCGGCATTCTGAGGTGATGGAACCTATACTGAACCTCTATCTCGTACATTGGTTTAAGAACTTTCTAGCCGAGGTCGTTCCTTTTAGGTCGACATGTCTTCTTTTAAGAACAAGAATTCAAATAAACTCTTCCACGCGCATGAGCTGTCATGCATCACTTCTTAACTGTTTTACTTGCGCCTTTTACCCTTATTGGCCCGTGCCAGTGACGCGCCTCTAAGCCGTCTTTCCTTTGTCTGCGCTGTCTGACGTCTGCGTTACTCCAGGCGCAATAAATGTTTCTGTTTGCCGCCGTTTCAAGTTTTTGACAAAACTTTTCCATCTTCCTTTTTTTCTTCACTTTTGCATATCAATTTTCTCTTGCTTTCTCTCTCTCTCTAAATTCGTTCCTTTGAATCCGCCATTGTTCAAGCTCCAGGCTCTGCAACTGTTCTCTTCCTTCCACTCCAGTGAAAGCTTTTGAGATTCTGTCTTGTCGGCGACACTCATTCCGGCTTCAATTTTTCTGGTAAGCCACTTTTCTTTGTGTTTTCAATTCTGTTGTTTACCCTTTATTACTTGCTGTCTTTACTGCTTCGTTGAAACTTCCAACCTATGAATCATGCATTTAAATGCATTTTACTCATGATTTTGCCTTTGCCCATGTTTTGAACATTTGCACTTTTCTCCACTTCTTGTATTTTTGCTCCTGTTCTTGGCCCTTTACTTCTTGTATTCATTATGTTCTTGATAGCCTACCTTCGTTCTTGAATCTGAAAACTTGCTCTTGTTTCTTGTTTTCTGTGTTTTTCCCAGATTTGAACCTCCAATCTTTGCTTTCATAGATTTAGGCTTGGGATTTCCATATAGAACCTGCCAATTCTTTAGGAAAAACTGAAACAATTCTTACTAGTATTTACCTAGGTTTTTGCCGAGGTTCCTTTAACCCTCTCAGAACATCTTTTCCCTGTAACCAAAAATCCTTTTTCGCCGAAATCATGGATATGTGGAGACATAGGGTAGATACCCCGACCAAACTCGAATACTTTAGGGAAGAGTTCGAAATTCCTGCCGACGTCCATCTGAGACTGGCTGGGGATGACGACTCAATCATGCCCACAGATCACACAATGCCCTTTCCCATTGTTGCCTTTACCGAATGTGGACTCCGGCTTCCACTCAATCCCCTTTTCCGTGAAGTTCTTCATTACTATAAGTTGAACCCCATGCAACTCATCATTAACTCTTATCGAGTGATTAATGGTATCATAGCCTTATCTAGGCAGGAGAACGTTAGGATCACCCTTGCCGACATCCAATTCTGTTATACCATGTGTGCCCTTAACCTGAAAGAAAAAGGTTTCGTCTATTACCTCAAGCCGAGGTCTACCGAATTCAAAATCGTAGCCGACCTCCCAGACTCTAACAAGGGGGCTGGAGATGACTATGTTATTGCTTCTAGAAATTGGGAATTTGCCCCAGATGAGGATGCCCATCTTTTCCCTCTTCCATGAACAGTTAAAGAGGGCAAGGGTAAGAGCCCGATGTCAATACTTAGTCATTTCTTTCCAAGTGTTTCAATATTTTATCCGTTTCTAATGTCTGTTTTCTTCTTGCAGACGTTCGCAAGCCACCGAAAAATTTTCGCCAAGCTTACGTTCCCAGCAAGGATCTAAAAAAGCTCCTGGACTTGCCAGTTCATAAAAGAAAAGCCCCTCTCCTTCTCAACTTTATCCCTACATACAAATCAGTTTTGCCCGACGTCCCCAGAAGAAAGAAGAAAAGCCTGTCTCCACCTTCTGTCACAGCTCTAACCGCTTCTATATCCTGAACAGATCAAGGATCAACATTGGATCCAGCCGATCAACCATCAACTTCAGCGCCATACTTAATCCCAATACCAAAAAGAAAACGTCGGCGACGACTTGTCAAAACTGCCGAAATGGTTCGCCAAAGGCCTGTCGCCCAAGATCTCCTAGCCGACCTCCCAACCGACGCCGATGCTGTTCCAACCCAAACGATGCCCCCACCAAGGCCGAAAAGAACCAAGAAGGCCCAGCCGAAGGCCAAAGCCACTGAGGTCGAGGCTGAGGACGCCCTGCCTATCTCACAGTTGGCTGAGAGTAAAAAGACTTCCTCTGCTTCTGCAAAAAGGTCTACTGAGGCCCAACCTTCAGAATCCACACAATCAAAGAAGCCGAGGTCATCGTCTGCGACGACCTCGGGGTCCAAAACACCAAAAGTCCCCTGGAGGCCTGAAATCACCTTGGAAGATAAACCTGTTTTTGCCAATGATAGTGCCGACGACATAAATGTCGGTGTGGCCTTGAGTACAGCTTTACTCCTCCCAGGTGATTTAGAGAAAAACGCCGAGATGAGCGAGTACGAAAATTACGCCCTGATGCTTCAACACTGTGTTCAAGTAAGTTTCTACACTTGGTAATCTGTGTTTCCTCATTTTTTCATACTTGCAAAACTTTTGTACTAACTTAAACTTTTTTTTTTATGTTCTTTCAGGCTGTTTAGCACGCCAATTCCTTCTCCATGCAATCTTTCCAGAACAGGGAGAAGTTAACCAACATGAAGAGGGAGTTCTTTGCTCTCCAAAAAATCAACAAGAGTCTTCAAACAAAAATGAAAAAGTTGGAAGACCAGGCCGAGGTTGCCACTAAGGGCCAAACTTTGGCCGAAGAAAAGGCTGATGCTGCTGAGGCTATAAAGAAGGTTGCCGAAGCCGAGAAGAAAGAGGCCGAGGATAAATGGGCCCAAGCCGAAAAGGAGCTCCAGGAGGCCCTGGCTACTAAAGATGTTGAGATCAAGGATGCTGACGAAAAGGCATTTGCCCAAGGTATAGCCGACGTCACTGAGGACTACAAGCTTCAAGTCAGGCAGGCATGCAACAGGGGATTCTCCCTTGGTTGGCTGTCCCTGATAAAAAAACTTGATCTCCCTGCTGACTCGCCTTACCGCAATGCTGATGCTATTCCTCTTCCATACCCTCCTCCTCCAAGTCAAGCTGAAGAAGAGTCTGAGTCCGAGTCCGAAGATGAGGACAAGAATGATGATGAGGCTTTGGTAAGGAGGCCCAAAGATGCCAATGAGACCAAGTCTCCTCCTGAGGGTGATCAAGTCCTGGACTTAACCCAAGATGAGGAGATTGAGGAGGTGCCCAAGGAAGCTGATCCAGGGCAGTTATCATCCGACCTTCTCTTAGCTGAAAGAAGTCTTGATAAAACACTTGCGGAGATCGACGTCGAGGTTGCGGCAGAGAAGGCTGCTGAGGTGGTTTCGCATGAATCTGCCAAGGTAGTTCTCAAAGAATCAGCCGATGTCCAGACCCAGATTGCTCCTGAAACTGAAGAATCATAACTTTGATGTTCCCTCCTTTCTTATTTTTTGTACCTTCTTGGTTTTCTGGACAATATATGCTTCCTTTCGTGGCCGGTGTGCCTTTCTCTGTTATTTCGAAACAATTTACTTTTAGTTAGGCTGCAGTGCCTTCTTTGTACAAAATTGCAACTGTTTTTTTTTCTGAATGTTTTAGTCTTTAATTTCCCTTGATTACTTCTGTATGGTTCTATACTTGGAATATTTGGCATGCCTTTCATACTTTGCCTCCTTTGTGCAATCTTCTTGGGGTTACATACCTCGGGTATAGTAACTATAAGTTTTACTTCGGCAAGATTCTGACCTGCAAGCTTTTCATGAATTTCAACAAGTGTAAAACATATACTACTTAATGTTAACTTTGCAAATTTTTCTCAAGTTGCAACAAATGTTTAACAGTAAACTCAGTCTAACCTACTTGTAAATTGCTACAAATTTCAACAAGGACTAACATATACAGTAAACTTTTCTCAAGTTATAACAAGTGTTAAACAGTGATCTTACTTGTAAATTGCTACAAATTTCAACAAGGGTTTAAACAATATACTTAGCTTTTACCTCAACCTGTAAATTGCTGCAAATTTCAACAGATGATCATATGTCGGCTTAATGTTAGCTTGTAAATTGCTACAAATTTCAACAAGTGTTAAGCAATGATCTTTGGTTTTAACCACCCTATAGATTGCTATAGGTCCGTAAGCAATAACATCGGCTTCGCCTCGACTTGTAAATTGCTACAAATTTCAACAAGAGAAGAGAAACAGTAATCTCGGCTTAACTTCAACTTGTAAATTGCTACAAATTTCAACAAGTGAGGCTAAGGAACTATCTCAGCTTAACTTCAACTTGTAAATTGCTACAAATTTCAACAAGTGAAGCTAAGGAACCATCTTAGCTTAGCTTCAACTTGTAAATTGCTACAAATTTCAACAAGTGAAGCTAAGGAACCATCTCAGCTTAACTTCAACTTGTAAATTGCTACAAATTTCAACAAGTGAAGCTAAGGAACCATCTCAGCTTACCTTCAACTTGTAAATTGCTACAAATTTCAACAAGTGTTAAGCGTCTTTGTCTTCTTTCTGCCCCCAATGTGAACCAAAGTTCCACTTGGGTTCTCATTATTCATGTCTTGTTGAAACAACATTATGTATCTTTATCAATCATATGTAGAAGAAGAATTCGGAAGAGATTTTATTGATCACATTGGCCAAAAATAATGCACATCTAATGATAGAAAAATTTCAAATTACAAGTGTTCCAAGGTCTTGGCAATGCTTTGCCCTCATTGTCTTTAAGCCGATAAGCTCCATTGCCTAATACCGAAGTAATTCTGTAGGGTCCTTTCCAGTTTGGGCCAAGCTTGCCCTCTCTGGGATCCTTCTTGTTGCTGACGACTTTTCTCAAGACTAAGTCGCTGACTTGAAAATCTCTTGGATTGACTTTCTTGTTGTAAGCTTTGGCAAGCTGTTGCTGGTATACTGCAAGCTGAATTACAGCCTTCTCTCTTCGTTCTTCCAAAAGATCCAGATCTCGGGCTAAGAGTATATCATTAGTCCCATTCTCAACTCCCTGGGATGCCGACTTCCAGTGGAATGACTGCTTCTGTGCCATAAGCCATGGCAAATGGGTATTCCCCTGTTGATCTTCTCGCCGTAGTCCGATATGCCCAAAGCACGTTGGGCAATTCGTCTACCCACTTTCCTTTTGCTGCCTGCAGCCTCTTCTTTATTCCATCCAAAATTACTTTGTTGGATGCTTCTGCTTGCCTATTACTTTGGGAAAAACTTGGTGTTGAAAAGTAATTCTTGATCTTGAACTTCGCACAAAAGTTCTTGATGAGTTTGTTGTCAAACTGCGTTCCGTTGTCGGCAACGATGGCTCTTGGAATGCCAAATCTGGTGATAATGTTTTTCCATATGAAATTCTTGACGTCCACATCTCGGATTTTGGCGAGAGGTTCTGTCTCTATCCACTTTGTGAAGTAATCTGTTGCTACCAGCAAGTATTTCCTCTGCCCAGTTGCTTGGGGAAGTTGTCCAACCAGATCCATGCCCCATTGGGCAAACGGCCAGGGGCTGGATACTGGATTCAGGTCAGTAGCTGGCTGATGAATCAAAGGTACGAACCTTTGGCATTGTTCGCACTTCTTCACGTATGCTTCTGCATCTTTTTGCATGTAGGGCCACCAATACCCCTGGGTAATGGCCCTATGGGCTAGTGATCTGCCCCTAGCATGGCTTTCACAAATTCCTTCATGAATTTCATATAAAAAATCTTCAACCAGAAAAGGGTGTACGCACCTTAAAAGGGGTCCAGTGAAGGACCTTCTGTAGAGATGTCCTTCCGCAGTCAGACTGAATCTTGCCGACTTTAATCTGACTTTGTGTGCCTCTTTGCGGTCTTCTGGCAGCTTTCCTTCTTTCAGGAATGCAACAATTGCATCCATCCAGCTTGGCCCCATGTCCACACACATTACTTCCTGCTTTGTGTTCTGTGGTTCTATGCTCGGGCCCGACATATAGTCAATCATAATTGTTCTTGTTTTGCCAGTCTGTATTGAACTTGCCAGGTTGGCCAACGCGTCGGCATGGCTGTTATCATCTCGGCTTACTTGGAGAAATCGGCAGTTCTGAAATAGGGCTGCCAATCTGATGACCTCTTTTGCATATGCCGACATCCTCTCGTCCCTGGCTGTAAATTCTCCTGTTGACTGGTTAACAATTAACTGTGAATCACAAAAAACTATTACCTCATCTGCTTCTGCTGCTGTTGCCAGCTTTAGTCCTGCAATTAATGCTTCGTATTCTGTTTCGTTGTTTGAGGCCTTGAACCCCAAACGGATGGATTGTTCTATTATTTCCCCATCTGGAGATATCAGTAGCACTCCTGCCCCTGCTCCTTGTCGGTTTGAACTTCCATCGACAAACAGTCTGAATGAGTCGCCGATGTAAATGCTGCAGGGTCTGAGTTTTTCCTTCCTTTGCTCTTTTGCCTTTGGCTGGGATTCGCCTTGCTTGCTGGGACCTCGTTCATCTTGGCTCAACGGAGCCCGATGTTCGAGGGATTCAGGCGTGAATTCTGCCACGAAGTCGGCCAAAACTTGGCCTTTAATTGCTGTTCTTGGCCTAAACTCCAGGTCATACTAGCCCAGGGCTACGGCCCATCTTGCTATTCTTCCTGTTAAGTCTTCTTGTTGTAACAAGGACTTTAGTGGGTGCTCTGTTAGGACCACAATCTTGTGTGCCTGAAAATAATGGTTCAATTTCTTTGAAGCCATTACTAACGCTAGCATTAATTTCTCTAGTGGTAGATACCTTGTTTCTGCGCTGGCCAAGGTTTTGCTTACATAGTAAATAGCCTTTTGCTCCCCTTTTTCTTCTCGGATTAACATTGCACTTACTGCGTGTTCTGAAACTGCCAAATACAAAAGCAATTCTTCCCCAGGTTTAGGTGTTGAGAGGACTGGGGCCGTAGTCAGGTACTTCTTCAAGTTGGCCAACGCGGCCTCACACTCCTCTGTCCAAAGGAAATCTGTGGCTTTTTTCACTAGGTTGAAGAAAGGTTTACACTTGTCTGAACTTCGGCTTATGAACCTGTTTAGGGCTGCGGCCCTTTCGGTAAGCATCTGTACCTGTTTGGCTGATGTTGGACTCTGTAAATCTAGGATGGCCTTGATTTGATCTAGGCTGGCCTCAATGCCCCTTCTCGTTACCAGGTACCCTAAGAACGTACCCGATCCAACTCCAAATGTGCACTTTGATGCGTTGAGTCGGAGCCGATATGATTTGAGGATATCAAATACCTCTTTTAGGTTGGCAAGATGACCCTGAGGCTCCTTGGTCTTTATGACCATGTCATCGATGTAGACTTCTACTGTTTGGCCAATCAAGTGTCTGAACATCTTGGTTACCAACCTTTGGTAAGTTGCTCCTGCGTTCTTCAGCCCAAAGGGCATTACTTTGTAGTAGTACAGGCCTTTTGGAGTGATAAACGCTGTCTTCTCTTCGTCTGGGGGGTACATAGCTATCTGGTGGTACCCTCTATACGCATCCAGGAAGCTCATCCTTCCATGTCCAAATGTTGCGTCCACCAGCTGGTCAATTTTGGGCAGAGGGAAGCTGTCTTTGGGACAGGCTTTGTTCAGGCTTGTAAAATCTACGCATACCCTCCACTTACCGTTCTTCTTCTTTACTACCACAGTGTTTGATAGCCATGTCGGATAATTAACTTCTCTGATGGCCCTGGCCTCTAGAAGTCTGTCTACTTCCTCCTCCACTGCTTCAACGTGCATCAACGTTGGTCTTCTGGCTCGCTGTACGACAGGTTTGGCCGACCTGTCGACGTTCAGTTTGTGGCATGTGACCTCGGGGTTAATGCTTGGCATCTCATAAGGTGTCCAAGCGAACACCTCTATGTTTGTTCTCAAAAAAGTTTCCAGTTTTTTTTCTTCTTCCTCGGCCAAGCCGGAGCCGAGGAGAAAGAAACGTTCCTCATCGCCCTTCTGGACGAGGATTTTCTTCAGTGTTTCCTCACTTTTCTCGGCCGACTCCTTGCCGACATCATCTAGGACCTCCATGTCCTCGTCTTCGATCTCTGCCTTCCTTGGTTCTTGTATGCTGCAGGTTGTTTTCATTGTTGCCATGGAGCAATTTTTTGCCTGTAGCTGATCTCCTCTGACTTCTTCAATCCCGTGTTCTGTTGGGAACCGTAATAGTTGATGCAACGTTGAGGGAACTGCCCCCATTGCATGCAACCATGGCCTTCCCAAGATGATGTTGTAAGGTGAAGGTGTGTCAATCACGATGAATTCTGTCTTGATCTTCTTTGTACCGGCTTGTACTTCCAAGTTTGTGGCGCCCAGTGGCCACGTCGACGTTCCATTGAAGCCGACCATCGGGCCATTTGATCCCTCCATGTCATCTGGGTGAAGGCCCAGCTCCTTGTAGCATCTAACGTACATGATATCGCAAGAGCTGCCTTGATCGATCAGGATGCGTTTCACTTGGCACTCCCCAACCTGGAGGGATACTACCAAGGCATCATTATGCGGGTGTTGGACCATCTCCAGGTCGGCTTCTGTAAAAGCTATCATTGGTCCTTGGCACTCCTCTAGCCGATGTCTCTTTTCCCCGACTTGGTAGACATGTTGTAAATGCCTTACCTTCTGGGTCTCTCCTCTGACCTCGTTTTCGTTAACCTTTGAGTGGATTACACTAACCACCCGAGGTCCTCCTGCTTGTGGTTGTTGTGCTGGGGGAGACGGAGCTGCTGGTGCTTGAGGCAATCTTGCCTGCTCTTCTCTTCTCTTGTTCTTGCCTCATCGACAAGGTCCCTTAGATGGCCTTGTCTTACTAAGTCCTCCAAGTATGCTTTTAGGGCTCTGCAGCCCTAAGTTGGGTGCCCTTCTTCATTGTGGTAAGCGCAACGCCTACCATGGTTCCTGCCCATGTGTTCCCCTGGGGCCTTTGCTGGTGCTCTGTAATAGGGTTGATTTCGGATTTGATCCAGGACTTTGTGGACCGGGATTCGGAACACAGTCGTTACTGCTTGCTTACCCCTTAATTCTATCTCCGCTTTGCTAAATCCGTTGTTGCTTCGGCCTCGTTTCGGCGAGCCGTTCCCTTTTTCCTGTTTTACCTCCTTATTCCCCGATGTATTTTCCTTGGCTCTGGCATACTTCTCGATCCTTGCCATGAGCTCTTCCATGTTCTTTGGTAATGTCTTTGCCAAGGATTTCCGTAGTGAACAATCTTCTTTTAGGCCGTTCTTGAAAGACACGACCGCTACTTCCTGGTTGCATTCAGGTATTCGATTGAACACCTCGTAGTATCTTTTTGCATAGGCCCTAAGGCCTTCATCCTTGCTGATCTTCAGGGCCATTAGTGCGTCCACCCTTAATGGCTGCAGCTTATTTGTCACAAACTTGGCCACAAACATCTCGGCCAGGCCTTCCCAAGTCTTCACGCTTCCTTTTGGCAATTTGTGGAACCAATCTGATGCAATCTCCCCAAAAGACGAGGGGAACACTTTGCAGAGCAACGGCTCGTTTCCACTGTATAAAGCCATTGAGTTCAGAAATAGTCTGACGTGGAAGTTAGGGTCTGACTTACCATCGTATATTTGAAACTGGGGCATGCTGAATCTCTTTGGTGCTTCAAATTTGTCCAGCTCTACCGAGAATGGTGTCCTCGGTTTGACGGGTGAAGTAACCTCGGCTTCGACATTCTGTTCCTTCCTCTTGAGGTAATTTCTCAAGTCTTCTTTACTTCTTCCCGGAGCTCGGCTATCTTTCGACTTTAGTCTCTTCGGCACGCTACTTTCAGCCTCGAGGTGGGCCCGTTTTGATTTTTCTCCATGGGTTGTGTCAAAGCAGAGCGCCTGTCCTTGGACGTGCCGATATTCTCTGGGCTCTGGGTCCTTCGTGTGATACGTTCTTTGGGACTTCTCTTGTCTCGGCTCCTCTCGTGCGATTTCCCTGGATGGTGGGTGGGAGTGTCTTCCGCTCCTGGTGTGCTGAGGTGCTTCGGGAATTTTCCTTCCTCCATTCTGGGTATTAACTGCTGGGATTGGCGTGTCCTGCAGTGGGTACGGTGGCTGCATGACATTATTTTGCATCATGAAGTTGACGACCGACTGCAGGTCTGCCAACTTGTCTGCCAAATCTTTTACTTCCTCGTCCCTCCGTAGGCACCTATCCCTCCATACCTGGAGGTTATCTTCGTTGTAGTATCTGTCTTGGTCTGTCTTCTTTGAAGTGTCGCCCTCTTGGCCGACATCTTTTCCTCCGTGCCCTTGGCCACGGGTTTCTATATTGTGGTTGTCTCCTTCAATGTCAAGGTCGATAGGTCTGTTACTCCCTACGGGAGCGTCGTCCCCAACCTTTTCTTTTTGTGCGTTACTGGCCATCTATTTGTCTTTCGTTCCCACAGACGGCGCCAAATTACGTGAGTGAATTTCCGATCACACTGCCTTTCTTAGTAAATCAGCTGTAGAACATAGGCAGAATAGATGGCACCCTACTGTCCTGCACAGAAAGAGAACGCTCCGGCGGTGGTTCTTCCACCCGGGGGTACTCCGACGATCAAGTCAGTATATCTCTCAAAGATAATCAAGTATTCAACTCATAAGCTTGAGTGCATAAAAACGTACCTTAGACCCATGGGGGTGCCTCTCTTTTATAGCCAATACAATCCTAGTCCCAATAGGAGCGTAACTCCAATGAGCTCAGGATTACTGCTAATCCGGGACTTTTTCATCTTTACCCACACTGAAGTCTTTTCTCAATCTAGGACTCTTGTCCTTTATCCGCTTATCTCGAATTCCGATATCTTCGGAGATAACCTCGGCAACTCCGAGATTACCTCGGCGCAACTACCACGACATGCGGCACCTCGGCTGACACGTCGACATCACCTTGGTACGTGTTGATACTCGGAAAATATATCCCCACAAATGTCATAGGTCCTAGGATAAAATTTCAAAGGAATTCAAAGATCTAGTGGTCGAAACATAATTCTTTGAAAGATCAAATTATCCCAAACCATATGACACAATCACAAAGATGTTAAAGAAAAAAATGCAAAATAAAATGGAAAAAGTATGGCATCCACTTATTTTGCAAACTCACCCCAAACAATATATTATAAAAGGCCATATAAATGCATTACCACATAAGCATCCAAGAGTGGTGAATAGTTCCCATCAATAGTGTCTGTCCAACTAGATATCAAGTTTTGAAAACCAAAAGGCTGGTTGGACATGCTTAGTGCATACTCCCAAGCAGTAGTCTCATTAAATTTGTAAATATCAGGTTATGAAAACCAAAAGGCTGGTTGGACATGTTTAGTGCATACTCCCAAGTAGTGGTCTCATTAAATTTGGCCCGGAGATCAGGATGCAAAAGAAGTAATGCAATATGTGCTGTAATGCCTCAACCTTCCATACGACATTGATATTGTTCGCTTTGGGCCATACTCGCATGGATTTGTTCTTCCCAGTGGATCACCAATCCCAGAACTACTCCAACCTAAGCACGCTTAACTGGGGAGTTCTGCTAGGGATCTCACCATCCGGGAAAAGGCCTCGATGCTATATAAGGGTCCAAGTTTTTACTTTTATGGCCCAAGAACTCCCCTTCCATTCCCGATGTGGGACACTAGGACCTTATGTGTGCACTGCTATCGTCTTTAGTGAACAACCATTCATTCCATGGCAAAATATCTTGTCCCTGAAAAATTGAGAAAAAATTTCTTGAAAATAATTGTGCAAATAGTTTGTACAATGAGTTTTTAGTAGTAGTTTTCAATTTTTTTTTTCTTTTCAATTTTAAAATGAAACTAGCTGTGAATCTTTAGTGCATTACACGAGTAATTCATTTATTTAGAAGAGACTATATAACATAGCCTATTCCATTGCAAATCCTAAAATTTGAAATCAGACATGATATTTCTTTTATATGGTTAACATCTATGTCACAGATCCATAGTGCAATGAATGACAATATATTTGAGTTAAAAACTCCTCCAAATTCCATATCTCAACTCCATGGTTGTAATACAATGAGGCAATAAGTTAAACATTGCCATCAAAGCTAACCGGTTATGGAGCAAACCACAAGCATAAAAATTAATAGTGCTGAAATATATAAGAATATAATTAGTAACAATAGAAATTCAAATATAATTTTATTAAGATCGTAAAACCACCACTGAGTAAGCATGTTAAGCATTATGTGCTGAGTAACATCTCTATGACATAAAACTTGGATTCCTTTTAACATGGGTTCTTGCTTTTAAATGGTGATTTATTATGCTCTATTAAACTAACTTAATAGAAGATCCGCTGAAAATTTCAACATTTAAGCACTGAATGGTGTTATCAAATGAGCCAAATGTTTTAATAAGATTAATTCTTTAAGGGGCGCACTTTGCAATAACTGAAAGACTCAGATTCGAAATAATAAAATTGCCGCTCTCTACTAGCTTAAGCTTTTAGCTAAGTTGATGGTCAATAATTCAATATGCTACAAGAGTGAATATGGTATTAGAGTTACTACACTACAAGAAAAGGGGCTTTATAACACAGAAGCAATTGTGACGGCATCACTTACCGTAACAAAAAGTGATTTTTTGCGACGGCACCACTTGCTGTCGCCAATAAATGGGTTTTTAGCCATGGCATCCCTTCCTGTCACAAAAAAAGCAACTTTTTTGCAACGGTAACAAATCCCGTCGTAAATAATGCGCATTTTTTGCGACGGTAACCTATGCTGTCACAAATAAAGCTGTTTTTTGCGACGGCATGAATTGCAGTCGCAAATAAGAGAGTTTTTTTGAGACGGTAATAGGTGCCGTCGCACAAAAAAAAAAAAGGCTGTTTTGATGAGATTGGATTAGAAGTATTAGCGAAGGCATTTTGTCGTCGCAAAAAACTAAAAATTTTGTTGTGTTTCACCCATTTTTTCATCTTCCTGCCTCTCTTTATCTCTCTCTCTCTCTTTCACTCTTCTCTGTCACTCTTCTCTGTCTCTTTCTCTCTCTCACTCACCACTCTTTGTCTTTCTATCTATGTCTTTCTCTTTCTCTCTCTCTCTCTCTCTCTCACGCACACTGTGCTCACGTTGCTCACTCTCTCCCTCTCATCTTCTTGATTTGCCAATCTCCCTCTCGATTTATCGATCTCTTTTTTTTTTTTTTTCTCTCTCTCTCTCTCTTCTCTCAATCGCTCATCTCCCATTTCTCTTAATCACTTGTCGAAAGAGAAAAAAGTCAAAAAATGAAATGGGCCTCTCTCTCTCTGTCTATCGCTCATCTATTTTCTCTCTCTCTCTCTCTCTTTATTTCTCATCACTCTCTCTCTCACTCATCACTCTTTTCTCTGGCTCTCTCATCTCTCCGCTCTCTATCTTTCTTACTCATTTTTTCTTCTTCTTCTCTCTCTCTCTCTCTCTCTTTCTATATCTCTCTCTATATCTCTTGTTCATCTCTTTTTGCTGTCTCTCTCTCGGTCATCTTATTTCTCTCTCTTTTTTCTCTTTCTCTCTCTCTCACTCATCACTCTTCTCTCTGATCTCTCTTACTCATCTTTCTTCTCTTTCCCTCTCTCTCTCTCTCTATATATATCTCTTATTCATCTCTTTTTGCTAACTTTCTCTCTCTCTCTCTCTCTCTCTCTCTCTCCCTCTGTCTATCTCTCGCTCATCTTCTTTCTCTCTCTTTTTTCTCCCTCTCTCTCTCTCTCTCTCTCTCTCTCTCTTTGTGTCTCTCACCCACTCATCTCTCTTTTCTCTTAATCGTTCATTTCTCTCAATCACACTCATCTCTTTCTTTGAGCCCATTGTTGTTGAAAAAGGAAAAAGTGAAAAAATGAAATGAGTCTCTCTCTCTGTGTGTCTCTTGCTCATTTCTCTTCTCTCTCTTTCACTCATCTCTCTTCTTTATCTCTCTCACTCATCTATTTTCTCTATCTCTCTCATCTCTCTCTGTCTCTTTTTCTCATCTCTCTTCTCTCTTTTTTTATATCTCTCTTGTTCATATCTTTTTCTTTTTCTCTTGCTGATCATCTCTTGTTTCTTTCTCTTCCTAACTTTCATTGCGCAGCAAAATGGACACGGAGGTTTTTGGCAAAAAATGAGTTTTTTTTTTTTTTTGCTATGGCAACCTTCCCCCGTCGCAAATACAGGTTATCGGCAACGGCAATACCCCCGTCACAAATAAAAAAATTACTAAACGAGCCATGGATTCATTATTTAGGGCCTGTTTGGTAACCATTTCGTTTTCAGTTTATATTTACAAAAAATTTACAAAAATGTCATAAAAACTTGTTTGATAATTTTTTTGGTTTATAAATGGTTGTCCCAGTTTATAAATTTGAGGAAAAATTGTAAACTCAAAAAATGAGTTTACGTTGGTTTTTAAACAGAAATTTAAAATTTTCACTAACAAATTTTTTTTCAATTAATTTTTTTTTCTATTAATTTTTTTCCAATCAATTTTTTTTTCCAATTATAATGTGTACAATCCCATTGTCATAAATAATAAAATAATAAATATAAATATTTTAGGCCTGAACAAATATGTTTTTTAATTTATATTTTTAAAATTTTTTAAACATTTTGTTCAAACCAAACCACGTGTTCACACTGTATATCTAACTCTCCTCTTGTTTTCTTCTTTTTGTTTTCGTTTGCCCACTCTATCCGAATTCCCCCCATTCTTTCCCCCCTTTTGTTTCTCATGATCTCAAATCCCCAATCCCCAATCCCATAAACAAAAAATCCTCAAATTAAACCCTAACAGCTGTAAACATCTCATCGTATTCACAGATTGGTAACCAACATTTGTCTCACATTTTGCTCCTCCACCATGCCAATCGCCATCGCCTCTATTAACCTTGCCTGTCGTCGTCGCCACTAGTAGCCTTGCCAGTCGCCGCCTCATCTTCTCCGCTCGCCGATTTGGTATGTGCTTTCTCTTTGCTCTCTTTCTACTGTCTCTTTCCCTTATTCTCTGTTTTGGGTTTCTTTGTAGTGTTTTTTGACGAAATGGTTCTCTAGAGTTGAACCTTTTGCTTCTTGATTTGGTGTTTATGTGTTTTCTAGGGCTGGAAAGAGAAGATATATATTTTTTCCCTTATATTGGACACATGGTTTGTAAAGGGTTTTCAATCTTATTAAAATCTGAGTTTTGAAAATTGCTGTAATTTTTTTTTTCAAATTTGAGTTTTTTTTTTACTCTCTTTTTTTTTTTTTTTTTTGTGGAAAAAAAAATGCTCTACTTATTTTTCCTCTCTTTTTTGTGTGTTGATCAAATGATTCATAATAATTCTAGAACATTAGGTGAAGATGATTTCACTTTGGGGACCTAACTGTGGCACCCACTAAAACACCAAACAAATGTTATGAACCAAAAAAAAAAAAAAAGTATCTGAAAAAAAAAGAAGCAGCATGTTATATATGTGTTTTAAGACCCACCTTCAACAATGAAACCAACCTTAAAAAAAAAGTATCTGCTTCTCAAGACCCACCTTCAACAATGAAACCAAGACCATCTCTGCAAAATGAAATTTCTCAACATGTATTTCTTCCTTCTCATCTCTCTCTCTCTCTATCTCAATATGTGTTTTAATTTTTCTTTGTCCAGTCTTTCAGTATATTACATTATTTGTACTCATTAATTTGTTTTGATTTATGGGTTTGTGTTGAGTGGAAATCATTTCCTTTGTAATCCCAATTTTTTTTTTCTTATATGGGTTTTTTTTTTTTTTTTCCCCCTAGAAGTTCAATTAAATAATAAGGACTAATTATAGCTGGAGGTCCCAAACTTTCATTTTATCTGATTTTTGTTGGTTTATTTTTAAGGCTTTAAATGGAAATAAGTTCTGTTAGTTTACATGGAGTATTGATTATGTGTTTCCAATGGAAAAGGATATAATATTGATAGATAACGAGTTAATGTCACAACTGGGGTTTTAAGCATTCAGCATCCCATTGAAATATCAGTATTTATTTGGGGTTTCTAGTAGTTGAGATGTGAATATAGTAAAAACTAACTGGGTTTGAGTTACGAGTTTGAATATAAGGATTTTGTACAAAACATGAAATAAATGAGTCCATGGAAGAACAAAACATAATGAGCATTTACTAAATTGAATCAAGAGAAACCACAAATGCTTCTTCCCTTGCTTGCCACAAAGATGTTTAGAGTGTTTAATCATGATCGAAAGCAATGCATTTTCTTTCTACATTCTTTTCTGTTCGTTTTTTGAATGTTGATATATTTGTTTCCTTAATCAGAATTTGAAGAAGTTATCATGTTCAGCCATGCTTACTTTAGCTTACCAAAGAAAATATTGCTTTTGAAGATCTTTTTTTCAAGATACTGTAGCACATATCTTTCCATCAATGCCATTGAAACTATAATTCATCACATTAGCTAATTTTTCACAATGCAATTAAATCATGATGAGTGTGGCACCAACTAAACATTGATGCTAAAATAATTTTATAGTTTTACAATCCAATTCCATCTTAGCTATTATTATTTTTCAATTTATAATATTTTTATTTTTAAATATGCATTTTGGTTGGGGTTGCTGATGAAAATTTCTAGCCTCTAGCCTCTAGCCTCTAGCCTCTAGCTTTAGCTTTTTGGTGTTAATGAACACTGCATACTCCATACAGGAATTAAAACAGATGACCCTTACATGGAAATAAGGATTTGTGCTGTTGATTAGAAAACTTAAGCTTCTGTACAACTAATTTCCAAAATAATCCATGTTTTTCAATAAGAAAATGGAGTGTGAATGTGAGTTATATAATAGTTCCTTTCCATTCTTATTACTGAATTTCAGAATTGGATCAATTGATGTGTATTGTTCACCTATTCATGCTAATCTGGTTAGGTCTTCCAATGTTTGAATGTATTCATATATTAATACTCAAGATAAATGTTTCAAACCTGTTCAAATCAAAACCAAACCACTATACTATTTGTGAGACGATATCATGCTGCAACTGTCATTGATGGAGAAGCCTCTGAGTGGTTTATAAGATTTTTATTTTTATTTTTTTATTTTCTTTTTTCTGATTTTAAGTACTTTGGGCTAATTCTTCCAAACTAACATTGAGGAGCTCTGGGTTTTATTGTAGCACGAAACTTGGCACACACGACCGCCTAGGCACGAGAGACTTGTGGGAGAAGATGGGACTTGAATCGGATTCCCGGTTTAGGAGTTAGAGCCGGATTTCACTCTTAAGAAACAAACTAGTTTCTTAAGAAACTTAGAATTTGAGGTGTTAATGCCCCAAAATCACCAAATGGCGTCGGAGTAGCATGAAACTTGGCACACACGACCGCCTAGGCATGAGAGACTTGTGGGATAAGACAGGACTCGAAACGGATTCCTGGTTTGGGAGTTAAAGTCGGATTTCACTCTTAAGAAACAAACTAGTTTCTTAAGAAACTTAGAATTTGAGGTGTTCATGCCCCAAAATCACCAAATGGCGTCGGAGTAGCACGAAACTCGGCACACACGACCACCTAGGCACGCAAGACTTGAGGGAGAAGACGGGACTTGAATCGGGTTCCCGGTTTGGGAGTTAGGGCCGGATTTTCACTCTAGGCAAACTAGCTTCTTAAGAAACTTAGAATTTGAGGTGTTAATGCCCCAAAATCACCAAATGGCATCAGAGTAGCATGAAACTTGTCACACACGACCGCCTAGACACGAGAGACTTGTGGGAGAAGACGGGACTCGAATTGGGTTCCCGATTTGGGAGTTATAACCGGATTTCACTCTTAAGAAACAAACTAGTTTCTTAAGAAACTTAGAATTTGAGGTGTTAATGCCCCAAAATCACCAAACGGCATCGGAGTAGCACAAAACTTGTCACATACGATCGGCTAGGCACGAGAGACTTGTGGGAGAAGACGGGACTCGAATTGGGTTCCCTGTTTGGGAGTTAGGGTCGGATTTCACTGTAGGCAAACTAGTTTCTTAAGAAACTTAGAATTCGAGGTGTTAACGCCCCAAAATTACCAAAAGGAGTCAGAGTATCATGAAACTTGGCACACACGACCGACTAGGCATGGGAGACTTGTGGGAGAAGACGGGACTTGAATCGGATTTCCGATTTGGGAGTTAGGGTCAGATTTCACTCTAAACAAACTAGTTTCTTAAGAAACTTAGGCTGTGTTTGGTTGTTAATTCAAAACATGATTCTACACGTGAATTCCCGCTTCACATTTGGATAGGACGTTCAAAAGTTGATTCTGCGTGTTAATTCAAATTACACTTTGAAAATCTGTTTGGCAGCTTGTATCTCCACTTTCAACATTTCTGAAAAACTTCCATGTCCTTCTCCTCCATCGTCTCTGTTTCACGTGAACCTCATCTCTGTATCAAACATCAGTACTTCATATTCGGATTCATCACGAGTAGCTTCTCTGTATCAAACATCAGTTTCAACGTTTCTGCCTTCTGCCTTCTTCCTCATATTTCAGAAAAGCTGAATTGGTGTGAGATGGATGACCGGCTGGATGACCACCCGATAGTCCATTTTCGACTTCCTGGGTTTTATCTGAAGGTTCCACTGAAGGTTCAGAAGGTTCAGCTTGGTTTTTATTTTTATTTTTACGTTATGATTTCTATTTTAAAATATTAAACTTAGTGTATTTATGTTAATTTTTATTAATATGTATTCTCAAAAGTTGTTGACTTTAACAAAATTTTAGAAAAAAATAAAAAACGTATTGTAGAAGATGTTTGTACAGGCGTAAAAAATGAATTGATAGAAAATTTAATTGACACAAAATAATTGACATAGATTTATTTTAAAATGAAAAAAAAAATTTGAGAAAAAAATTATTCAAAAAAAATTTTTGAAAAAAATTAATTGAAAAAAAAAATCAATTTTTAATTTCAGTATTTTAAAAATAGTTTGGTTATTACTGTTGATAAAAAAAACGGATATCGATATATGAGTTGTGTGTTTGATTATAAATTATTGATTGAATTAAGTTTTGAAAACTATTTCCAAAACACATCACCAAACAAATTTTCTTATTACGGGTACAATAATGCATGGTCAATCTGTTACCACTTTATTACTAAATTAATAACATGTAATAAATGAGAAAAAAAAATTTAATAAATGGGAAAAAAAATTGATAATATTTTGTAAGATTTACATTATGATTTGTATTTTTAAATATTAAACTTAGTATATTTATGTTAATTTTTATTAATATGTATTCTCAAAAGTTGTTGACTTTAACAAAATTTTAGAAAAAAATAAAAAACGTATTGTAGAAGATGTTTGTACAGACGTAAAAAATGAATTGATAGAAAATTTAATTGACACAAAATAATTGACATAGATTCATTTTAAAATGAAAAAAAAAATTGAAAAAAAAATTATTCAAAAAAAATTACTGAAAAAAAATTTAAATTGAAAAAAAAAATCAATTTTTAATTTCAGTATTTTAAAAATAGTTTGGTTATTATTGTTGATCAAAAATATGGATATCAATATATGAGTTGTGTGGTTGATTATAAATTATTGGTTGAATTAAGTTTTAAAAACTATTTTCAAAATACATCACCAAACAAATTTTCACCTTTCACATGTCACATGAAACTTTCAAAACTTAATTCAAAATACATCTTCAAAACACAATTCAACACTCTATTTAAAAACCATAACCAAACAAATTTTCTACACTCAAATCATAATTCTACAACTCACAAACTCAAAATACAACTCATACTCTCAAATCACATTTACAAAACACAACCAAACGCAGGCTTAGAATTCGAGGTGTTAACGCCCCAAAATCACCAAACGGCGTTGAAGTAGCACAAAACTTGACATGCACGACCGCCTAGGCATGAGAGACTTGTAGGAGAAGACGGAAGTCGAATCGGGTTCC
The DNA here is from genome assembly GCA_036172215.1 of Camellia granthamiana. Lineage (NCBI taxonomy): Eukaryota > Viridiplantae > Streptophyta > Magnoliopsida > Ericales > Theaceae > Camellia > Camellia granthamiana. The sequence goes on along the minus strand of CM069912.1, from coordinate 95,505,702 downwards.
CGGTTTGGGAGTTAGAGCTGGATTTCGGTCTAGGCAAAATTATGTACTTAATTATCTTTGTAATTGTATAGTAGTTATATTTTTATGTTTTTTTGTAATTAACATATTAACACATAATTATATTGTCATTAATTATAACTATTTTTTGTTTTCAGATATTTTCCGAGTAGGAGTTTGTTTCTTGTGGAATGCATGTTCGTAAAGAATGCAACTAATTTTTGTTTTTGTTACCCACGGAGAATGATGAGCCAAGCTTGTAATTTTGGTTTATGTTATTTTGAATTATGAACAACATTATGTATTTAAACATTATATATGTATTATGGAACATTATGTAGTGGGGTAATTTTGTTGATGTGTAGTTATGAATGCAAGAATATTTTTATAATGGATATACAATAATTTTTATATTTTTATATTATTATGCAATTATTGGTTTCTTTTTCAATTGTTTTTCATTTAATGTAGGTAATTTTAATATTTTTAATAATTTTATTGTAGTTTTTTTTTTTTTTGCGACTGCACCACATCGTCGCAAAAAATAGGTAATTTTAATAGTTTTAATAATTATATTGCAGTTTATTTATTTATTTATTTTTTGCGATGGCACCACACCGTCGCAAAAAAAGGTAATTTTAAAATTTTTAATAATTATATTGCAGTTTTCTTTCTTCTTTTTTTTTTTTTTTTTTTTTTTTTTTTTGGGTGACGGCACCATACCGTCGCAAAAAAATTAGAACCATTGGCGACAGTGGGCATGCCGTTGCAAAAAAAACAAAACCATTCGCGACAACATTTTTTTCCTTCTAAAAAAACTTTTGGCGACAGTAAAACAGTGCCGTCGCAAAAGGTCTGACTTTTTTGCATATTATATGCGACAATAAATTGCCGTTGCAAAAGGTAACAATCGTCGTCCCTAAAAAAAGGTGACGACACTAAAAGGTTTTTGCAAGGCCCTCTGTTGTGACCCCCTATTTGCCATCGCTAAAAGTCATTTGCCGTCACTAAAACTTTTTTGAGACGGCACTAAGAGTATTAGCGACTGCACTGTGCCATCGCAAAAAACCAAAATTTTTGTAGTGAGTACTAACAGATTATGTGTTCGAATTTCACCACCTATTCAATAATTAAAATAATTGTCCGGACTTAGCTCGCTTACAAAGTAGAATTCGACCACACGTGAAAGGACATGTCTGGGTTATAATACAAATGATAAAAATTATATCTCTCTAACAGCTTAATTAACCTTGTAGATAAGTAGATAATCAACAATTCAATAAGTAAAAATGTCACATACCTACATACCTAATCCTCAAAATTGTGACAAAATCGAAACTAAATCAGCACTAAATAAACTAAATGAGCACCAAAAAACCCAAAAGGGTATTGACCTTGACATGAAGAGTGCCTCCACCAAATTCAATGCGGCTTTTGTTGTGGAATTCCATCCAAGCCCTGTTCTTGTAGAAGTAAGCCCCTTTCCACTCCAAGCTGTCATCTGGGGATGAAACAAGAGAATTCAGAATAGGTCACGAGACCGATCTTGGCAACACTGGTAATTTGGATTCTGGCTGAAAAAAACCCCCCAAAATTACAAAACTTCCAAATACTACAAATAAATATTGAATTATTGCTTAGTAATCTGGATTGGTAAGAAGAATAACTGTGTATTATCTAGAAGAAGAAAAAAGAAACCCATAAAAGATTATCAAAACATGCTGGCTTGGGCTGTTCTTCAATTATCTAGCTAAGTATTGAATCTAGAACAAGAGTGAAATGGGGAAATCTTGATCCTGGCTAAAAAAAAACCCCAATAAATTACATGTTCCTTCAATCATTTTATAGAAACCCATTTCAATCATTGGTTCATTGATTTCACATAAATCAAAACCCTACACCATAAAAAAGCAAACCCTAGAGGTAGAGTGAAATGGGGAAATAGAGAAAGGGAGACAGAAAAACAGAGCCCGAGAGGGAGAGAGATAGAGAGAGGGATAGAAAACCCCTAAAAACATTTCTATCATGGCCGACTAATCTAAATTTTAGTTGCCTATTGTAGCATTTTTGGTGACTAGAGGTATTTTAGTCACCGAAAATAAATATTCGCCAATTAAATTTTTGGTCACCAAAGATAAAAGTAAAATTTAAAATTTTTATTTAGTGACTATATTATTTTAGTAGGCAAAAATTACTTTACATAGACCAAAAATCTTTTGGTCACCAAAAATGATTATTTGGCGACCAAAGTTTTGGTCGCCAAAGATTAATAATAAAAATTATGCTAACTTTTTGGCGGCTAAATTTATTTAGTAGACAAAAACAGGTATGCCGTGACTAAAACAAACTTTAGTAGCCTAAAACATGAACTAATGCCAACTAAAACAATTTTTAGTCGTCTATTGTGGCATATTTAGCAACTAAATTTTGTTTCAGTTGCCAATAATTAATATACAGTTACTAAAAAAATTTAGTAGCTAAAATTGTTTTCAATGCTGACTAATTTAATCTTTAGTTGCCTATTCTACAACTTTTGGCTACTAAATTTCCTTTAGTTATCAAATTTGATCGCCAAAAGTATAAATTGTTGTAGTGAATATATTCATTTGAAAGAGAAAATTTAAAAAATACTAATAAATTTCAAATTTTATCTTATTTTAATTTCAACATTAATTTTTATCAAATAATTTTTCAATTCAATTAGTTCAGCATTTAATTTTTAATTTTATCAAACACAACTAACCTTCAAGGTAGAAAAAGGTTCAAGTTTTCATTGTCACCAACAGCATCACACCTATAGAATATTCAAAGGGAGTAGAAAAAGGTTCAAGTTTTCATTCTCACCAATAGCATCACACATTTATGTAGGTAGTTTCCAACTTATACAAAATATTAAGCTTGGGATGTGCCTAAAATTTGTGTGCGATAGAGATTGAATGATGTGTTGTAGAGTCTATATGTAGAATAGGGCTGTAAATGAATCGAGTCAAGTCGAACGTTAGTATATTTGAGCTTTATTTATTAAGATTTTAACGAGTTTAAGTTCGACTCAATAAAAAATTGACGAACTGAGTTCAAACTATTCACATGCCATAACGAGCCAAAAAAATTATAAATTTATACTTACGTATGAGACTAAAATTACAATTGGTACTTTGATTATGTAATTATATATATGATATCTATAAACATACTAGAAAAAAGTCAATAGCTTATCAAAATAATAATATCTACCACACTATTATATAAATGTATTATCCATAGTTAGTTATTATTTACATATAAATAAATTTAGCTATTATTTACATTTATATTATTTAAATATATAAATAACATATTTATCCTATTTTTTATACATATTTTTACATTATTTAATACATAAATAATATATTTATATTATTATTTAAATAAATGTTAAAAGAACTCAACTAACGAGAGCCGAGCTAATGAGATGAGTTTTAGTATGTTTGGCTTATAAGCTAGGTTTTTGGCTTATTACGAAAAAATATGCAAAAAAATAAAGAGGTGATATGACTCAAATAAGCCAATAAGTTGGCATATAAGCTGATTCCCAAAAGAGACATAAGGTTTTAACGAGTTCGATCTCAAACACAATAAAAATTTTACGAACCATGTTCGAATGAGTCTTTACTGAATTGAACTCGAGTCTATTCATGAACGGTTCTGTTTATTTGTAATGTAGAATAAATCCGAAGTCCTCATTTATATTTTTAAGTAATTTTTTGAATAAAATTTTTATAATTGTATTTGTAGTAGTACTACACAAAATAAGCGATTCCCCACATTGAAATAGTTTTTGGTGAAAGTGAGGGAGTTTGAAAGAGTCAATAATTTTTGATGATCAACGTGTCCTTAATGTTGCTGACAAAAGGCTTGAAAGGCACATAAAATCCAAAAGTTGTGATGTTCAAAATAAGATATTTTAAATGAAAATTATATACATTTCTTTCCCTACACTAACAATAACTGAAATTTTGGGAAAGTAGGATGTATTTTTACTTGATGAGATTTCATTTTTGGGTAACCCCTTTCAATTTATCAGATAAAAACATATGGAGAAAGAGCATGATTGTCTAAAATAGGGGATTAATTTTTCTTTACTTGTTAAAAAATTGCTGCCGGTGTAACTAAATTATGTGATTCCAGTTGAGAAGTATTGGAAATGGCTTCTAGACTGCCATGGTTTCACTGTTACCATGGGTTCAATTGGAATAGTTTAGCTACATGAGAAAATCTTTAAGACATTTTGGAATTACAAATGCTTAGAATGACAATCAAGAGTGACTAAAGTTGCTAAATGATAGTGTACATCTGAATCTGTTATTATCTCAAATCACTTTCCTGTAAATGTACAAGTGACTCTTAAAATGTAAACTAAATGTTTAGAAAAGGAAGGAGGTGGGGGTGATGAGGAGAGGAAGGGAGGGGTTGAGGAGTCACATAAATGGGGTGTAGGGGTTTGTGAGGAGGAGGGAGGGGTAGGGGAGAGGCTTTTTAAAAAAGCATGCACACCACGTGCTTTATTTGATTGATCTGTAGCCCAAGGGCCAAAACTAACGGTCATTATTTAGCTCACGGCTGGGCAGGCCCACCTATGAGAGGTGGCCTATTGGATTGCCAATCAAACCGGCCCGTGAGTTCATAAAAAATCATGAAAAAAAAAAATAGTAATAAAATATTAAAAAAACCTAAAAACAATAGGCTTTACATCTCGACTCGTGAGAGGTGACCTGTTGGCGCAGCTTTGTTTGTTTGCTTTTTTTTTTTTTGGGACAAAAGTACAAAAGAAAAGAGAAAACAAGGCTCACATAAACCGTATCATTACTAAAAAAGGATCATCCAACTTTGTTGGCACCATCTAAACAAGGATGGACTTGGGGAGGCAGGAGAGTGGGTCACATCCCCAACAATTGTAAAAATTATGTATATTTGTTGGCTATATATTTTGTAAAAGCCAGTAACAAGTCGACACGTGGCAGAATAGGGGTATTATGGGGAGATGATTCACGTCTTCGATCCTGATCGTACACGTGGCGATGACAATTGGTTCTCACGTGATCTGAGTAGCACCAGATCAGTAAAGAGACGAAAGATGACGTGGCTTCAACGGTTACTCCTATTCAAATTCAAATATAAGAGGGAAGCTCAACTGCAAGAGATGGCGTAGTGGAACTACTTCTAAGGCAGCATGATCAGCGATCATGGAGGAGCAGTTCGACGGTTTGAAATGCAGTTCGAAGGTCATCCTTGACGAGTATAAATAGTAGGGAAGCCCCCAGACTCAGATCATACAAACCAGTCATTTACTTTATATTTTCTTTCCCAGTTTTTACATTTCCTGCACTTTAAATACCTGCACTTTAAATACCTGTTCTTTAAATACCCGCGCTGCACTTCGATTCATAGGAGTAGTTTCAAGTAGATTCAAGTAGACTGTTGCTGTAAACCTCTTCGAGGCTGAGTTTGGAATATTGTAAGTGTTCATTTTTTAATGAAATACTTCGATTGTTCTTCATATTAATTGTTATTTCTCTTAATTTCTCCTAAGTCAAGCCACCAGTAAAAGTCCTCTTCATTGAGGCTGAAAGAACTAAAACACAATCGTCTGATAAATTGGTTGGCAATTATAATTTCCGTAAGGACTGATTGATCCTTGCTGGCACGCTCGCATTCACAAAAATACCCTTCGAAAAGCCAAAAAGCCAACATATATTTTTGGCACGCCCGGTGGGACTTAATTTAAAAATGGCTAGAAGAAGACGACAAGGAGAAAATGAACGTCTGGAAGAAGGCGTAGAAGGAGAGGTAGAAATACCTAATCCAGAGAATAATGTGGTAACACATCCTGTGGAAACTCCCATGTTATCAGAACCTATGGTCGAACAGACCAGTACTTCTGGACAAGAACCATATGTTCATAATATTGGACAAAACCAAGGAATTGGACCATCCACTGTTCCATCTACTCAACCAACAAATCCATGGGATGGCTTAGTAGATGCTATGGGACAACAATTAATGAACACAATGGAAAGGTGGGCAACATCCTTTTTGGATCGAATGAATAACCACAAACCAACAAATACAAGACACACAGAGGAAATTTTAAATGTCCCTCAACAAAGATTGGCTAGAGAAAAACAGCCCATGCAAGTTAATGGACAATCTAATGGTCAGACTAGTACTCAGAACTATGAAAGACCATCGCCTCAGTCTTGGTATGAACCCATTTCGAGGCCTATAATAGGCCAAAATGCCTCAGTACCCAACAATGAAGCCACACACGTTGGTGGATCTGGTCAAGTACAAGAAATTGGCGTGAGAATGGTTACAAATCCCATGTTCGAAGCCATACCTGGCACTAGGAGATATAATAATCCTTTGTTCGAATTTATACCCGGGGGGTTGGAGGGTTTTCCTGTAAATGGAAGGGACACAACACCTATTCCAGCACCTTTCGCAGGTCCCTTCGCAGGACAGGCTCAAAGGGGTTACCCATACCCCTAACAGCAACCTGCACCACAGGGGCAACCAGTCCCAAATATACCACCTTATGGACCAAGAGGACCACAAGCGCAAGTTTGCCCACCAAACCCTGTGTTTGTTCCTCCAGTACTGGTTCAACAGGTACAGAATATGGTTCCTAGGGACCAAATTGTTGATATTGTTAGGGAAATGTGTGGACCGATGGCTCGGGGGGTCCAGACTCCTGTATACAGAAAACCATACCCAGAATGGGTAGATAGGGTACATGAATACCCAAGAGGATTCAGAATACCAGATTTTACCCTATTCTATGGAACTGGAAATCAATCAACAGTAGAGCACATTGCCAGATTCGCTGCTCAATGTGGTGAATTCACTAATCATGATTACATGAAACTGAGATTATTTCCAAATTCTCTAACTGGGGGAGCATTTGTATGGTACATCAACCTTACACCTGGCTCCATTCAAAATTGGCAACAAATGGAAGAGGCATTTCATGCCCAATTCTTCCAGTCGGAGCCAGAGGTGTCCATGGCAGACTTGGCAAGATTGAGTCAAAGGCCTGAAGAAAAGGCTACTCAGTTTATTGCCAGGTTTAAAAGAGCTCGAAATAAATGTAGGGTCATCCTTCCAGAGCCAGAATTTGTAAGATTGGCTCAAAACGGTTTAGAGTTCAGGCTTCGAAAGAAATTTGACTCAACTGAATTCAGGGATTTGGTCGAATTAACCTATAAGGTGTCTCGATATGAAGCATTACTAGAGGAGGAACAAGATCGAAATAATGCTTTGTATAAGACGTATTATAGAGATCCCAATTATGAGATTGATGCAGCAGAGATTGTGGGCAAAGAACCTGTAATCTGTGAAGCATTAATTCATAAAGATACAACCATTGACCAGCAGTTTAAAAAGAAAGACTTTCACAGAAAGTACTCTTTCGATTTAACAAAAGCAGATGACATTTTTGATCATTTGCTTGCAGCCAATTTCCTTAAGTTACCAAAAGGAGTAAAACTACCATCTCCAGATGAACTTAAAGGAAAAGTATACTGTAAATGGCATAATTCTTGGTCTCACTCGACTAAAAACTGTATTGTTTTTCGAGACAGGATCCAAGAGCAAATTCGAAAAGGAAGTTTGAAGTTCACAGCCAAAACAGAAAAAGCCATGGGAATTGACAGTAACCCATTTCCAGAAGTTGGAGAAAGCGCGGCTAATGTGGTTGTACCAAACTTTCAGAATCTATCTCTGCAGGAATTGGAAGAGGTCAATGTGCAAATGCATATTGCCAACCAGACAACTGCCAAGAAGGAGACTGGAAACCCACCAACTATTGGGCAAGGTTTCTCACGTCAGAGGGAACACTCTGATGAAGAAGCACTGGATGATGATTCCCTCGAAGCAGCTGTAGTGCAGAGGATGTGTCCCAGATGCAGACTGAGTTACAAATGGTTAAAGGGGCTTCCAATTGATGGGAAGCAATACTATAGGGATGTTCAGAGACGTCCTAAATCAGCCAATGCTCACAACAAAAGGCCGTATCCGGCTGGTGACAGGCAACGCCCATTAGTGATTGAACCTGTAGTGGGCAGAATGCATGCTAATGGCAAGAGACCCTTGTATGAGTCCAGGCCACCTAATTACTACAGAATGGAGAACAGTCACTCTGAAAAAAGATTGGAGAGGGGTTCAGGTTATGGGAGTAAAGCCAGAGATTGGCCCTTTAGACCAACTCCACGAAGGACAGAAAGTGGCTCCTTCCATCGAAGGTCTGAATCAGGCTCGAAACATGAAGTCAGAGCCAAGCACTTACCTTCACAGCCAGTTTCGAAGGTGGCTTCGAAGGTAGACGGAAACAGTTCGACATCTGGATCAGTAAGCTCGTGGGTACCTGGGGTCCTAGATTGGTTTGTAATGCAGAACAAACCTAGGGAGGCACCTACTCAAAGGGATGCTGGAAACCAAGGCAACATGGTCAAGCCTCCTTTGGTGGCCCCAAACAATTGGGTATTGCTTAAACATCCAAAGACAAAGGAACCAGATATGGTCCCAGTCATTTCCAGATCACAAAGAAGAAAAATTCAACGCAGGTATACCCAGTACCAGCAAGATCTGAAAGAAAGCGGAGAGAGTTTTTCACAGGTCAGGACAGAAGGAAAGAAAACTTCGAAGTCAGACCATACCCCAAAACCGACTCTACAAAGCAAAGTGGTTTGTAGCAGAGAACAGTTGGCCCAGGTTCATTCTGAACTAAAGGCCAGAGAGAAGTCTAGTTTGGCAGGGTTGGAGAAGGCTCTGATGGAAAGTGATAGCGAAGCGGAAGAAGAGATTGACATGAGCCAAAAGAAGGAAATGGCAGAAGAAGAAATGTTCGAAGCCTTCATGGCTGAACACACATTTCTGACTGAAGAACCAGTTGAGAAGGATCCTTCGAAAGGATCAGTTATCAATGAAGTACCAGAGTGCAGCATGGAGGATGCTGCTGAAGACACTGAGCAAGGTAGCCAAGAGGGGAAGAAGGTACAGCCAGCCATCCAGTTTGGCTCATTTCCCCCTGTATCAGTCAATATGGTACACATACTACCTCATGAATTCCAGGCTGAAAATGAGGGTCAGGGTGACCAAGACATGGATCCAATCCCTGTCTCTAGTGAAGAGTCACAAGTGAGTATGATACAGGATGCTCCTGAAATGGCTACTCCAATGGAAACTGAGTATGAAAGCGAGGAAGAGGTGAGTATCAACCTCTCATATCTTTTTGAATATCCCTCGAATTCCATGACCCAACATGTCAAGCCTTTGTACATCAAGGCTTTCTTTGATGGGATACAGCTGAACCGAGTCCTGGTAGACAATGGGGCAGCAGTGAACTTGTTACCGAAATCTTCTTTGAAGAAACTAGGGAAAAAGAATCCCAGGTTGATCCCAACCAGCACAACCATCGCTGGCTTTGCTGGAGACAAACAGATGGCTCAGGGGATTTTACCCATTAACTTGAGTGTTGGAACCAGGGACTGTATGACAGCATTCTTTGTAATCGACAGTAATGCTAAATACAATGCCTTACTTGGGAGAGACTAGATCCACACTAACAAATGTGTGCCTTCCTCTTTGCATCAGAAAATCATGATGGCTTTGGGCAATGGGGATACAGAAGAGATCGATGCAGATCCTCAACCCTTCATAGCCTGTGCAGACTTTGCAGAGGCCAAGTTGTATATTGAGGGAGTAACACCGCTCAGTATACTGAGGAAAGCTGATGGTTCAGCCGAAGTGACGGCTGATGAGGAAGTGACACACCTGAAGCACTTGGTTCAAGAGAGTGCTGATGAAGAGATTGTCGTTAAAGATGACAATGATGCCTGGTTGTAGGCAAAGAGATGAAGAACAAGAAGCCAAGTCTTTGGCTCTGATTAAATTTTCAACATTGGACGTAAAAGCAATAGTCCAGAGAGTACAGGAGCAAGAAAGAAAAGCCATGATAATTGGCTGTAAACAGGAGCAGCAACATGTCAGAATTTTGACCCTTGGGAAATACTGCGCATTGGACATTGAGACAAAGGTCCAGGAGATACAGGAGGAGGATGCCTTATGGACAGATTTTGTCTATGAGGAGGAGGGTAAGGATGTTGAACCAAAGAACTTGGGAGTGGAACAAAGCAAGAAGGTTGCTTTGAAGGTAGAAGGAATCAAAGAAGAAGCTTCAATAAGTTTTCAGACACAAGACCCCTTAGAAGAAGTAAATTTAGGGGAATGTTCTATACAACAACCCACTTATATAAGTGCTTGCTTGAATGTTCTGGACAGAGACCAATTGTTGGTTGTTCTGAAGAAATACAAAGATTGCTTTGCATGGTCCTATAATGAACTACCAGGATTGGATAGGTCATTAGTGGAACATAGACTCCCTATGAAGCCTAATTTCAAGCCACACAAATAGAAACCAAGAAGAATGAGTCCAGAAGTAATTCAGAAGGTCAAAGAGGAGATTCTTAGACTACTCAAGGCAGGCTTTATTAGGACAGCCAGGTATGTTGAATGGCTATCTAATATTGTGCTTGTAGTTAAGAAGAATGGTAAAATGAGGGTATGCATCGATTTCAGAAACTTAAATCTAGCAACTCCCAAAGATGAGTATCCTATGCCTATAGTGGACTTACTGGTAGACAGTTCAGCAGGACACCAAGTTTTGTCAATGATGGATGGGCATTCTGGTTATAACCAAATCTGCATTGCAGAGGAGGATATCCACAAGACAGCATTCAGATGTCCTGGAAATATTGGCACATTCGAATGGATTAAAATGCCATTTGGCCTGAAGAATGCTGGGGCTACATATCAGAGGGCTATGAACACTATCTTTCATGATCTCATTGGAGGGTATCTAGAGTGTTATATTGATGACATTGTAGTGAAATCCCAGTCCATGAAGGAACATCTGTTTCAGTTAGAAACAGCTTTTGAAAGAATGAGGAAGTTCAAGCTGAAACTCAATCCTCTCAAATGTGCTTTTGGTGTATCATCTGGAAACTTCTTGGGTTATGTAGTGCACAAGAAAGGAATACAGATTGATCAGAACAAAGCCAAAGCCATCATCAAAGCTAGGCCTCCATCAAGTAAGAAAGAATTACAAAGGTTCCTTGGGCAGGTTAACTTTCTTAGAAGGTTTATTTCTAACACTGCAGGGAAAACTAAAGCATTTTCTTCCTTGTTAAGGCTGAAAGATGAAGAGGAATTTGTGTGGACAATAGAGCATCAAACTGCTTTCGAAGGTATCAAAGCCTACTTGGCCAACCCTCCAGTGTTGATGCCACCAAAGGGGAGCAAGCCCTTGAAGTTGTACATAGCTGCAGCAGAAGATTCATTGGGAGCTTTCTTGGCCCAAGACAATGAGGAAGGCAAGGAACAAGCTGTTTATTACCTTAGTAGGTTTTTAAATTCTTGTGAATGTAAATATTCAGCTGTTGAAAAGCTGTGCCTTGCTTTGTATTTTGCTGCAATGAAATTAAGATATTATCTTTTACCTACAACTGTCTTGGTGATTGCAACCACAGATTTGGTTAAGTACATGTTATCTAGACCTATGTTGAGGGGAAGAATTGGCAAATGGATACTAGCCTTATCAGAATTTCATTTAGAATATGTCCCTCAAAGGGCAGTAAAAGGACAAGTCTTAGCCAATTTTCTGGCAGACCATCCATCTCAAACAGAGAACCAAGAGGTGATGGAACTTGGCATGGCCAGTGTTGAGCCATGGCAGATGTGGTTCGATGGATCGAAAGCCAATGGTTTAATTGGAATTGGTATTGTGATTAAATCTCCACAAGGGGTAGAAACCACACATGGTTTCAGAGTGGATGAAGCCACCTGTTCCAATAACCAGGCCGAATACGAAGCCTTAATAGTAGGGCTAGAAATCCTGATTGGATTACAAGTACATGCAGTGGACATATTTGGGGATTTTCAATTGGTGGTTAACCAAGTAAAAGGGATTTTCAAATGTCAAAGCATAAGTATTCTGTCATATTATGTTGTTGCATTACATCTGCTTTCTCAATTTCAAGTAGCAAATGTGACTCATGTTCCAAGATTCTTGAATAATAGAGCTAATGACGTGGCTCAGAAAGCTTCGAACTTCAAGAGAAGGGATAATGCCCAAAGGGACATAAGCCAAACGACATATCAAAAATTGTTACCACCTTTGAATAAAAGGAATGTGGTCTTGGAAGTCAATAGTAATGACTTACAAGAGCAAGATTGGAGACATCCAATAATGCAATACTTAACTGGTCCATCTTCGAAGGCTAGCAGGAAAACCAAGTTGCAGTCTATGCAATATATGATATATGGTAATGCTCTCTACAAAAGAGGGGGAGATGGCCTATTGCTGGAATGTTTAGGCCCAAAAGAAGCATTAACAGCTATGGCTGAGGTTCATGAAGGCATTTGTGGTGCTCATCAGCCTGGTGTAAAGATGAGGTGGTTGCTTCGAAGGCATTCCTACTATTGGCCAACTATTCTTAAAGACTGCATAGAATATGCAAAGGGTTGCCAGGCATGCTAGAAGCATGGCACAATAAGGCATGTGCCTATAACTGACCTACATGCCGTAGTGAAGCCCTGGCCATTCAGAGGATGGGCCATGGATATGATGGGGAAAATACACCCACCTTCTTCGAAGCATCATTGTTTCATTCTAGTGGCCACTGACTACTTCACTAAGTGGGTCGAAGCTAAGCCATACAAGGCTGTAGACCAAACAGAGGTTGTTGGGTTCATTAAAGATCTGATCCATAGATTTGGCATCCCACAAACCATAACAGTTGATAATGGGACTGTGTTCGATGGGTAAATGGTGAAGTCTTTTGTGGCAGAGTTCGGAATTAGCCTTGTTAATTCCACACCCTATTATGCACAAGCCAATGGTCAGGCTGAATCATCCAATAAGTCCTTGAAAAAAGGAATACAAAAGGTTGTGGAGGATAATCCTAGGGATTGACATAACCTATTGTTAGATGTGTTATGGGCTTACAGAACCTCCCCAAGGTCAAGCACAGGGGTTACTCCTTATGCCTTAGTATATGGGCATGATGCAGTTTTACCTGTGAAAATTAATGTTAAATCTTTGAGGGTAAGATGCCAAGACCTGTTAGATCCTGGACAGTACCATCAAAGTATGTGCTTGGAATTAGAAGGCATAGATGAAGCCAGAATTTTGGCATTAAATAGCATTCTTTTCCAAAAGAAGAAAACAGCCAAGAATTATAATAAGAAAGTCAAGCACATTGGTTTCGATGAAGGTGATTTGGTATGGAAAACAATACTCCCAATAGGAATTAAAAGCCACAAGTTTGGCAAGTGGTCACCCAACTGGGAGGGACCACACCAAATTCATAGAGTTCTGCCTTTTGGAGCATACCATTTAAGAAATTTGAATGGCTATGTACATCCCAAAAAGATTAATGGCATATATTTGAAGCCTTATTTTCCAACCATTTGGGAAACACAAGGAATAGAATAAGCATTAAATACAAAAACATAAGACTACTCAAATGATAGACAAAAAATTTTTTTTGTTCTTTTATAAAGAATTAAATACATTGTGCCACAGATTAGCCCAGAAATCATTACAATGTCTTAGTTGTTTTTGTACAGTAGACTTTCTACTGCTAAATGCTGGAAACAGTTGAATAGCTGCAGCCAGGTCCTCTTTTTGATCAGCCAGCCCTTGGTTGGTGATGTGCAATGTGGTATCAGTTCGAACCAAGGCTTGGTTTACTGCGGCCAGCTCCTCTTCAAGCTGAGCTTTCTTCTCCAGCAGTTGGATTCGAAAGTGGGAGGCAAAAGAGTGTTGTTCCTTAAGCGTTAATACTTCGGTACGCACTTGGGAAACAAAACTTTGGTCCCTAGCCAGTTTCTCATCTGCAGTCTTAGCAGCATGACAGATGTTGAGATAGAAATCAATAGTAGCTGCAGCTTGAGATAGATGACTTGAGATACTCATGCCAGACTGCTCAGCAATGTTGCAGCATTGGAGAAACCCATTCCTGATGACAGGCCTTTGTAGAGCCTCGAATGGAATCCTCGAAAAGGAGATCAGCAGTTCCAAGCAAATGTCCAAGTCTATAGAAGGTGCAGAAGGCTTGCTGCTGGAAGAAGAGCTCTCAAGAATTTCTAGTAAGGAGTCAGCCAAGACTAATGGCTCAGTTTCAACATTAAATGTTGGAGAGGTAGAAGGTACATCAAAAAGACTAGCTAATCTTCCTTCGAAGATGTCTACCTCATCCCTAGACATAAAAGGCATAGAGAGTGTGGTGGTGGAAGGCACAGAGGATTGCATGGGGATAGGAGAAATGGGTGGAGCATCTTTGGTGGCCTCTATGGTCTTAGCCACCAATGAATCAAGTGAAGAAGGGCTGGAAGTAGGTAAAGGTGATGAACCATGAGTTGGGAAACCACCAACACCCTTCGAAAGAGAATCAACTGCCATTAGAGACGGAGCAGCAGTTGGAATTTCTGTGAAAGAAGGAGGAAGAGCAAGGATCGAAGAAGCAGACTGAGGCGGGTTAAAAGTCAAAAAAGGGAGATATGGTTCTAAACCAAGGAAAAGAGATGGAGGAATGCTGGGGCTCAAAGGAGGCACATCAAATGTAGGCCTTGGAAGTGGGAGTGCGATTTGAATAACCCTGACATTCTGTATTTGACCGACCTCAACCTCAACTGAAATTGAGGGAGGCCTCGCTGGAAAGATGAATGCAGTAGGTGTTGCTGCAAGCAGAAGAAATGTAAAGCAATGTCACCATCCAGTATCAAAAGTTGACAAAGGAAAAACAGCGGAAGTATGAAGGAAATTACTTGTCCCAGAGGTATTAGCACTGATAGGAGAGCTGCGAAGGGAGTAATGTTCGGCAGTTTGTTGCAATACATCAGCAGCAGCAGCTTCCTCTCTTAAAATTTGTTGCTGCCGTCTCTTCTCAGCCCTTTCGAAGACAACTATTGCCTTGGAATGTTCCTGCTCCACTGCCTTGGCAGCTGCTTCATGAATGGGGTTTTCAACCAAGTCAGTAGCAGGAACAGTCACCTTCTTCCTCTTCCTTCTTGACAGTGCTGCTACTGGTTCTTTGTCGATCTCCCTCTCTTCAATTTGAGGTTCAGAATCTTCAGAGGTAAGTTGTTTCCCTATTGTTGTAGTGGTTGCCTCGAGAGGAGGATGCTCCATTGTGTCAGAAGGGGAGGTAGCCACCTTTTGTCTTTTTGTTCGTTGTAAGGGCATTGCTAGCTCTTGCTCAACCTCTCTTTCTTCCTCCAGAGATTCAGATTCCTCAAGAGGAAGGACTAGTTTCCTTTTTTGTTTTTGTTGTTGTTTCTTCTTGAGAACAGCTAAAGTTTCAGCTCTGTTGGGGAATTCTTCTTGCGGAGACCCTGCACCAAAAAAACAAAAGGGTAAAGGAAACGAACGAAAGATTCAAAGGAAAGAAATAGGGAAATCTGAGAATATTTACCCTTCTTCGAAGCAGCTCTGGTAACTCTAGCTGGAGGGGGTGAAGCTACAGGAGTAGTTGTGGCAATTTCAGGAAGAGGAGGAATGTTCTTAGCTGTTGCTGACTTAGCCTTCGAAGGCACTCCCAACCCTACCAGCAAGTCATGGGGGTGTACAGATAGGCACACTTCCATATTGACTGTCCACCAGTTCTGGAATCTTTTCAAAACGAAGCCGAATGGAAGAAATGGGACAAATTAGAACTCATTTAGTTCCTTCAGTAGTCTAAATATTGCTGTCTCCAATCTGGATTTGGATATTCTCAAGTCCCTGGCAGTGAGATGGACATTCGAAAGATTGCAAAGAGGAACTGGTATCCCTTGAGTGAGTCCAAATTGTCGGGCAAACTAAGAAGGGCAATACACCTCAGATATGCATTTATAGGCTCGAGGGTTTAAACTGCCAATGAATAATTCCCTTGGTTGTAGTATAGAGGCCCACATATCTTTATGAGGAGAAGTGGAGCATTCTTTATCAGCCAGGAAAGTTTGCAGCCAGATTGGTCCTTTACTGGCTTCGAATGGATAGAAGAAGGAGGCAGGTGGAGAAATAGGGAGTTGATAAAAAAAGGTAAAGTAGTAAGCGAAGGAAGCAGGATAAAGGGCAATCCTAGCATACTTTTCCCCGTAAGTGCTAGGATCCTGAACAAGGAATTTTAGACACTTGGGATGTAGGTCAGTAAAATAGGCAAAGAGCCAGAGTTGAAGCACCCAGAGAGGACCTCCTTGGTTAGCATCAAGAGGTTTTTCGCAAAATTGGGAGCAGGCTCTGTAGATATGACCTAAAAGATAGGGAGCAAGAGCTATGTGTTTTTTCAAGACAAGTGCCTTCGCAAGAGGAGCAAACTCAGGCATGATCCTCTGAGATGAGGTGCAAAAGAGGAATTTGCATAACCAGTATAAGATAAAGGAAAATAGTTCTCTGTCTCCCACAGGACCTTCCCTTTTATTTTCAGCCTTTACAAAGTCACTATAAGAGGAGTTTAGGGATGGAAGAGCAAATTTGACAGGAAGGTCTGGATAGTTGGGAGTAAAAGGAGAACCATGGGGTGAAAGCCCTAAGAGATGGCAAATGTCAAGAACAGTGGGGGCCATCATGCCACACCGAAATTGAAAGAAATTAAAAGCCATATTCCAGAAGCATAAGGCAGCAGGAATAAAAAAAGGGTCTTCAGGAATAATGAACCTGGAAAGACGAAGGGCATCCAGGATACAGAGCTCTTGCAGATCATCTTCTCTCGCAGGCACAACTCTGTCACACCATTCTTCCCATTCAGTCCTCAATGTCGGCCAGCAACGGTGAGGACGATTCACTCTCCAGTTCCCCCAATCAAGCCCTCTTTCATAGAGAAGGAAATGGTCCTCCAAGCGAGGGTATAGAGCTGCGAGCTGAGCAGGAGCTTCCTGAAAAATAGGGCCGAGGACGTATTCCTGTTTGTTACTATGACGAGGCACGAAAAGACGTCCATCTATGTGGCTTGACTCGCCAGATGATAGTTTGGTGATTTCTTCATCGATGCATTGTTTCAAAGCCATGGTAGGACTGACACGGTCGCCAGTGAATACTTTTAGCGAAGAAGGATCCATTGATAGTAAGCAAGAGGAAACAGAGAGAAATCGTAGGGAGAAGGGTTTGTAAAAGGCAAGTGATTTCAGAGCACGAAACAAAAGGGTTTTAAAAGCTTTGTGTTTGAAAAATATATTGTGTAAGTCGTTAAGTACTAAAAGTACGAATACGAGGGGTCTCTTCCAATGTTGATAGTTTTGGAGGGAAAAGCACATTCCGGATGTTGACGCTAGCTTCGAAGTAAGATATTTGGCTTCGAAACCAAATCTTGGCGCCAAAATTCAAATAACAACGGCTTCGAAGTACGGAAGCCAGCTTCGAAGCATACTACATGCTCAAAGATGCTAGAATACTCGAATATTGGTCTACTTCAAAGGGATTAAAGACCTGTGTGAGGTTTATTGTGGAAAGTAACGACCTTCGAAGCAAAATCTAGAACTCTTTAAGGATGAGGAGCATTGTTCGAAACATAAAAACCAATCGTTGGCTTTTAGGGAATTGCCTTTTGAACTAAAACAGCAAGGATTGTTAAATTCGAAGCACCAATTCTGAACAAGAATTAACAAAAGTTGACAATCATGATCCATAAGTTGGAGGATTCAACCCAACATCCTTATTGGAAATTGATTGGATCTATATTCGAAGGATAAGACTGTATTCGAAGCACTAATTCTAGATGATATCAGTCAGAATTGTCAACTTTACTCCATAAATTGGAAAAAGACATGTTGGTTCCTTTTAGTGTTTCATTAAAAAAAATCGAGTTCAGATTCGAAGGATGAGATTGTTTAATTCGAAGCTATGAGTTGGCTTGAGAAATGTCAAATACAGAAGAACTTTGTTTGTATTAAAGCCAAGACAATTACATTAAGTAACCCTATCTGGGTACAAATTCAAGCTCATAAAAATAAGGAATGGAATAAATAATAAGATCATGAAACTTTGTCCAACAATGGTCAATGAATTTTTGTTCTTTCTTTATTATTTCTTCTATCTCCTCTAATGTTGGCTGCATAAGTTGGTGTGCTCTCACTTCGTAGAAGAGTTCCTCAGCCTTTATTTCGAAAGCCTCTTCCCTCAATGTTTGTTCCAACTCATCTATAACCAAATCATCCCAATACGCAGACTCTTTATTCTTGAAGTCATCGAACTCTTCGATGAAGTTCTCTGCTTCGTATTGGGCATGAATTCGCAGGGATGAAAGTTGATCCAAAGATTGTGTAGTGACCAGGGAATTTCGATGCCAGTAGAGGAGCACTGGAAGTTGGTCCAGGAACATATGAAGTTCCGCTTGGGCAAGGGGATTAAGGATATGGCCCCTAGTCAGTATGTCACAAGCCCATCGAAAGTTCTTGAGAGGGGTGTCATTCTCAAGAACATTGAAGGGCAAGTGAGGGAAAGCCGCAAGCAGGAGTTGAGCTTGTTTTCACTCGGATGGAGTAGGGGATGATGGAGGTCTATAAGGTGGAAAGACTTTGTCCGTTGGAAGGGCAAGCCTTAGTCTTTCTGTCCAAGACAGAGTAGGAGAAGGAGTAGATGGTTCAACTTCAGAAGACGAAGAAGAAGATGTGGATGCTTCTATTATAGGAGATGGCACAAGTGCGAAAGGAATAAAGGCATTAATGTAATCGAGCCAGTCAGAAGAACAAATCTTCGCCTTCTTGGCTAAGAATGAAGGGCTGTACCCTTGTGCTTCTTCTGGACGCTGGGTAGGATGCATTATCTTTGTAGACATGGAAGAGGTATACCAGGCCACAAGCAGATTCTCTTCCAAGCTACGTCGAAGGTCAATGGGCACGTAAGGGTAGACCACTGAACTTCGAGCGAAGGAAGGAAACTCCAAGGGGTCAGTAAACTCAACGAAATGGTGGTTGATGCGTTCCCTTAAATCATAAGTCTCAGGGGTCGACCAGTTTGTCCAACCAGAGGCCCCAGACGATGAAGAAGTTATAGCTTCATCCCATGCAGAGGTTTGTGAAGAAGAGTTTTCTGAGTCCATATTTGCAACTTGCCGAATCAAAGGTTTAAGTGCAGTTGGATCGAAGTACAAAAAAGAGTTAGAGAAAGAGTTTCTTGTATCTGTGGCTACAACTTGCTGAATCGAAGGATTGAGGGCAATGTGTTCGTAGTCCAAAGGTTGGTAATTTGCAGAGGCTCCCATGACCTGAATATAGAAAGGCGGGTAAAGGTGGCTAATGAATGCGTGGAGATTCTTTCGAGGGGAAACAGCATTACTCAATGGCTCTTCGTATGCTTGATCAATAGAGTGAGAAGTTGGTTGAGCCATAGTCCGTTCGAATACTAAAGGTATTGGGAGCTGAGAGTTAATGCAAATGATCACCAAATAGGTGACGGTTGTGTTTCCTGAAGATGGATTCCATGCACGTTCCAAAAGCGCGGGAAAAGCCTTTGATCCACTAATATCACCAAGTATTGGGTATATTAGTGCGGGGGGTAATATTGGCTATATATTTTGTAAAAGCCAGTAACAAGTCGACACGTGGCAGAATAGGGGTATTATGGGGAGATGATTCACGTCTTCGATCCTGATCGTACACGTGGCGATGACAATTGGTTCTCACGTGATCTGAGTAGCACCAGATCAGTAAAGAGACGAAAGATGACGTGGCTTCAACGGTTACTCCTATTCAAATTCAAATATAAGAGGGAAGCTCAACTGCAAGAGATGGCGTAGTGGAACTACTTCTAAGGCAGCATGATCAGCGATCATGGAGGAGCAGTTCGACGGTTTGAAATGCAGTTCGAAGGTCATCCTTGACGAGTATAAATAGTAGGGAAGCCCCCAGAAAAAAGCCCCCAGACTCAGATCATACAAACCAGTCATTTACTTTATATTTTCTTTCCCAGTTTTTACATTTCCTGCACTTTAAATACCTGCACTTTAAATACCTGTTCTTTAAATACCCGCACTGCACTTCGATTCATAGGAGTAGTTTCAAGTAGATTCAAGTAGACTGTTGCTGTAAACCTCTTCGAGGCTGAGTTTGGAATATTGTAAGTGTTCATTTTTTAATGAAATACTTCGATTGTTCTTCATATTAATTGTTATTTCTCTTAATTTCTCCTAAGTCAAGCCACCAGTAAAAGTCCTCTTCATTGAGGCTGAAAGAACTAAAACACAATCGTCTGATAAATTGGTTGGCAATTATAATTTCTGTAAGGACTGATTGATCCTTGCTGGCACGCTCGCATTCACAAAAATACCCTTCGAAAAGCCAAAAAGCCAACAATATTATACTAATAATTTGTAAGATAATTCAAAAGCTAAAAAGTAGTATGCGTTTTTACACCCCAATATTCAAATCCAGAATCTGTCATTGCATCCACCCAAGTAATTGTATGTGAGGGCCAAGGAGTCAAAACAGAAACAGCAGCAGAGACGAACCAGAGAGAAAGAAAGTAGTGAGATCCTATGGCAAGAGGTACCAACTGGACCAAGAAGAACAAAAATAAATTGGGAAGCAGCTAATCATAGTCTCATATGTCTTTGATTCCTTCTAGGGGCAGAGTTTAGACCTAAGGCTTTTGCTTGCGGGTAGGTTTGGGCTCCGCTTTCGAGTGCCGTCTCAACCTGATGTCAATTCTTACCAAAACAATGCGGATATTTATAAATTATTGAGAGTATTTAAAATTTTTTATTTTTTTATGTGACTTTCATTATTTATTAAATATCGTTTATTATATAAATACACATAAAAAATGAAATAAATATAATGATAAATAATATTTCTTCACATTATAACATAGGCAAGACAACAGGGTTGTGATAAGCCAACACGTAACCTAGGATTATGGTGACTAAAAAAAAAATTATCTAATCAATATTGAGCTTCCAATAGTTCATAGAATGTAGAAGAAATACTACAACTTGATTCCATCTATTTTGCAATTTGTTCAACTATTCACATTTTAAAATATTGAGTTAAAAGGGATAAAACAAAAATTTAATGAAAATGTAGGTATAATAAGACCACAATATGTACTCCAAACAAAAACTCTCATTATTAAAACGTATTTAACAGGAGACACATTTAGAACATTTTAGTCATTTTATCTAGTCTCATCACAAAATAGAGCTCAAATACGGTAAGTAACAGCGTAGACATTTTTTATTCATTCCCTCTTGGCAAGCAGGATTGGCCCTGTCCTTTTTGGGTCCCAAGGCAAACTCAATAAATGGGGACTTTATACATATTTAATATATATATATATTAGTTTAATAATATTTTCAATTTTCATTTTTTTTTTTTTTTTGGTTTGTACCTATGCAAGATTTGCTTACATTAGAAATAATCAAAATTAGTTTTTTACCCATGTTATGTTCAAAATTCACTTAAAATATTAGGTGATAAATTTAATTTGAAAACATTGTATTAGTGAGTGAATTGATTAAAATTTATTCTTTCACAATAATTATAACATTTTATTTCTTGAGTAATTTCATATAATTTTTATAGGGATTTGGGGTGCCTGCTGTGTTCTATGGGTTTATTTCGAGATCCGTTTTAATAATCCAAGCTATTCACATTTTAGAGTAAATCGAATAGAACATACTTGTAAAAAATCAAGTTAATCGGATACCGTTAACCCTTTCATCCATTCACATTTGTATTCATTTTAATTTTTAAATTACAATATCATTTATTTTTCAAGATACAAATGTGAGTGGATGAAAGGATTAACGATATCTGATTTACTTGATTTTTGGCAAGTATGTTTTACTCGATATATTTTAAAATGTGAACGGTTCAGATTATCAAAATGGATCCCAAAATGAGTCCATAGGGCCGTACAACAATGCCTGCTGTGCTGGGTGCACAGCAAGCACCCCAAATCCTTTTTATAGTTGACATAATTCATAGTTATTGAGGTAGACATAAATCATAATTATTGAGATAGATTTTAGATATTTTCAATGAGTAACATTATTAATTTATTCAAACTTTTTTATGTCTTAGCTGATTTAATGTAAAATTGATTAACTTCAATCTATTAAAAAAAAATTAAAGGACACTCAAGTCAAAGGTCTATTTCTAAAATTGTTAGGTCAATAGGCCCAAGCTTGAATAATTTTTTTTTTTTTTTTTTTTTTCAGAAAAACATATATATATATATATATATAAAACCTTGAACTAAATCACATATAGTTCCATAGGAATGTGCTTTTCACCAATTAACCCAAAAGAAATTATTCTCCATAGGCAATTGTAACCGATATAGTTAACACTATTCTATAAACAATCTATACATCTGGCAAATAATCATCCATTACTTTTAAATAATTGATCACTTCAATTGTTTAAAGAAAATGGTAAAATTTCATTTTTAAAATACTAATACTATAACGTAATGTTTGATTTACTAGAATGAAACTGAATGGAATGAAATGATCATTTGTTAGCATCTGTATTGAATGGTTATTTTCTCAAAAATGGTAAGCTACGATTCCATTTGTAGTATATTTTTTTAATGGACCAAATATAAGAATGAACATTTTTGTGAATCAAGATAACATAAGAATTAAATTTATTTGAAATCCTATTCTTTAGAAGGAATTCAGGAGCTCAAGACCGGCCCTTGCCCAGCTTTTCTCCCGGCTGAAATACTAATTTGAATAAAAGAGAATTAGAGTGTTGTTAAACTACACAGTTAATACCCAAGATACAAAATATACTCTATATATATACACTTTTATCAATAATATTAGAGTTGCTACTACCAGGGCAGTAGGTGAAGTAAATAGACCTAGTCGTCTCATTTTAACATTTTCCTCTTTTTTTTCCCCCTCTCAAATGGAAATTTGAGAGCCAAAGTGACAGTTGAAGCCAACAAGTTTTTCTAATGGACTTTCTTTAGTGCATTCAGACTTGTATCAGTTGAAATTTTGATAGCCCTTTTGTGTAGGGAGGAAAAAAGAGCAATTCTTGCCCGCCTAACAAAAAATGAAGATTGATACCATTAGGGGTTGATTAGTGGATAAGTACTCGAATTTCTTTTAATATTTGGGTTTGAGTCAATATAATTGTTCAATGAGGTTAAACTTACTCTTTAGCATCCAAAACATATAGCGGAACCTTAGTTTCAGCCCTCTATAACAGCGCTAGAATCCCCTACAGATTTGTTCTATGACTTCTTATTTATTGAGTTTATTTTCTCTTATTATTGACTCTTTATTGAATTAGTTTTGAGACAAGTTATAATGAAGTTATATTAAAATAAAAGAAAACAACATACAGAACACGAAAAAGAAAAATAACAAAGTCCCAAAAGGCTGAACCAAAAACCTAACAAGGACTACAATTGAATTAATTAAGTGTTAGTTGTTTAGCTTATAGATACGTGGACTATAATTGTCTAATTTAATGTAATTCTTCTCATATCTATAAATAATCTCATATGGTAAAAAAAGAAAAAAAGGGGATAAATTACAGAACAAAATCCTCTTATTTGATTTGTTAAAGAAATGAAGTAATGTTATACATCTCATCTCATGTGTTATTATTAGGAAACTCTGTAATTCACACTTTTTTAAGGGTTTATTATATATATATATTTTGATAGAAGGGTTTATTATATGTATGGTTATCATCTTTTGTGATCTTTAGTAATGAATTATGTGGTGTATGGTTATGACACATTGTGTTAGGCACTTAAGTTAAAACTTGGTTTAGATATAACTACTTATTCTGATTATTATTTTAATTATGATCAATGTTGCCTTTGTTCATGCCTTAAATAGTGTTTGATTATTATCAATTGTAGTGCTTTTGATTATGACTTAATAATAGAAAAATGTGACATGTGTAGCATTACTCGAAAAATTAAGATGGATTTCATTTAAAAACTGTTAACTAGGCGAATTCATAAAATTAAGCGTAAATTACACTGGCTTCTTTTGAGATTTGAAGAAAATACATTAAGTCTCACAATTTTAACATAATTATACATACTTCCTTTTTAGTGATTAAAGAGATTACAACTAATGAAAATTGTGTGAAGACGCAAAAAATAAACAAGATAAAATATAAAGTTCAACGTAAAAGAAACAACAATATCATTTTTTTTTTCATTTTGTATGCTAACAAATTACTGACAAAATAAATAAATAAATGTTATGTGAATTAAAATCTTAAGAAAGTCTAATATATTTATAATAAACCTATAAGACTTGTTGTAATTTTTTCAAACCTCAAACGAGTCAATGTAATTTACCTAAGAAATAAACTTGTAAATCAATTAGGAATGCATTGGGCATGTTTAGTGCAACTTATTATAAGTTAAAAAATTTAATAATCAAGAAACAAAAGACAAAAACACACATCTCACAACTTTTTGATAATCACTATTTTTCAATTATTTAAATTATTTATGCCTAATTAGCTACAAGCAGGACAACTGGCACAAATTTAAACAAAACAAAAATAATATACAAAACTAATAGCAACTCAAATAAATTTCATCAAACCACCTCATTGGAGTATTTACTCAGTCGGCCATTCTCTTTGATTGTTAAAAATAGGGTAAATTACACTGACACGCCTTGAGATTTCTATTTAATACAGATTCTCTTTCACATTTGAAAGCTTACACTTTCTTGTTAGATTAAAATGATATATTTGCCCTTGTTGGCTTTTTTGGCTATTGAAGGTTAATAATGTAAATTTAAGCATGCCAACAAGGATCAATTAGTCCTTACAGAATTTTTAATTGCTAACCAATTATTAAGCGATTGTGTTGAAGTTCTTTCAGCCTCAATGAAGAGGACTTTTACTGGTGGTTTGTTTAGGAGAAAATTGTGAATAGTAACAAGTAAATATAATTCAGAAATCAAATTTCATTAAGCAAATGAAAACTTACAATAAAGTTATAATGACCCAGCCTCGATGAGGTTCACAGCAACAAACTACTGAAAAACTACTCTTAGGAAATGAAGTGCAGTATAGGAATCGAAGTGCTGGAAATGTAAAGAACTGGAAATGTAAAATTGGAAAAAAAATGAAGTAAATAAACTGGTTTCTAGATTTGAGTCTGGGTCCTTCATTCTGGGGCCTTCCTTGCTATTAATACTTTCCAGTGGTAACCGTCGAAGTGGGCTTCCAACCGTCGAAGCGTCCTCCCATGATTACTAAACATACTCTTTCATAGTTAGTTCCACTATGCCATTTTTGCAGTTAGGCTTCCCCCCTGATTTTGAATTTGAATTTATGAGTAACCGTTAGGCCACGTCATTTTGTGTCTCTCGATTGTTCTAATGCTATGCAGATATATTATTACCAATATGAATTGCTGCATGTCCGACTTTGATTGGCAACTCATATCAACTCCCCAAATTGCCCTCCTCGTGTCACGTGTTAAGTTGTGATTGGCTTATACAAAATATGTAGCCAATATTACCCCCCGCACTAATATACTCAATACTTGGTGATATTAGTGGACCAGTGCACTTTGTCCACATCTTAGGACGTGCATGGACTTGGCTAAAGTATAATCGTCTTCTTAGAAACGAAGCACTGACCTTCATTAAATCCTTCTCCACGCTTTAAATATTCCCTCCGTATTCTGCGAATACGAAGAGACTGATACATCTCTAATGGCCAAACCAGCCTTTTCTTACATTGATCAAGCATACGAGAAGGCATTTGACAATGATGACTACCCTTGAAAGAATCTTCATGCATTTATTGGCCACATTTATCCGCCCCCATTCATACAAGTTATGGAAGCTTTTACAAATTATCAACCTTTGGACCAAGAATCTACTAATTACAATTCTCTGGACCAAGAACTTGCAAAAATGGATATTGGAAGTTCCTCATCCATCCTAAAACGATGAAGTTCCTCATCATCTTCTAAAAATACTGGTTGGGACGCTTGGCCCACGCCCACGCCCACTCAACCTCAAACAAGAGAACGAATACACCATCGATTTCCTGAGTTTGATGATCCCATTGCAATTCACCCCTCCATTCGCAGTTCTGTAGTATATCCATACGTTCCCTTCGACTGTCTTCGCAGCCTTGAAGACAACTTGTTTTCGACATGGTATACTTCTACCTTGCCATCCAGAATAGTGCGAAGGACTCCACACCCTACTAAAGCCTTGGGAATCAGTCCTGCACTCTTAGCCAAAAAAGCAAAACTTTGCTCTTCTGATTGGCTAGAATGCGTGAAAGGCCTAAATTCCCACCTTCATTTGGAGGGAACCCAACTGCTGCTCCCTTGCCTTCCAATCCTAACTGGATTGAGGAACTAAAACTCACTCCTTTTTTAGAGCTAGCATTTCGCTCCCTACCAGGCTCCGGTTCCCTTTACTCCTTACCAACAGTACAGAGCTCAGACTTTGCTTGCTACTTTCTCCCATTTATTCTTCGAAGTCCTTCGAGATGACATCCCTTACAAGAACGTATTATGGTTGTGATATTGTTTCTTGAAGCCACATCCTCAATCCTGTGGCCTAGGCTGAACTTCATACTTTCTTGGATCAACTTTCCCTTCTACTCAACTGCCACACAAATGCTTCTATTACCAGTGAGTTGTTGGAGAATACTTTTGCTGCTTGCATTCAAATTCAGTATGAAGTAGAGAATCTTCTTGAAGAATATGAAGACTTCAAAAACCAAGATTCAGAGTATGAGGAAGATGCCACTATGGGTGATGCATGTGAAGAAGGAGAAATAAACAAGATGGAGAAGGCACTTAAACAAATAGAATTTAAAATGAAGGCCCAGAAACTCTCTTTCCAACTAAGGGCTCATCAATTAGATAAACCAAATTTAGATATGATAGAAGATAGGTTAGAAAAAGAATATGTATTTATTGAATTTTGCTGGACAAAGTTCCATGATCTTGTGACTTTGTCTATTCCTTATTTTTACGAAATTGAGAATGTAGCCAAGTAAGTTTCCCCAATGTAAATATTACTTATCAATAAAACTGGGCTTCTCAAATTTCATTTGTTATAGTCTGGTGTTATGTTCTGATTGTATGGCTAACATAATCTGTGTGAATAACAACTTTGAACTCCCCAATCTTGCTTCGAAACCAAGTTTAAGTGCTTTGAAGTATGGAATTTTTTCCTTAGAAATTACACTGCTTACTCTTAAAGAGCTCTCTCAGATAGAAAATTCAAGGATGAAATTTTCATGTAAAGATAAGTCTTTTGGGTTTCTTCACTACTCGACCAAGAACTGGTTCTGTAGTGCTTACTTATTTCAGAACCCAAAACTATAAACAAGATAAGCATTCCAAAGACTCCTTCGAAGGATATTTCCTTATAAAGATGTCCTAGGAGTATGCTTATAAAACCTTCGAAGAGAACAGGCCTTAACTAATGTCTTTCTAAGGCATAAGCTTCAAAGATCTTGGAAGGAAATTAACTTCGAAGCCAACTACAGGTTTTCGAATCCAAGCTGAGCGTTTAAATTATACTCACCTCCCAAAACTTACTCTTGAAAGAGACTCTCTATGATGTGGTTTTGAGACCCATTGTGTTTTAAAACTAGAGTTTTAATTCCACATGAGTCAAAACCATCAAATAATTTATTTCGAGTCTACTTGACCCATTTGGTCGACTTGGTAATTTTTGGACGGAAAGGTTTAAAACCCTTTTTTCTTTGCGCTGTACATATTCACTTGCCCAAAATTTCCCTTCTCACCCCTACTGTTCTTGTCTGCAACTTTTCAGTCCTCATCCACATTTTTCTTTCAACTCCTCGATAATGACTTCTTCTTCTCTAAAAGTACCAGTCGTTGAGCGTGTGAGCCCATCTGTGGCTTTGAGAAGACTCATTAATGAGGAATGTGGCAAATACAGAGTAGGTGAACAGTGTGTTGTTGATGAATGCATCCCCATTCCTGTCACTATGCTCAAGGAGAATACGTGCTTGGACCCATTTTCAGGGAAGCCCCTGCTCAGCTCCCTGCCTTATACTCGCATCTAGAGGCTCATTACCTCCTTTACGAGGGTGGCCTTGACTGGGAGAGCTAGAGATTGAACCGATCCCACCACTGCAGGCCTACCCTGAGGCCTAAATGGGAGGAATGGTACGATCGAGTTGTTCCTGCTAGGATGTTGGACCTTCAAGAACTCTGTCTCCTCGACACCCTTCGACTAGCCAGGTTTTCTATTTCTGAAGACCCTTTCCTCATACTCGCTGCACTCTGTTTTTGGAATCTATCTTTCAATTTTTTTTCCAATTTCGATGTGGTATGATGGCCCTTATTGTTCTTGATGTATGCCATCTCTTAAGGTTATTCCCCATTGGCACTCCTTTTGGCCCTGATTACCCCAACCTTAATGTGTTTTTTTCCATTCCCCCTCTTAACTCCTCCTTTAGTGATTTCACAAATTCTAAAAATCAAAGGGAAGGCCTTGTAACAGACCGAGAGTTTTCACTTTTTCTTCTATATTGGCTTTGCAAATTTTTATTTTGCATTTCTTCTTAGAGGATTATGCCTGAGTTTTCCCCTCTTGCCAAGGCGCATGCTTTGGGGAAGAAGATAGCCCTAGCTCCATATGTTTTAGGCCACGTATATAGAGCATGCTCCCAGTTTTGTGAAAAACCTTTGGATGCTAACCAAGGGGGGCCATTCTGGATATTGCAACTTTGGCTCCTACTTCATTGATTTACACCCTAGAAATCTAAGATTTTTGGCACCAAACCCTACTACTTATGGAGTAAAATACGCCAGAGTTTCACTCTACCCTTCTAACTTTGCTTACTACTTCACTTTTTTTCCACCAACTTCCAACTTCTTCTCCTTTTCGCACCTTTTTCTATCCGTTCGAAGCCAATGTTGGCCTAGTATGGTTGAGGACCTTCTTGGCTGACAGAAACTGCTCCCAACCTCAACACAGGGACATGTGGGCCTCTATCTTAACTCCAAGGGAGCTTTTTATTGGCACTTTACACCATCGAGCTTACAAATGCATAGCAGACACCTACTGTCCTGCTAAATTTGCTAAACAATTTGGGCTTACCCAGGGGATCCCTATCCCTTTATGCAGCTAAACTAACCTAAATCTGGCCACTAGAGAGCTGAAAGTGCAAAGAACTAGGCTGGAGGAAGCAACCTCCAAATTGATTCAAGACTTGATTGAATTTCAATCCACTCCCTTCATCTCACAAGGCACTGCACTTAAAAGGTACTAGAATTGGTGGATGGCCAACATGGA
Organism: Camellia granthamiana; assembly: GCA_036172215.1. Taxonomy (NCBI): domain Eukaryota; kingdom Viridiplantae; phylum Streptophyta; class Magnoliopsida; order Ericales; family Theaceae; genus Camellia; species Camellia granthamiana. The sequence goes on along the minus strand of CM069912.1, from coordinate 95,476,393 downwards.
GGTGCTCTTGGCCATTTCCCTTGAGGATTTGTTAGTAGGGTTAGATGTGCCCTCTTAGGCTAAACCTAAGGAGACTGGGATTTCTACTACTGTTTCCATTTCTCCTATTATCCCAGCTCCTACTCTTGCTGTGTCAGTCCCTCTTTCTAGAGTCACCAGGGCTGCTTCGAAGAAAGGTACTCATTTCCTCTTTCCCTTCTCCTTTCCTTTTATGATATTCTGTTGATTTGCTTATGGCTTTTATTTGATGCAGGAACTTCTCAGGAAGACTCTCCTCAAAGAGCTCAAGCCTTAACCATTCTCAGAAGCAAGCAACAACAACAAAAGAAGAGAAAACTCTTGCTTGACCCTGAAAAAGAAAAAGTATCTACAGCTCATACTAATAAGGAGGAGGCAGATAAGGAGAAAGAAGTGCCATTAAAAAGAAAAAAGAAAAAGGTGACAGTTTTCCTTTCTAATTTTATTGAGGACCCTACTCACAAGGTAGCTGCAAAAGCAGTGGAGAGAGACCAATCCAAGAAAATAATTGTCTTCCAGAGGTCTGAGAAGAGGAGACAATAGCAGATACTAAGAAATGAAACTGCTGCTGCTGATGCACTCTAAAGGGAAACTGCAAGGAGGCAACAAACCGCCGAGCACTATACTCTTCGTAGTTCTCCAACCATCACCACCATTCTAAGGCTAGTAATTTCTCTTAATCCTTGTGGTAATTTCCTTTCCCTAGATTTCAGCATAAAAACTCACTATTGCTTCTTATTTTCTGATTCGCAGCAATAGTTATTCCACCTCCCTATCCTTCGACACTAGCTTCTTCTGTTTTGCTTGAAGATGAAAGGTCATTAGAGGCAGCCTCAAAAAGGAGAAAGAAGAACAACACTGAAGTGCCTTTAAGTGTAGAGCTCATCCAGATAATACTTCGACTTCCCAGCCCTACACTTTCTATACCTTTTTTGAGGCCAAGCATCCCTCTTTCTTTATGCCCGAACTTAACTCCATATCTGCCTCATCTAACCTTTGCCTCAGCCCAATTTACTCATCCTATAGTCCTGGCTACTCCTTCATCACCTGAGATGGCCCCAGTTGTCACCTCATCCTCAATGATAGCTGGTACTCCTAGAGAAGATACGGGTAGCTCACCAATTTCTTGTCCACCATCCAGCTCCAGTCCCTCTTCCCTTGACCTGCTGGTGGCCAGGACTATAGACACTGCTGGGAAACCTCACACTCCTTCTCTAATCCCCACACAGCCATCTTTTCCTTCCACTAGTGATTCTTTGTACTTTTAATGTTAGAAGAGGAGATGGATACTTTTGAAGCCCGGCTAGCTAGCCTATTTGACATGCCTTCCTCAATTCAATGAACCAGCAGTGAAGCTGAACCATTGGTCCTTGTTGACTCCCTCCTGGAAATTTTTTAGAGTTCCTCTACTATCAGCAGAGTTCCTTCACCTCCAGTGGACTTGGGCACCTGTTTGGAATTGCTAACATTATTCTCAAGGATTTCATTCGAAGCCTTACAAAGATCTATCATTAAGAATGGTTTCCTCCAATGCTACAAAGTTATTGAGCAATCCAACATGGCTATTTCAAGACACTTATCCCAGGTAACAATTACCATGGATTTTTATGTCAATATTTGCCATATTGCTAAAGCTGCAGAAGAGAAGCTACTGAAGGACAAGGAATTTGTTTCCTATATACATGTTGAGATATCTGAATTAAAGGGACAACATTCCTCTACTTCTCAGTTTCAAACTCAACTCTCGGAGAAAAAGGCCCAATTAGAGGAAGAGTTAGCAGCAGTTAACTTAGCCTTGGATCGTACTGCTAAAAAGCTGCAAATTACCAATCAAGGGCTAACTAACCGTAGGCAGGACATGGCTACAGCCATTCAGTTGTTCCCATCCCTTAGGAGTAGAGACTCAATTGTAAGGGAACAACTGAAGCATTGTACTGATTTCTGGGCCAATTTATGGCTACATGTACTTAATTCTTTATGAAATGAAAACATTTTATTATCTATCTGAGTGTCTCATGCTCTCTCATTATTTTATTTAGCTCTCTCTACACTCCTTATGTCTCCCACACAGTTAGATAACAAGGCTTCAGGTACCTGCCATTAATTTTCTTGGGATGTACATAACCATTCAGGTTTCTTAGATGGTAGGCTCCTCTAGGCAAGACTCTATGAACCTGATATGGTCCTTCCTAATTAGGTGACCATTTTCCAAATTTATGGCTCTTAATTCCTATTAGAAGTATTGTCTTCCATACCAAGTCACCTTCATCAAAACTGATGTGCTTGACTTTCTTGTTATAACTTCTGGCTACCTTTTTCTTTTGAAAAAGGATATTGTTTAATGCCAAGATTCTAGCCTCATCCACATATTCTATTTCCAAGAACAAGCTTTGATGATATTGCTAAGAAGTTAACTAGTCTTGGCATTTCACCCTTAAGGACTTAATGTTAACTTCCACAGGCAAAATTGCATTATGCCCATACACTAAGGCATAAGGAGTGACTCCTGTACTTGACCTTGGAGAAGTTCTATAAGCCCATAATACATCTAATAACAAGTTATTGCTAATCCCTAGGATTGTCTTCCACAACTCTTTGTATTCGTTTTTTCAAGGACTTGTTGAATGATTCTGCCTGAACATTTGCTTGTGCATAATAAGGGGTGGAATTAATAAGGCTAATTCCAAATTCTGCTGCGAAAGATTTTACTATCTTTCCATCAAATACAGCTCCATTATCTATAGTTATGGTGTGTGGGATGCCAAATCTGTGAATCAGATCTTTAATAAATCCAATAACTTTAGTTTGATCCACATCCTTATATGGTTTAGCTTCGACCCACTTAGTGAAGTAGTCTGTGGCCACTAGGATGAAACAATGGTGTTTCGAGGAGAGTGGATCTATTTTCCCTATCAGATCCATAACCAAACCTCTAAATGGCCAAGGCTTCACAACTGCATGCAAATCAGTTATTGGCACATGTCTTATTATGCCATGCTTTTGGTATTCCTGACAACCTCTAGCATACTCTATACAGTCTTTAAGGATGGTTGACCAATAATAGGAATGCCTTCAAAGCAACTATCTCATCTTCACACCAGACTGATGGGCACCACAAATGCCTTCATGTACTTCAGTCATAGCCGTTAATGCCTCATTTGGCCCTAGACATTCCAATAATAACCCATTTGCTTCCTTTTTGTACAGAGCATTACTATACACTATATACTGCATGGACTATAATTTAATCTTTTTGCTGGCCTTCGAAGATGGTCCAGTCAAGTACTGCATGATTGGATATCTCCAATCTTGATATTGTAAGTCATTATGATTGACTTCCAACATAATGCCCTTTTTAACTAAAGGTGGTATTAATTTTTCATATGTTGCTTGACTTATGTTCAATTGAGTGTCATCCATTCTTCTGAAATTTGAAGCCTTCTGAGCTACATCATTGGCTTTGTTATTCATGAACCTTGGGATATAAGTCATATTTGCTATTTGAAATTGAGAAAGAAAATGTAACGCAGCAACATAATGTGGCAACATGCTTGCACTTTGACATTTGAAAATTCCTTTCACTTGGTTGACTACCAATTGACAATCTCTAAATATGTCAACTGCATGAGCTTGTAATCCAATAAGTATTTTAAGTCCCATTATTAAAGCTTCATATTCAGCTTGGTTATTGGAACAAGTGATTTCATCAACTTTGAAACCATGTGTGGTTTTTACCCCCTGTGGTGACTTAATTACAATACCAATTCCAATCAGACCATTACTACAAGAAATCTAGGCTATTGTGACAAAATTTGGTGACAAAATTTTTTTTGTCTTAAAATTTAACCCAAAGATGACGAAATATTAATTTTGTCGTTTGTTTTAATTTTTCTCAAAAGTATAGGAGGTGAAAACAAAATTTCGTCTGCAAAAATGAGGTGCTAATTTCATTTACAATGGCGCAAATTATTTTAGCCCATTGGAGATAAACATTTTTGTCACATAATATAAATTTTTTTGTAACGAACGTAATTCGTCGCCAATAAATTCCACACCTATTAAACAATGTCGTTGCGTATTTCCATGTATTAGGTGACAAATATATTTTTGTTTAGGAAGGATAAGTTATGGAAGACGAAAATATTTTGTCATCAATAAACACTCCATCATGCAGACAATGTCATTTCATCTTTCTATTAAATAAGTGACGAATATATTTTTGTCTCGGAAGAATAAGTTGTGGGAGACGAAAATATTTCGTCACTAATAAATTCTAATTGATTGCGTGACGAATATATTTTTCGTCTCATAAGGTTAAGTTGTGGAAGACAAAAATATTTCATCATCAATAATAAATTTTTTGTTCTGGTATTTAAGAATACAAAAATATTTTATCACTAATCATTTCTCTTTATTAAAATGCCGTGGTTTTGTGTTTCGAAGCATTGAAACTGTGACCCTAAGAGATACACTCTAATGCTTATCACTCATTTTCATGTACACGGACTTTGAAGTCGTGACCCAAGAAGACACTTTCTACAAACCTTCATTTCTCTCTCGCACTTGAGTCTACTCCTCTCTCACAAGTATTGAAGTCGTGACTCAAGAAGACACTCTGTAAACAATTTCTTCTATTTCGCGTTAAAGCCCCTCTCTTCTGTCTCACACTTAAGCCCTTCGTGCAGGCTAGCATTGAAGCTATTATCCAAGAAGGCACCCAATGCAAACCCACTATTCTTTCTCACAGTGAAGGCCCCTCTTGCACGCAAGCAGTTTTTCTCATTGTCTGAACCAACCTTACCCTTTCCGTCTAGAACACCCATTTCGGAAAAATCGAAGGTCAAAACCTCTTTCCACAAAAAAAAAAAAAAAAAGATAATTAATGTAGCTTTTTTTTTTTTTTGGGTGAGAAAAAATACAGAGAAACAAGTAATAAAAAATTTGTAATTTTCAAAATTAATAGAAAACATTACCTTGTTTAGTATGGAGTTTTCAATAATTAATTTTTAAAATTTGGTGATGAAATTTATTTTCGTTTAGGACGTAACCCAAACATGACCAAATATTACTTTTGTCGTTTCTTTTAATTATTCTCAAAACTATAGGAGACGAAAAAATAAATTCGTCAGAAAAAAAAGAGGCGCCAATTTTTTTTCTTGTTGGCGCCAATTATTTAAGCTCATTGGAGACGAACATTTTTGTCACAAAATTTAAAGTTTTTTGCGACAAAAGGAATTCGTCACAAATAAATTCTAAACTTATTAGACGATGTCGTTTCATTTTCTTATTTATTTGGTGACAAATATATTTTTTGTCTGGGAATGATAAGTTATGGGAGACGAAAATATTTCGTCACCAATAAACTCTTCATGCTCGTTTTATCTTTCTGTTAATTAGGCAACAAATATATTTTTGTCTTGGAAGGATATGTTTTGGGAGACGAAAATATTTTGTCACAAATGAATTCTCCATGTGTCGTACTACATTTTGATTGATTGCGCGACGAATATATTTTCGTCTCATAAGGTTAAGTTGAAGGAGACGAAAATATTTCATCACCAATAAATTCTCCATCCCCACACAACGTTGTTTTTGTATTTTTGTTGATTACGCAACAAACATATGAGTGTGAGACGAAAATATTTTTTCACTAATTATTTCTTTTTATTAAAATGTCGTCAGAAACTAAGTGACACTCTCACCTTAATCACTTACTTTCACACACACACAAATACTAAAGTCATGACCCGAAAAGACACCCCCTACAAACCCTCATTTCTCTCTCGCACTTGAGTCTCCTCTCTCACAAGTATTGAAGCTGTGACTCGAGAAAACAATCTCTATAAACCATCTCTTCTATTTCGCACTGAAGCTCCTCTATTCTCTCTCACATTTAAGCTGTTTGTGCATGCAAACATTATTATCCAAGAAGACATTTTGTGCAAAGCTACTATTCTTTCTCACAGTAAACCTCTCTCCACAAAAAGAAAATAATAATAATAATAATTAAACAAGGAAACAAAATACAAGAAATCTAAGCTATTGTGACAAAATTTGGTGACAATTTTTTTTTGTCTTAAAATTTAACCCAAAGATGACAAAATATTAATTTTGTCGTTTTTAATTTTTCTCAAATGTATAGAAGACGAAAAAAAATTTTGTTTGCAAAATTCAGCCGCCAATTTCATTTGCATTGGCGCGAATTATTTTAGCTCATTGGAGACGAACATTTTCGTCACCAATAAACACTCGATCATGCAAACGATGCCGTTTCATCTTTCTATTAAATGGGCGACAAATATATTTTTGTCTTGGAAGAATAAGTTGTGGGAGATGAAAATATTTCGTCACTAATAAATTCTGATTGATTGCGTGACGAATATATTTTTCGTCTCATAAGGTTATGTTGTGGAAGATAAAAATATTTCGTCACCAATAATAAATTCTCTGTTCTTGTATTTAAGGAGACAAAAATATTTTATCACTAATTATTTCTCTTTATTAATATGCTATGGTTTTGTATTTTGGAGCACTGAAACCGTGACCCCAAGAGACACACTCTGACCCTTATCACTCATTTTCATGTGCATGGACACTCAAGTCGTGACCCAAGAAGACACTTCCTACAAACCCTCATTTCTCTCTCGCACTTGAGCCTACTCCTCTCTCACAAGTATTGAAGTCGTGAAGCAAGAAGACACTCTGTAAACCATTTCTTCTATTTTCACACTAAAGCCCTTCTCATATGTCTCACACTTAAGCCCTTCATGCATGCCAGTATTGAAGTTATTATCCAAGAAGGCACCCTATGCAAAACCGACTATTCTTTCTCATAGTGAAGGCGCCTCTTGCATAAGCACTTTTTCTTATTGTCTGAACCAACTCTACCATTTTCATCTAGAATACCCATTTTAGAAAAATCGTAGGTCAAAACCCCTCTCTACAAAAAAAGAAAAAAAAGAAAAAAAAAAGGATAATTAATGTAGCTATTTTTTTGTGAGAAAAAAAAAAGAGGAAAAATTAATAATAATTTTTTAATTTTCAAAATTAATAGAAAACATTACCTTGTTTAGTATGGAGTTTTCAATAATTAATTTGTAATTTTTAATCAATATTTTTTTAGTGAACATTTTTTAATATTATAATTTTTTTCTTTTTTACTTTTTAAATCCGTTTAATTTAGATTAGGGAAAATTGTAGCAGTTGTCTTGGTACTTTGGTCCTTGTGTCATATAAATAGTATGTGCCATATATATATATATATATATCTATATCTATATCTATCTATCTATCTATCTATTTATATCTATATGTTATATAAGGAAAACGGTGGTTTTTAACTTACAAGCCTTGTGGGAGCTCTAATATCGCAATCTTAATTTTCTAAATTTTTGATTTAAAAAAAAAAAAAAACTCAGCATTTATTGACTTCTCTCAACCCACTTTTTAACTTCTCCTATATCTACTCCTATACCATTTTCAACTTCTCCCATACACTATGGCTAGTGATGAGATTGTTAAATTATTTTTATAAAAAAATCTTAAAAAAAATAATTTGTATATTAAAAAAATATCTAAAACAAACATAAATTCTTATTAAATCTATCTATCTATCTATATATTATATAAGGAAAAAAGGGTTTCTAACTCACACGCATTGTGGGAGTTCCAATATCCCAATCTTAATTTTCTAAATTTTTGATTTAAAAAAAAATCTCAGCATTTATTGACTTCTCCCAATCCACAAGCCTTTTTGACTTCTCTCATACCTACTCCTACACCCTTTTCAACTTCTCTCATACATTATGATTATTGATGGGATTGTTACATTATTTTTGTAAAAAAAATTTTAAAAAATAATTTGTATATTAAAAAAATATCTAAAACGAATATAAATTCTTATTAAATCTATCTATCTATCTATCTATCTATCTATCTATATATATATATATATATTATAAGTAAAATGGGGTTTCTAACCACAAGTCTTGTGGGTGCTTCAATATTTCAAACTAAAATTTCTAATTTTTTGATTTTAAATAATTAAATTTCAATTTATCGATCCACTACAATAAAATGCACTTTTAGCGGCCACTCTCTCTCTCTCTCTCTCTCTCTCTTCTATTTGTCTCACACTTATCCCTCTCTCTCACTACCCATCTCCTCTACCACATTCACCACTACTGCAAATGTCATTCCACTACCACCACTACTACCACTGTTGCCACTCCACCTCTACAACTAACATTATTATCACCATCGCCACCATTCCACACTACAACAAAAATAACTATTTACGGCATCATGTTTACGACATGCATTACATGCATGTCGTAGTTAGTACATTCTACAACATTTTTTTTTTTGCAAGCCGTTAATGTTTTGTCAATAACAGCATACATACCATGTAAGTCGTTAATTCATATATTTATAGCATACAAAAGTATGCCATACAAAATGTATGTTTTTATGACTTACAAAAATATGTCGTAAAATATTTACACTTAAGACGACATACATTTCACGTTGTAAAATACTATAACTTTACACGACATGCTAATGAATATCGTGAAAACTTCTACAAAAAAAAAAAAAAAATTAATAGTAAAAAAATTCAATCCTATTTTTTTTTACTTACAAAAGTACACCGTAAAAAATGTATATTTTCATGGCATATAAAAATTTGTTATAAAATATTTGCACTTAAGATAACATACATTCCATGTCGTAAAATATTAACTTTTATATTTTTTTGAATTTAGTGATTTTTTTAGAAAATTAAAAAATATTTTCCTTCTAAGTATATGTAAATTATTTAAATCTAAAAAGTAAAAAAAAAAATTATTTAAAAACTTCCGCCACACTCTCTCTCATTCTAGATCCTTACCTATTTTTGTCCTAAACCCTCTCATTCTCTAGAAAAATTATATTTTAATTATAAATAATAATAAAAAATTTAGATGTTCTTAAATATTTATAAATTTCTAGTAGATATGAGAAATTTTATTTTTTTCCCAATAAACTAGATATTCTAGTTACAATCTAGATTTTTTTTAATACAAAAATAATTTGTATACTTTTACGGCTTGCAAAAATATGGTAAAATCCAGGGAAACTCTGGTTTTGGTCTTCGTTCTGAGCTGTAATTGTGAAATACAAAATCATTGAAGGAAAAAGCAAATGTCTTGAATTAAAACTGCTACAATTTTCTTTCTCATAATAAATGCTCAGACTAAATGTAACTGTAACTGTTGGAAAGCTCCTTCTGTTCTCATCTGTGTTTCAATTGTTTTTGCGGGGTATAGTGATTTGGAAATGTGCCTTTGCAAATTTGTGTTGTTCTATATCCTGGGGATGCCACAGAAAATGGAAAGCTTTTGCGATTGAAGCAACAATTTTTCTTGTGCAGTGCATCACTTTTGGTTGGCTGCCTTTTCAATTCTGTATTTGTTTAGGTCCCCCATCCTTCTTTAGTATTAAGTTCGTGATTCCTTTTTCTTATTTAATTTTGTTGATATCAATCTTAGTTGCCACTTTTCCATGCTGTTTTCTAATCATGGGATCAATTTCAGGACATGATTGTCAGATTTAAGGAGAGAAAAGATGGAAAGAGCTCGTGGCAGTGGTCTGAATTTCCCAATAAGGTTGCGGTACAGCTGAATGATATGCATCCTACTCTTGCAATTCCAGAGCTAATGTGATTACTAATGGATGATGATGGACTTGGATGGGATGAAGCTTGGGATGTGACAACAAGGTGCAGTTATCGTTTTCTCTTAATTGTTTTGCTTCATTTACTCTTTCTCAGCACCTATTTTTTCTGTTGCCACTTTTAATGTGTTCATAGTGCAAAATTATGATTGGTGCTAATGAATAACAAAAAGGGAAATTTTAAACCAGGACAATTGCTTATACAAATCATACTGTCCTTCTTGAGGCACTGGAGAAATGTTCGCAAGCTGTTATGTGGAAACTTCTTCCTCACCATATGGAAATCATTGAAGAAATCGACAAGAGGGTTTGTCCATCCTGTCTTATTTTCTCTCTTTATTATGTGTATATTGTTTTACAATTTCCGAAAAAAGAAGATGAAATTCTTGCAGTTTATAGCAATGATACGTTCAACAAAACCAGAACTTGATAGTAAGCTTTCCAGCATTCGCGTTATGGATAACAATCCCCAAAAACCAGTTGTGCGGATGGCAAATTTATGCGTGGTGTCTTCACATACGGTATGAGCTCCCTTCTTTGTGGATCAACAAACAGTTTATATTGTGTACCCCCATAATCTAAAACTCATATGAGAATTACTGAGTGATAGTTGTTGAAAAGCTGAAAGCAGGAAATTGTATTAAACCATTAATAAGTTTTCTTGAGAACATCTCTGTACTGAATATTGATTTTTTTTTTCTTTTCTTATTGTTAAACTACAATTTTTATGTCGATTTGTGAGCTACGGTAATTTTAATTTCCAACTAGATATAGACCATACTATCAAAAGCTGAAAAATCCTGCTGATTGAATCATGTTGTCCCCTTGACCTACTATTATTGTTATATTGCTTCCTTGCCTTTATTTAGTCGTATGCCCGTAGTCCTTCTCATTTGTTAAGCCCTTGATCTACTAATCCTTTACTACCTCTTACAATTTCATTTGGAAATGAAAAAGTGACTTCTCTCGTTGGCCATCTGCCTGCAAGTGAATGGTGTTACCCAGTTGCATAGTGACATTTTAAAGTCTGAGTTATTTGCAGACTATGTCTCTATATGGCCTAAGAAGCTCCAGAATAAAACCAATGGTATTACTTCTCACAGATGGCTTTGATTTTGTAGCCCTGAACTCAGCCACATCATCACCAAACGGTTAAAAAATGATCAATAGGTGACCAACCTTGACCTACTTGTAGATCTTCAGAAAGTATGTACTAGAGATGATTCTTAGATCATATTAAAAATCACCTGTCAATGAATTTTTCTGTATGGTTATAAATGTCACTGTTGAACCTTCTTCTCCAATTGTTTGCTGACGATGCAGACTTCCAAGCTGAGTGGGAATTAGCCAAGATGGCTGACAAGCAGCGATTAGCTCAGTTCATATTTCAAGTGACAGGTGTAAGCATTGACCCAAATAGCCTCTTTGACTTACAGTTCAAGCGGATCCATGAATATAAAAGACAGCTGCTAAATATTCTGGGTGCGGTCTATAGGTACAAGAAGTTAAAGGTATCATAAACTTGTTTGTGTTCAAACTATTAATCGTGTAATTTTTATGCCTAAATAACTTTACCTTGCTAACAAAATTTCATTACACCTACTGCCTACATACACTAAGTTTGTTGTGTCAATATATTCTCCACACACACATATATCTGGGTATGTCAACAGAGTTCATAATTCATAAATGTCAATGCACCTGACAGTCATATAATAGATAATTTGGTCTGGTCTTCCTTTTTTTATTATGGTAAAATCCTGAAATGATTATTATCTTTTACAAGCAATTAGTTTAATGAAGTTAAGCTCCAGTCTTCAAAGTATATCTTTCAATTTAGCAAAAATTTAAGAGTGATTCGAGTAGTTTTGTAAATTGGGTACTGGGCTGTGCATTGATTGAACAAGCTGCAACATAAAATGTTAGATTGCTTTCTATTTTCTTCCACAAGAATGCATTTATGCATATATTTAGTTATCTATCCGTTAATGCATATGTTCACTTCAATGCTTTTTATTCACGTTATGCTAAATTGATGATGCATGCAATAACAGGTAACAATTTTCACTTCTAATATTGGGAAAAGCTGTTTTAGAAGTTGTATAGAAAACCGAAGAATACTTTGTTGTTGGGTAAGGTTCTGAAATGGCCCTACATGTTTCTTCCTTAAATGAAGCTTGCTACATAGGCGAAAATATGGCTTAACAAGTGTGGATTGAGAGGGAGAGTTGATCAATCATCCATAGAAACTTAGAATTTGAGGTGTTAATGCCCAAAAATTACCAAACAGCGTCGGAGTTGCACGAAACTTGGCACACACGACCGTCTAGGTAAGAGAGACTTGTGGGAGAAGACGAGATTCGAATCGGATTCTTGGTTTGGAGTTAGAGCCAGATTTCATGCTAGGCAAACTAGTTCCTTAAGAAACTTAGAATTCAAGGTGTTGACGTCCCAAAATCACCAAACGGCGTCAGATAAGCACGAAACCTGGCATACACGACCGCCTAGGCACGAGAGACTTGTGAGAGAAGACGGGACTCGAATCGGGTTCCCGGTTTGGGAGTTAAAGCCGGATTTCACTCTAGGCAAATTAATTCTTTAAGAAACTTAGAATTCGAGGTGTTAAAGCCCCAAAATCACCAAACGGTATTGGATTAGCACGAAACTTGGCACACACGACTGCCTAGGCACGAGAGACTTGTGGGAGAAGACGGGACTTGAATCGGGTTCCTGGTTTAGGAGTTAGAGCTGGATTTCATTCTAGACAAACTAGTTTTGAGGACCAAAGGGTAGGAAGAAGCAAGGGGAGATAATGGCTGATGTTGTCAACTTTTTGAGGACCAAAGGATTCACTGGACACTTCGGAAGTGGAGGGGACTCATCCACAAGTGGACATTCTTCTTGGTAAAGTATGTTAACTTTAATATAACAAATTTTATAAAAGAATATATGTTTGAAGAATTAGAAAGTAATGGAAACATGCATAGGACATCCAATTTGTACAGGTGCACAGGATGTATAAATTGTGAATTAGTCTAAAAAATATTTCTTTTTCTCTATATTTAAAGTTTCAAAAAAGGCCGTCGAATGGCTAAATTATCACACAACCAGTGATTTGTACAGGAACCAACAGAAACACCTTAGGGGGGACCAATAGAAGTTGTATGAACTTACGACACATTAATAGGATGCATCATTTGTGAATTAGCCTTAAAATTAATTTTTTGTTCTCATAATCTCGAAAAAAAATTCTGTTAGAGGGACAAATTATATAATTGATGTAATTGTAAATTGATGAGTTACTAATGTTTTTAATCTTTTGTATAATTAATTAATTACTAAAGCTTTTAATTTATTTTTTTGCAGATTGGATTAGGGTGACATTTTTGACGTGCAACAATGATGTAATTTGCTTGAATGTTCATTTTGTTTGATAAGGATACACATACTTTGGGTAGTTGCACTAGTTATTCTTGGATGTTTGGTGGAATTGTATATGTTATAACTTTTGGATATTTTGTGGATGTTGCACTATTTTATTGTATTATGATGAAATTATTTGTAATAATGAATGGATATTTGCATTTTGTTAATTCGTAAATGTGTTGATGACAGGTTAGGTTAAGTTGTGAATGGAATTGTTATATTCAACAGGTTTCAACATAAACAGGGTTATATTTGTTGAACTAAAATTCAGATTTTGATAAAATAGGTATATAATGTGGAAAAAAAATATTATGGAATTAGTGACAAAATTTTTCATCCCCAAAGAAGGTTTTTTCATCTCTTATTTGGCTTAGGCGGAAGATTGATTTTGTCATGAATTTTTTATTTCGTCGCTAAATGAATTTGTCATGACGAAAAATATTGTCACATTTTATCACTATTACCCTCAATGTGTGACGATTTTGTTTTGACATTATTTCATTATTTTTTATGATGAATTTGTTTTTGTCTCTATTGGTAGCTTCTTTCACAAAAATTTTTTGTCTTCGTTTATATTAAACATAACAAAATTATTTCGTCTCTATTTCTTATATTTATGAAAAAATACTTTCGTCTTTAATTTCTTTCTTTAATGACAAAATATTTTGTCGCTAATTACTTACAAGTATGTTTCCAATAGAGTGCATTGGAGACAAAAAAAATTATCACAAATTTATCATTTTTAATGATGAATTTGTTTTTGTCTCTATTGGTAGTTTCTTTTGACAAAAAATTTTCGTCTTCGTTTATATTAAACGTGACAAAATTATTTCGTCTCTATTTCTTATATTTATGACAAAATACTTTTGTCTCTAATTTCTTCCTTTAATGACAAAATATTTTGTCGCTAATTACTTACAAATATGTTCCCAACAGAGTGTATTGGAGACAAACAAATTCGTCACAAATTTATCATTTTTAATGACGAATTTGTTTTTTCGTCTCTAAGACCCTTTAGCGACGACGCTTTGGCAACAAAACGGGTGACGAAAATTTTTCGTTAGTTTGAGTGATGAAATATATACATTTTGAGACAAATTTGTTTCGCTTTTAAATCCCAAATTTGTTGTAGTGCATTGGCCTTTGATCCATCGAACCACATTTGCCAAGGCTCAACATTGACCATGCCAAGATCCATTGTCTCTTGGCTTTCTGTTTGACATGGATGATCTACCAAAAAGTTAGCCAAGACTTGCCATTTTACTGCTTTTTGAGGGACATATTCTAGATGAAACTCTGAAAGAGCCAACATCCATTTGCTAATTCTTCCTCTTAGCATAGGTCTAGGTAACAGGTATTTAACCAAGTTTGTGGTTGTAATTACCAAGACAACAATAGGCAAAAGATAATATCTTAATTTCATTACTGCAAATAATGCGAGGCACATCTTTTCTACAGTTGAGCATTTACATTCACAAGAATTTAAAAACCTACTAAGGTAATAAACTACTTGCTTCTTTCATTCTTCATTGTCCTGGACTAGGAAAACTTCCAATGAATCTTCTGCTGCAGTAATGTATAACTTCAAGGGTTTATCTCTCTTTGGTGGCATCAACACTGGAGGTTTGGCTAAATAGGCTTTAAGTCTTTCGAAAGCAGCTTGATGCTCAGCTATCCACACAAATTCTTCTTCATTTCTCAGCTTTAACAAAGAAGAAAATACTTTAGTTTTCCCTACAGTGTTAGAAATAAATCTTCGAAGGAAATTAACCTGACCAAGGAATTTTTGTAATTCTTTCTTACTTGATGGAGGTTTGGCCTCAATGATGGCTTTGGCTTTATTTCGATCAATCTGTATTCCCTTCTTGTGCACCACATACCCCAAGAAGTTTCCAACTGATACACCAAAAGCACATTTGAGAGGATTAAGCTTTAACTTGAACTTTCTCATTCTCTTGAAAGCTGCTGTCAAGTGAGCCAAGTGCTCCTCCATAGACTGGGACTTCACAACAATATCATCAATGTAACACTCTAGGTATCCTCCAATGAGATCATGGAAGATAGTATTCATTACCCTCTGATATGTTGCCCTAGCATTCTTTAAACCAAATGGCATTTTAACACATTCAATGGTGCCAATATTCCTAGGACACCTAAATATTGTCTTATGGACATCTTCCTCTACAATGCAGATCTGATTGTAACCAGAATGTCTATCCATCATAGACAAAATCTTGTGTCCTGCTAAACTGTCCACCAATAAATCTACTATGGGCATGGGGTACTTGTCTTTTGGGGTCGCTAAATTCAGATTTCTAAAATCGATGCATACCCTTATTTTACTATTCTTTTTTACCACAGGCACAATGTTGGACATCCATTCAAGATATCTGGCTGTTCTAATGAAGCCTGCATTAAGGAGCCTAAGAATCTCCTCTTTCACCTTCTGAACCACTTCAGGACTCATCTATCTTGGTTTCTGCTTGTATGGCTTGAAATTAGGCTTCATAGGGAGCCTATGTTCCACTAATGACCTGTCCAATCTAGGCAGTTCATTGTACGACCAAGCAAAACAATTCTTATATTTTTTTAAGACAACCAATAACTGGCTCTGGTTACAAGGACTTAACCAAGCACTGATGTAAGTGGGTTGCTGTACTGAATCTTCACCCAGGTTGACTTCTTCTAAAGGGTTTGTACTTGGGCACTCACTGATGCCCTCTCTTTACCTTCTTCCACCCTCGAAGCAACCCCTCTATTTTGTTCTGCTCCCACCTTTTCTGGTTTAACATCTTTACTTTCTTTTTCATAGACAAAATCTATCCATAAAGAATCTTCTTGTATTTCCTGGACTTTATTTTCAATGTCCAATGCATAGTATTTACCAAGAGCCAAAGGTCTGGCCACTTGGTGCATCTGACTATAGCCAACTATTATGGCTTCTTGCTTTGTCCCCTGTACTTTATGGACTATTGCCTTTATGTCCAATACTAAAAATATGATTAAAGCCAATGGGTTGGCTTGTTGGTCTTGATTTTTTTGTCTACAATCAGGCATCATCATCATCTTTGTTGACAAACTCTTCATCAGCACTCTCCTGCACTAAGTGCTTCACGTGTGCTACTTCCTCATCAACCATCACTTTGGCTGCTCTATCAGGCTTCCTCAGCACACTGAGCGATACAACCTCTTTAGTGTATAGCTTGGCCTCAGCAAAATCAGCACAAGCAATAAAAGGCTGCGGATCTGCATTGATTTCCTCTGTTTTCCCATTGCACAGAGCTATCATCATCTTCTGATGTAAAGAGGAAGGCACACACTTGTTGGTGTGGATCTAGTCCCTGCCAAGCAAAGCATTATACTTGGCATTACTGTTTGTAACAAATAATGTTAATCTCTGGTTCCCACACTTAGGTTGATGGGTAAAATACCCTGAGCTATTTGCTTATCCCTAGCAAGACTAGCAATGGTTGTATTAAAAGGGATCAACCTAGGATTTCTCTTTCCTAGCTTCTTCAAAGAGGACTTTGGACCATTGTCCACTAACACCCTGTTCATCTCTATCCCATCGAAGTAAGCTCTGATATACAAGGGCTTAACATACTAGGTCATAGATATTGTGGGGTACTCGAAGGGATATGAGAGGTTAATGGTCACCTACTCACTTTCTTCGTCAGTTTCCATTGGCTTGGCCATTTCTGACTCATCTTGAATCATGCTGACCTGTGAATCTTCATTAGAAACTGGAATGGGGTCATTTTCCTAACCGTCCTGGTCTCCATCTTCATCTTGGAATTCTTGTGGCAACATATATACCATGTTCACTGGTACTGGAGGGAATGAGCCAAATTGTACTACTGGCTACAATTGCTCTTCTCCCATTTGGGCCTGTTCTGAAGCTTGGGAGGTATCCTTCATGCTACACTTTGGTATTTCAGTACTGGTGGTTTCCTTCGAATCAACTCGTTTGTGATCTGCTCTTGTTGGCTTTTCAACCAAAAAGGTCTGTTCAGCCATAAAGGCTTCAAACATCTCATCTTCAGCCAATTCTTTCCCTTGGCCTAGTTCAGCTTCTCCTTCTATCTCACTATTGCTTTCCATCAAGGCCTTTTCAAGACCTGCTAAGCTGGACCTTTCCTTGGCTTTCAGTTCAGTGTGAACCTTAGCCAACTACTCTCTGCTGATGCTTCTTTTGATCTGAGGAGCCAGCTTTGGATTTTTTTTTATTTTTTATTTTTTTTCTGTCTGGCCTTTTAATTGGGCCAATGAAGAACTCTCTTCACTTTCCTTCAGATCCCTTTGGTACTAGGAGTACCTTCGCTGGGTCTTCCTCCTTTGAGACCTAGAAATTACTGGAACCATATCTGGTTCCTTTGTCTTTGGGTGCTTGAGTAATACCCAATTATTTGGATCCACCAAGGGAGGTTTAATCATTCTGCCCTTATCTCCAAAAACATTTCTCTGGGCAGGTATTTCCTTAAGCTTGTTCTGCATGACAAACCAGTCCGGAACCCCATGTACCCATGAACTCACTAGTTTAGTTGCTGAACTTACTTTTCCAGTCTTTGAAGCCACATTCGAAGCTAACTATTGAGGCCAATCACTAGCTCTGGCACCCTGTCTCGAGCCTAATTCAGGCCTTCTTTCAGGGTAAGTACCTTGCATCTTGTTCGAAGTTGACTTTGGAGGCCAATCACTAGCTATGCTTCTCTGACTTGAGCCTAATTCAGGCATTCTCTTAGGATAATTGCCTTCCATCCTATAGTAATTGGGTGGTTTGAACTCATGTAGAGGTCTCTTACTCTTGGATTACA
Source organism: Camellia granthamiana (assembly GCA_036172215.1). Lineage (NCBI taxonomy): Eukaryota > Viridiplantae > Streptophyta > Magnoliopsida > Ericales > Theaceae > Camellia > Camellia granthamiana. The sequence goes on along the minus strand of CM069912.1, from coordinate 95,458,424 downwards.
TTCTAGTGGCTGATGGTCCAGCCAAAAATGGCTGCTCTCTAGGACCAGTTGGGTATGGATTTCTGTTGTAGGTGTTGGTTGGCTTAGGTCGTCTTTATACATCCTTGTAATGCTGCTTCCCATCAATTGGGAGCCCTCTCAGCCATTTGTAACTTAACCTGCACCTGGGACACATCCTTTGTATGACAGCTGCCTCAAGAGAGTCATCATCCAATGCTTCCTCACTAGAGTCATCCTTTTGGTTTGCAAAGCTCTGTCCATTTGCTGGTGCACTTCTAGTATCCTTCTTAAAAGAAGTCTGGCTGGCAACATGCATCTACACATTAACCTCCTCCAATTCCTTCAAGGATAGGTTTTAGAAATCTGGCATGCCAACATTGGCTGTAGCCTCCTCAATCTCTGGAAACGGATTGGTGTCAATTCCTATAACTTTCTCTGCCTTGGCTGGAAACTTTAGCCTCTATTTTCGAATTTGTTCTTGGATCCTATCCCCGAAAAATAATATAGTTTTTAGTTGAATGAGACCAATAATTGTGCCATTTACAATATATTTTTCCTCTAAGTTCTTCTGGGGTAGGGATCTTAACTCCCTTTGGTAACTTGAGAAAATTTGCTGCAAGCAAATGATCAAAAATGTCATTTGCTTTTGTTAAATCAAAAGAATACTTCTTATGAAGGTCTTTCTTTCTAAAGTATTGGTCTATTGTACTATCCTTTTGAATTAATGCCTCACAGGTTATAGGTTCTTTTCCTATGATTTTTGCTGTATCGATTTCATAATTAGGGTCCCTATAATAGGTCTTATATGATGTATTACTTCGATCCTATTCTTTCTCAAGTAAAGATTCATATCTAGACACCTTATAGGTTAATTCCACTAAGTCTCGAAACTCAGTAGAATCAAACTTCTTTCGATGCCTAAACTTCAAACCATTTTGAGCCAATCTCACAAATTTAGGCTCTGGTAGAATGACCTTACACTTGTTTCGTGCTCTTTTGAATTTGGCAATGAATTGAGCAGCCTTCTCATCAGGCCTTTGGCTCAGTCTTGCCAAATCTGCCATGGAAACCTCAGGCTCTGTTTGGAAGAATTGGGCAAGAAATGCCTCTTCTATTTGCTGCCAAGTTTGGATAGAGCTAGGTGTAAGGCTAATAGACCATGCGAAGGCTGCCACAGTTAAAGAATTTGGAAAGAGTCTCAATTTCATATAATCATTATTGGTGAATTCACCACATAGGCTTGTAAACCTGGCAATGTGTTCTACTGTTAACTAGTTTCCATTTCCATAAAAGAGAGCAAAATCTGGTATTTTAAATCCCCTTGGGTATTTATGTACCCTTTCCACCCATTCTGGGTATGACTTTCTATATATAGGAGTCTGGACCCCTCAAGCCATGGGTCCACACATCTCTCTGACAATATCAGCAATTTGGTCCCTAGGACCCATATTCTATGCTTGTTGGACTGCTACTGGAGAAGCAAACATAGGGTTCGGCGGAATTCCATGTGCTTGAGGTCCTCTTGGTCCATAGAGAGGTATATTTAAGACTGGTTATCCCTGTGGTACTAGTTGCTGTTAAGGGTATGGTTGACCTCTTTAGGCTTGTCTTGCGAGAGGGCCTGCAAAAGGTGCTGCAAGAGGAGGAACATGTGTTGTTTCTCTCCCAGACGCAAGAAACCCTTCCAGTCCCCGGTGTGTGAATTCGAACAGAGGGTTAGTGAACCCCCTTCTGCCAGGCATGGTTTCGAACATGGGATTTGGAAACATTCTCATATCATTTTCTTGTGTTGGCTCAGATCCACCAACTTGTATGGCTTCACTGTTAGGTAATGGCATATTTTGATTTACCAAAGGCCTCAAAGGAGGCTCATACCATGACTGAGATACTGGTGATAGTCTTTTGTAATTTTGATTACTAATTTGACCATTGGTATGCCCATTAATTTGTATAGGTTGTTTATCTCTAGCCAATCTTTGCTGAAGAACATTTGAATTTTCCTCCATATGCCTTGTGACAGTTGGTTGATGGGAATTCATTCGATCCATGAAGAATGTTGCCCATCTTTCTATTGTATACATTAACTACTGTCCCATGGCATCTACCAAGCCTCCCTACGGATTCATTGGCTGGGTAAATGGAATAGTGGATGGTCCAGTTCCATGGCCTCATCCAACATTTTGAACATGTGGTGCATGTTTCGAGGTGCTGGTCTGTTCGACCATAGGTTCTGATGAGATAGGTGCTTCCATAGGATGTGTTATTACATTATCCTCTAGATTAGGTACTTTTATCTCTCCTTCCACACCTTCTTCCAGGAGTTCATTTTCTCTTTGTCTCTTACGTCTAGCCATTTTAGGGTCCTACTGGGCGTGCCAAAAATATATGTTGGCTTTTTTGACTTTCGAAGGTTAATAATGTAAATTTAAGTGTGCCAGCAAGGATTAATTAGTCCTTACAGAATTTATAATTGCCAACCAATTATCAAGCGATTGTGTTAAAGTTCTTTCAGCCTCAATGAAGATGACTTTTACTGGTGGCTTGTTTAGGAGAAAATTGTGAATAGTAACAAGTAAATATAATTCAGAAATCGAATTTCATTAAGCAAATGAAAGCTTACAATGAAGTTACAATGACCCAGCCTCGACGAGGTTTACAGCAACAAACTACTGAAAAACTACTCCTAGAAAATGAAGTGCAGTACAGGAATTAAAGTGCTGGAAATGTAAAACTGGAAAGAAAATGAAGTAAATAAACTGGTTTCTGGATCTGAGTCTAGGTCCTTCATTCTGGGGCCTTCCTTGCTATTTATACTTCCCAGTGGTAACCGTCGAAGTGGGCTTCCAACCGTTGAAGCGTCCTCCCATGATTGTTGAACATACTCTCTCACAGTTAGTTTCACTATGCCACTCTTGCAGTTAGGCTTCCCTCTTGATTTTGAATTTGAATTTATGAGTAACCGTTAGGCCACGTCATCTTGTGTCTCTCGACTGTTCCAATACTATGCAGATCCATTATTACCAATACGAATTGCCACGTGTCCGACTTTGATTGGCAACTTCTATTAACTCCCCAAATTGCCCTCCTCGTGCCACATGTTAAGTTGTGATTGGCTTATACAAAATATGTAGCCAACAGCCCCTTAACTTTTATACATATAAAATAATAAAATAATACAGGTATTTTGTTCATGTCATTTCAAGGGAAATAACAATGACTTGTAATCCATATTTTGGACTTGTAATCCATATAGCCCCATATTTTTTCTTTTATTTCATTTAGTCCTTTTGGATGTGTAATGACTCATTTGCCTGCCACATTGGAGTGTCACATTTGGAAAAAGTACACTAAATTTTTTTTTAGTATTACATTATACCCGCTACGTTAGAGTGTCACATTTGGAAAAAAGTACACTAAAGAGTTTTAATTTTTTTTTAGAGTGTCACATCATACCCGCCACGTTAGAGTATCACATGTCATGTTTGGAAAAAGTATATTGAGGAGTTTTTAATTTTTTTTTAGAGTGACACATCATACCCGTCACGTCGTCACATTTGATAAAAGTACACTAATGAGTTTTTATTTTTGTTGAAGTGTTACATCATACCCGCTACGTTGTCACATTTGAGAAAAGTACACTAATGAGTTTTTTTTTTTAAATGTCACATCATATCCGCCATGTTGTCACGTTTGAGAAAAGTACACTAAAGAGTTTTTATTTTGGGAAAATTATTTATAAGTCCTATTAGGGAGACTTATGTAATGTAAAGTCCTATAAAATTTCTTATTGAGTTTGAAGTCCTATTTAGATTAGAAAGTGTTCCGTTAAGTCCTATCTATTGTGTTTAAATAGAATTAGTTTACTTTTATACCCTTGATATATGTTGCAATGTTTTAACCGTATTGTTTCCAAATTGTTTAGTGCCGTGATATGCGCTATGATCGCGGAGTCTGTTAGGTTTTCAAAATTTTATTGGGTTGGATGGTTTGGTTGTTTCATCTTGCCGCTTTGGAGTCAGATTGTTTGAGGGAAGGAGATCAAGTTGTCTGCTTATTCAATTGGTGAGTGTTGCTCTAGTTTTTTCCCGATTGTTTTGTTTTCAATGTCCTCATATATCGTATGGATTTCGCAATCTGCCATAGCAATCCATTGGCACACTTTGTAATGGTAATCTCGCATCAACTTCTGTGGTAATGATATTGTGTTATAATGTTCACATACGTGTCACATTACATTTCGTAAAAGTATTTTACGAAAGCTTATTAGATTAGAAAGTGAGAATGTGAGAATATTGCTAGATTCTGCGAAATGGTATAGCCATACATTGGCGCAATTCCGTTAGACTCGAAGGCTGTTACGTGCGTAATGGTTTGTATTACATTCGTTTGTATTTAGTTTGTGTTTTGCAGTTGGGCTACTTTTTCAAAACATATGTGTCACATTACGAATCACAAAATTATTGGGCTTCATTTTTTTCCTTTTCAATGTCTCATTTGCTTGTCTGTGAATATTATTGGAATGTATGTGAATGTAACTCACGTACACATGGACATGAGCATGGTTTTGTATTGTGTTATCTCATTCTTGTATTTACTATGGACATATGTGTCACATTTCGTTTCGCAAACTCTCTGGCTTATATTTTTTACAATTGAATGTGACAATTGTATCGGTTGATGGAAATTATTGGAATGTATATTAATGTTAATCTAACTTTTCTTTGTATGTTATTTAATTTGGGTTGTCATTGTTCAGATATAAAATTGAATGTGGTTGATTGTTATTGAATGTGGGTTGGACCACGTTGTTTGATGTCGATGTTACTACGCTCACATTTGATTTCATGTCACATATCTTCCATGCATTGTTCTTTTGTTTTTGTAGAATGTATGCCACGGTTAATGTTTCATTCATTTTGTTGTGCAGGGTATGGACATCATGCTTTTTTGCACCTTCGGTTCATCCACGGTTGCTATTAGGGGTGTTAATGGATTGACATTAAAACAGTTGATACAAAATTTATGTGACAGGTGGGTGGATGTGACACCATCATCGATTTCCATATCTTACAAATTACCGTGTCACGATAACCAATTCGTGATGAGTAATGATGTGGACATGGAAAACATGTTTTCCATTGCAAGGTCCATTGGCGTTACCCATATCAACGTTGCGATTGACTCGCAAAATGAGGTGGATGAGTTGAATCGAGGTATTCAATTCAGTGGGACTATATCTGCAAATCCACTGGATCCTCACAGTGAACCATTTCCAGGTCCCTAACCTAGCGTAGATTTTTTGCCCAATTATTGTCGCCATAGTGAGAAAATGTTGATGACAGTTGATTGGTCACACGGAATTAGTTATGTAGGCCAATGTTTCGAAGGGGGTGTTGCTGCCTTTCGTTTGGTTTTGTCCAAATATGCTATTGAGTGTGGGTTTGGCTTCAAATTTGTTAAAAATGATTCAGTGCGGGTTACGGCAGTGTGTACGTTGCGAGAGCAAAAAGGGTGTTCATGGTTGATACATGGAAGGGTTCAAACATGCAATGGATATTTTTACTTGAAGAGGTTGAACAACTTGCATAGTTGTGGTGCTGTTGTTCGCACTGGGAAGAATAACAGATTTAACTCTGAATTGGTTTGCAATGTTATTGGTGATCGGTTATGTGATAAGCCACTGACGTCGTGTTTGACCTAAAAAAGGAGTATGACCTTAATGTTAGTTACCATATAGCATGGTTAGGTGTGGAGAAGGCAAGAGGCGAAGTGTATGGTGACTATCATGTTTCCTTGGATCAACTTAGGTGGTACGCGGATGCGGTTATGCAGTACAACCCTGGGAGTTATGTCAACTTGGATTTCGAGCAGTCTACCGGCCGATTTAAACGGTTCTTCATATCATTCAAATCTTGTATTGACGAATTCAACCATATCCGCCCATTGTTGTTTCTTGATGGCACTTTTTTAAAAGGGAGATTTAAAGGCAATTTGTTTGCAGCGACGGGAAAGGATGGCAACAAAGGTATGTGTCTTACGATGATTATTTCATACTTCCATATACTAACGCATTACATTGTGAGTAAACATTTTTTTTAAGTCCACTACAGCAGTGGTTGATCCCCAATTGCAACATTGTTTCCAATTTAATGTTATTTTAATAACATTGTGTATGGTGCGATTCGAATTGTGAACAATTGTTAATGTGGACGTAAACTTTGTTAAAAATATTACACATCTAATAGTAAACCTGTTAAATCTGTCAGGTTTATTCCCATTAGCTTTTGCTATTGTTGACACTGAAACAACTACAAATTGGACTTGGTTTTTACAGCAACTGACAAAGGTTGTTAGTAGTGCTCGCACATTAACTTTCGTATCCGATCGTAATATTGGGCTGCTTGAATCCTTGCCTACTGTTTTCCTATCTGCACACCATGCGTACTGCTTACAACATCTCCAAGAAAATTTGAGAGACAAATTACGATGGGTTGACAACCGTGTACGTTTTGGTTTAATGGCCAAGTTACGTGAATGTGCATATGCTCCAACCGAGGCTTCGTTTCAGCAGCATTGGACGAAGCTAAAAGGAACAGGACGATCTGGAATAAATAATTTCTTGGAAGATATGCCACCGAAGCATTGGGCCAATGTATATTTCACGTTCGTACGAGACTTACACGTGCTAACATTGCAAGTACCCAATATGTGATCACATTTTCATAATGTTTTCATAATGTCAACAGGGGCAAACGGTATGGGGAGATGACCTCAAATGCTGTAGAATCGTTTAATAAATGGATACTTGATTCCCGTAATTATCCAATCACAAGGTTGGTTGATACAATCAGAAATCAAATAATGACTATGAGGGCTGAGCGGAAAGTTTTGGCTACTAATTGGAATGGGTTACTTTGTCCAAAAATGGAAAGCCGTGTTAGGGAGGCGTACTCCAATGGCTACACATGGACTGTTAGCCAGGAAAATGAAGACATATATGAGGTCCATTCATTTCCAATGGTGTTGGTAGACGTTGGCAAGCGTTCATGTTTATGTTTCCAGTGGCAATTGAATGGATTCCCATGTGCACATGCGGTGGTTGCAATACAGAATAGTGGAAGGGATTTCAGTACATGTGTTGAACAATTTTTCACTGTCGATCAGTACAAAGCCGCTTATTCCGGGTACATTCAGCCAATACCAATAGTTGACAAACCCTCCTTCTCGGAAGACGACTTCATCATATATCCACCGATAGTTAAACGTTCTCCAGGGTGACCCAAAAAGAATCGAATACCATCTCGGGGAGAGAAACTAAGTCAGATCAGGTACGGTCGATGTGGCCGCATGAGCAGCCACAACCGAAAGACATGTAAAGAACCAATTTAGTAATAGGCATTTAGCAGGAACTTTTGTAATTTGCTTTGAATAGCAGCATTGTATTACCGTAGTAGCATGTATCGAAGCAAATTGAAGATAGATTTTAATAAGTGAACACACTGCTTACAATTGATCATTCAGCTATTTTTTCTTTCACACCGTTTCATTCATATGTTAGTGTTACATGTTTATTTATTTGGTCATGCAAATGTATGTTTCAAACATATGTGATACGGTTGACAAAATGTGTTGCACGCCAGCCTTGTATGTGAGAAGACATAGTTTTTCTAAGCTAGGTGATATTGGTGTTATTGTCTCCATATGACAGGTTATCGTGCAACCAGTTAGTCAATCTTAAAAGTATAGCAAATTCTTGACATATTAAAGTGTCAAAGCACACCCAGACGTTAATGTGCCAGCATACATACTTATTGAACAATTTCAAAATGTGAGGCATGTATACACAACTGAGCCACATCTATCTAACAAAACCCAACCCCCTAAACATCATATCATAATTAGCAAACACTCCAACACATTCGCCTTCAATATATATAAACTATACATGGGGAGTCAAATTTTGTGACAACAATCCATCATCGACACGTACCGTGAATGTCCAAATCAACAATTTCAGCGACGTAGACAACAAACGCCATGTTGGCAATCCTCAATATTTATAATTGCTGTTTCAATATCCCTACGACAAGTTCCATACATTGTCATCACAATATGCGAACTACAATTAGACAACCAAGATTCCTTCTCACCTTCTCAGTCGCATGCACCTATACATTCACATTCACATACACCTACACATTCACAACCACATTAAATTTGGCAATATCATTTACACGTACACATTCACATTCCTATTTTCCCACTCAGTAAGACAAATGCCCAATACTGCCATACATTCGCAGTCACAATCTTGCTATTAAATGTAGACAACCAAACCTGTTCTGTCATTCACAATCACATACAATTTCACATTCACCATCACATTAATATAACCCTTCACATTCACACAACCACATTCACATTTGTATTTCACATTCGTAAAAAAAGTACAAAACACTATCATACATTCACGTTTACATTTTGGGTATTACAGGTCTACAACCAAACCTGTCCTGTCATTCACATTCGCATTCACTGTCTCAATCACCATCACACTTACATACAACTTCATACTTACTCAACCACTTTCACATTTGCAATTTCACACTCCCTAATACAAGTACCAAACACTGCCATGCATTCACAAACACAATCTGGGTATTAGAAATGAAGAACCAACATCGTTTCACGACATTATCATTCACATTCACTTCACATTATGAGTCACATTACCAATTACATTCACATTTACGCAACCACATTCATATTTATGTAGCCAACATTCGTACTGCCCTTAAATTCCTACTGAAATTACTGAATGACACATAAAGCCATATTAACAAAATAAAGTGCATACCAAAAAAAATCAATTAACCATTGTAGCCTATTCCCAAAACAAAATATACTAATTAGTAATCCATATTAACAATGCAACCAAAAACATAAAAAACATCCAATTTTTCCTGTACCGGCAAACTTTTTATACCATTCCAAAACAAATTAAGTGTGATTATATACCCAAAAAATCAAATTTGCATCCATATACCACCATCAGAAGATAGTCAATTGCCAGCCACAAATGACCTTCTCCTGTCATTTACAAATGACTTCACCATACCGACTCGTATCGTTTTGCAGCTCTTCCCTCCTATTGACTTGTCAACATCTAGATGACGCACAAGTTGCTTCATAATGAAGCATAATATAATTCCATAATCATTTCTATTACGAAAATTTAAGCCATTAGTAACAATGTCAAAACAGACCACGGGCAATGTACAGAAACATGAATGGCATACGTTGCAAAGAAACGTAACAAACTTATGAGTCTAGTTTTTGTTGTGGACAGTAATCAACCACTAGAAGCTCCTTCACCAAGTCTTGTGTTTCAACTGTGCCCACCTTCCGTCTTTGATTTATGTAATCCTCAAAGTAGGATTTCTACATTATTGTCAAATTTATATTACAATAATTAGTTTTCTTGTCCAAAATAAAATACAAATATCACTGCAAGTAAGCAATTGATGTTTACTAACCAGCAACCACGCTTCCCAATAATGTTTGTCTTCCCTCCCACGTCTTGGTTTCATAGAGTTGTAATGGATCCAAAACCCCTCCTCAGTGTCATAAACCATTAGTGTCCAATGGTTTTCTAAGTGGATTAGGATTTGAATATATCTGGCCTTCAGGGCATGCGGGGCACGCATGGCCAAGTACCTGTCACGTGCATCTTTGGCCACATCTCTTATCGTATGTTGTAGACATTTATTTTGGAAATTTAAAAGCACAAACTAAAAATGACTATATTCATTTCATCAATTGCATGTCTTACCAAACATAATGTGCTGAAAATGTATGATTTTTCCTCATTCGTGGATTTAGGCGCCTTTATCTGCTGCTCGTACATCAGCATTTCTACGTATGCATCAATCACCTATGTGGAAAAAAAAATAAATTTTAATTTCCTTCTTTTGTATATATGTACGTAAATTGCATTCTATGTGAAGAAGCTTCAGAAGTTTCATGAATAATTAGAAATACCATACTTACATTGCCTCGTAATGTTAGCCCCTTAACGATCGCCCATATGTCATTGAAAGACACAGAGTTGGTACCATTCTGCCCAGTCTAGACTTGCGCACTACAATACATTTCTTGACTAATAAACTCATGTACAAATGCAAAATGGTAAGAGCAAGTTGCAAAACTTACCTGTCACCCCCTTTCTCGTATGCTTCTTTAAGCTTGTCTTTCTCTTGCGTTGATAACAACTTCCAGATTGGTAAACGATTAGTCAAGTCAAATCGAGAAAATGTCCTATCTGGGTCTGCAAAGTTGTCAACCTCAATGATCTCATCTTCCATTTTTTGTTTATTGGCACACTCACCCCCATTGACCACACCACTATTAGATGGTTTCATCAGCCTCCCCAAAACCAGTGGATATTCATACTCTGGCAGTTTATGCTCTTTCCTATTTTTTTTTTTAATGTTTCTCACAAGTGAGTTCTGCAACACAGTTGTTCCAGTGTTTTGGTTAATACCAGCTATTAAATCCACATCACATGCCACATGCCCAATGTCGTTGATCGGGGTCACATGAGTATCCACCCCTTGTAACTCTGTCTTCTCATTCACATCAGATGGAAATGACGTTGATAATGGCATAATGGCAAGTATGTTTGCCTCACAGTGGTACATTTCCTCATTACTTTGCTTCATCTCCTGTACACCAGCAGTTGCTTGGGTGTATTCATGGACTGCGTACTCCTCCAACTATTCTACGAGCTTCGTGTTTTTGTTGTTAAGCTCATCCACTATCTGCTTCATCCTTTCAATGTCACATGCCTTCTGGTTATTGGTCATTGTGATTTCATGTTCTAACTTCCAACATTTTTCTTCCTACGCTGCCCTCATTGTTGTCAGTTCTATCTCTAATGCAAATATGACATCTGATTTACGTTGGAGTTCTATCTCAAGCACACCAATTTTAACCAGTGCTCTCTGGTATTCTTCAGACGTAGATGCACACCGAGCACACTGATCATTACTCTCAGCACAACCTCTGTTGACATCTCCTTCATTTTGTACATTTCGCTTTATGTTGTCCAGTCCATGGACACTAATACCATCAATTGAACCCAAAATGTGGCCATCTACATTTGTCCCAGTTGTTGACCCCATGTTCCTACCAACCCCACTGCGATTTGAACATTCAGCCTTTGCTCCAATTTTCGTAACGTCTTTTGTTTTCATGAAGCGCCGTTCAAAATGACTCATGTGCAAATCATCTACCACAACCTACAAACAATTTAAAAATTAAAAATCAAAATAAGTAATTGCCACATCTAATATTTACTCTAATGGTACACGAAATCATACTTCAACATCATGTGGCTGCTCGATGTCCACTGCTCTTATCTTTGTGACCAACTTGCTGATATTCCATTTCATAAACCTCGAAAATCCATCTCCACGATTTGCTTGTATCAAGTTGGTGTGCTCACATATCCAAAACTGTGTGACCATGGGTTAAAAACATTAGCTGTAAAAAAATTTCAAAACAAATACACATACCAAAGCTACCAAAGAAAATCAAAATTATATTGTGGGAAAAACAAAAAAAAACAGAGCACTTACAAGGAGGGTAGTAATACATCCAGTAACTTTCTCGGGCTTAGAGTAAAATCCCTTAATTGACTTCATCAAAGTTGTGCAGATTGCTCCAGCCCAATCATATGCCTTCATGTTCTCTAGATCCTCTACAGCCGGGACGAACCCCCATCCCACGGTCTCGCCTGAAGTTGCAAAGAATAACTTCCTACACAAGTACAAACACAGTAACTTTGCTACATCATGGTGGTCCTAAGTAGTGTTCCCGAGTAATGCATCCATTAACAGTTCCTTAATGGTCTTCAAGTTTATGCGTGCTATGTTGGGACACATTCGTTGGATGAAGTCAGTTGGAAGTCTTGGCCCATGTGTTGTGCCACATCTAAACTCTTCTTACCACCATGAACTCCAAATATTAGTTGCATATCGATGCTCGTCAACTCAATGTGTTTACCACCAATCATGAAAGTAGACTTTTCTAGAACAAATGTCTGAATGATCCTCATTACAATGTCATCACATTTTTGGAATTCATGTTGGTTTAGATCGGTTTTTTGTATCGCATCCAACAGCAACCAGAACGGTGTTTTCTGAAGATGATACAAATGCTCATCTTTCAATTTTGACGCTGCCACCAGCTTCAGAATTCCAGCAATGTTAGAACCGTAGCAAAATCTTGGTTGTTTGTTCAGTCATTGTTGAGGATCATATTTCAGCTTCTTTCCTTTTCGGACACTGTTTTGCCCTAATGCGTTCACATTCTGTGACGGAGTTTGAGACCGTCATCTTTTACTAGTTCTAGTCCCTTCACAGCTACTCACTTTTGCCTTGCAGCCTTTCTGTGGTGTACCTTTAATTGTGCCTCCTCAAAAAAATGCCACAAATATTTCACATTTTATATACAAGCAAGATCCCACTGAACACTTATGTGAATATGCAATTTAATAGCAATACGTAACATTACATGTCAGTATGTTTGTCGTGAATATTAAAATGTGGTCTGATAACATGTTGTTGTACATGTATTGAAATCAAACCTCATGACCTACACTCGTTGTACATTGACATTGGAATTGGATGGCAATAAATCATGTGACTACGAAATAATTCTCTACGTATGTTTCAACAACTGTGTTTAAAATTAATTACAATATTTTCATTTGCACATTCACAGTTCAAATATGTAATAATCTTTCCGCGAACTCCAATAGACATTATAACGGAATTTACCATCACACAATTCAGAACTTTAAAAGTAATTACGCGCCCACATTCACGGCCACGGTTTCAAATGTGACTGAGAAGTAGTTGACGTAACTATGAGTAATGTCAGACATGCCAATTAATGCAATAATTTGAACCCAAAAATAAACGAAAATGTGGTATGTGAAGCTTGTCAACCAAAACTACTACAAACACAAACGTGATGTGACACTTTGTGCATGTCTTGTTGTGGCTTAAATATTCATTGCACATTCTTTGTTCAAACATGTAATAATCGTCCCGCGAAATCCAAGAGATATTTTAATGGAATTTACCGTCACACGATTCAGAAATTTGTGAGTAATTAAGCAGCCACATTCACTACCATGGTTTCAAATGTGACTGAGAAGTACTTGATGTAACCTTGAATAATGTCAGACATGCCAATTAATGTGCTAATCTGAACCCAAAAAAAAACAAGTTTGTGATTTTTATCTCCAAAATAATCATTGCACATTCACAGTTCAAACATGTAATATTCTCCCCGCGAATTCCAATAGACATTATAACGAAATTTACCATTACACAACTCAGAAATTTAGAAGTAATTTTGCATCCACATGCACGACCATGATTCAAAATGTGACTGTGAATGTGAGGTACTCAAAATGTGACTGTGAAGTACTCGAAAATGTGACCGTGAAGTACTCGACGTATCCATGAAATACATACAGACATGCCAATTAATGCAATAATTTGAACCCAAACATAAAAGAAAATGTGTTGTGTGAAGCTTGTCATTGAAAACTACTACAAACACAAACATGATGTGACACTTTGTGCATGTCCTGTTGTGTCCTACATATTCATTTCACTTTCACAGTTCAAACATGTAATATTCTCCCCGTGAATTCCAATAGACATTATAACGAAATTTACTGTGACACAAATCAGAAATTTAGAAGTAATTTCGCAGCCACATGAACGACCATGATTCAAAAAGTGAATGTGAAGTACTCCATGTGACCATGAATACTGTCAGACGTGCCAATTCCAGCAATAATCTGAGCCCAAAAATAAAAGAAAATGTGCTACGTGAAGCTTGTCAACAGAAACTACTATCAACACAAACGTAATCTCTTCATATGCTTACATGAAATGACAACCACACAACCCAAATCATGTTACATTTTTGTTTCTCACCATGCCACAATCTACAGACACTGTCCCTTGAATATCTTGACAAATTCACAAACATGTAAGTAGATCAACAAAGGACGCGACACCAGCCAGGTTCAACAACTTACTTGTATATCTAAGTGAAAACAACCAAACGACATTGTACCACAACGTGGCACTATACACACAGTCCAACTTACATGTGCTTCAACTCACATCCAACACTAATTTCATATTGGGCCATGATCACATTCATTAATTGTAACTCACACACAACACGAAGGCGTGGCACCATTCACATTCAACAACTGGTTTTTTAAAGTTAAGTCGTATAACCAAACGACATCGTACCACAACAACAAACCCCCAAAATAGTCTACCAAACCCAATACTATGCTCGGATTGAAAAAAAAAAACAAATAAAATCAATTAATGAATGTGATTGTGGCCCCTAAAATAGTCTACCAAACCCAATACAACAACGAATCAAGCACAAATCACCCACACTAGTGAACCCGCAGTAAAACCCCAACATACATATTATTTCCAATTCGGAAACTGTAAAATCAATTATTCATCACAAATCTCACAAAACATACAACTAACAAAACAGATTACGACTGAAGGTCACATAAACCCTAGTTTTGGGTTGTTAATAAAAATCAAATAAATGAACATTGCAAAACAAGGGCAAATCCACACTTACGTTTCGGAGTCATCATTCGTCCTCCTTCACCGGAAACGGTAACCGTTATCACTTTCCCCTCGAACGTCTCCGTCGAATCGCGCCCCTTCTCCTGTTCGTGGTGAGTTTCGAAATGTTATCAACTAAATCAGCCGTTTACATTAGCGTAGAGGCACAAAACGTATCTATTTCTTTTTTACCCCTACAATTTTGCCAAACTGAACCTTTGATTTCCACAAATAACTTGTTTTTTGAATTTCAAAATTAATGTATATGTATATGATCTATGGTAACATTCATTTTCCTATATATAATTTTTATATTATTTATGATATTAACAACTACTATTAAGGGTAAATGTGTCAAGTAAGTTCCTATAGGACTTATGAGAATATAAGTTTTTACTTAGGGCTATATGTAACATAAGTGTCCGAAATAGGACTTATAAATAATTCTCCCTTTTTTTTTTAAAGTGTCACATCATACCTGTCATGTTGTCACATTTAAGAAAAGTACACTAAGGAGTTTTTTTTTTTTTTTTTGGAGTAAAAGTTTTAGAGTGTCATATCATACCCGCCACGTTATCATACTTATAAAAAGTACACCAAGGACTTAGCAGATCAATAGAAAAAACTTGGGACTAATTGGAGTACTTCTTTGTGAGATGGGATTTATTGGTAAATATCCCAAAAAACGGAATACAAAAATTCAATACATTATCTTATTTTGTTATATTCAATATTTTTTTTGGTAAGTTTTTGTACAAATTTTATACTTTTTAAATATATTTAGATTAAATTGATCTAATCTAAATATAATGGTGGAAATTAAAATGAAAAATTATATTCATATATAAAAACTTGTACAAAAAATATTGTGATAGTGATATTGCTGTAAATATAAATCATATTTATGGATGTTTTGTTTTAAAGTGAAAGGTCACCATTAAACTATATCATTGTGTTTAAAAATTTTATATAAAATTTATGTTTGTATATTATCACTCAATAAGAATATGTTCAGGGAGAATTTAATGATAAAAAGTTGTAGAATATAATCATGATGATAGAAAAAAAAAGTAGGAAAAAAGACAAGATTGTCATTTAAAAAATTTTAAGATATGACATGAGCAATTCAGGAAACAATTTATAATGAGATTTATCAAAAAGGAGAATATAATCTTTCAAATGTGAAAAATGATCTATATTAAACAGAAAACTCGTGTCACAGTAATTTACCCTTAAAAATAGTGAGGTGGCCCATTTAAAGCAGTTATCCTCACCGTTCTAACCGGTAGGAGAAAAGTGTTTTGTTTACCTATTATATGAGTGAATAAAATTGAACTCAAAAATCAAAATGAGGAAAGTGAGAAAGAAACTCTTGCATTTGGAGTCTTTGCACGACCGACTATTCCAAGGAAGAAATAGAGAGCCAATTGGGATCAATCAAGTTAACTGCCATGTTGAGCAGATCTTTCAACATCATCTATTCTAAATTATATTGAACTAATAGGAAGTTAAAGAAACAAAAGTTAAAGAGTTTTTAGGAAGATCATTTCATTCTTGTTTGTTTTGTTTTTGTTTTTGTGTGTGGTTGTTTTGGTTTTTGATTATTTTTTGGGAATTTCCATTTCAGTGGATGTTCCCTTCTTTCTTGCTCTCTTGTCCACTCTTATCATCTTCTTCTTCGCTCGCTCTCAGCCCAAGAAGACAACAAAATCCAGATTACTTGTCCCAAATCCTTCGACTGCAAACCATTCCTTCAACCACTAAGCTTTCCAAAAATCTCCAATTCTACGTATTCCCAATGTGGGTTGTGGATGGTAACTTGTGATGAACTGAATAAACTTCCAAAAATTCAACTGAGAAACGAAGGACCGTGGCACGATGTCCTAATAGAAGAAAACACAACCAAAAACGTATATCAGGTCCAAATCCATGACCAAATTCTCCGAACCCATTTGGAAAGTCGAAATTGCAACGCCTTCACGGATTTGAATTTTCCTGACTACTCTTATATTTCATTTACAATCTATCCAAATCTCACCTTCTTCAAATGCAACAAAAGTTCTAATATTGGTTCCCTCACAGAAGATTATTTCAAATTTTACAGTTGCACAAACTGCAAGGACTACAATTTGTGCTATTATTATCCAGACAATCATTTCTCCCCTCCTGCCCCTCTTCCAACTAGCTGCTCAGTAATTCAGCTGCCCATGAATTCATCAAATATGAATGCTACTGCTAGTGACCCATTCAATCTGTTAACCCCTACCTTCTCTCTCAAATTGCTTGTGTCCAAGGATTGTCAGAAGTGTTACCAGGGAAGAGGCCAATGTCAAAATGACAACCATAAATTTCACTGTGCAACCAATAAAGGTATTAGCAATTCAAAACCTCAATTCAGAGTCCTCAGTCTATAATATATGGAGGGTTTAACTGTTCTTTGTTTAAGGTTTTAGAGTGTGAAATGTGAAATACATTCAACTAATTTCGTCTTGGTTTGACATTTGTTGTAGGAGAAACTAGGCATGGACGGATTCTAGCCACAGGTAAAAAAAAAAAGCCATATGCACAAATGCTTCAAAATTTCTCCATAAGATTTCATGTAACCTTCGGTACATGACTGTTTCTGGTTTCCCATGTTTAATGTTTTCACCCATTGCCTATGAAGTATAAATACTTCAAAAAAAGAATTATGCTTGTATCTTACTCATAGATATTGATACTCTTTAGATACTCGAGGATACATATCCATTATTTTCTAAACATATAAAATGTTGCATTTGATTGTCTAAAACAGGGGTTTACTTTTTCTTTATTTCTTTGAAAATTGCTGCCGGTGTAACTAAATTACGCGATTCCAGTTGAGAAGTATTGGAAGTGGCTTCTAGACTGCCATGGTTTCACTGTTATCATGGGATCAATTGGAATAGTTTAGCTACATGAGAAAATGTTTAAGACATTTTCTAATTACAAATGCTTAGAATGACAGTCAAGAGTGACTAAAGTTGCTAAATGATAGTGTTGGCTTTTTTGGCTTTCGAAGGGTATTTTTGTAAATGCGAGCGTGCCAGCAACGATCAATTAGTCCTTACAGAAATTATAATTGCCAACCAATTATCAAACGATTGCGTTTTAGTTCTTTCAGCCTCAATGAAGAGGACTTTTACTGGTGGCTTGACTTAGGAGAAATTAAGAGAAATAACAGTTAATATGAAGAACAATGGAAGTATTTCATTAAAAATGAACACTTACAATGGTCCAAACTTAGCCTCGGAGAGGTTTACAGCAACAATCTACTTTAATTTACTTGAAACTACTCCTATGAATGAAGTGCAGTGCAGGTATTTAAAGTGCAGGAATGTAAAGAACAGGTATTTAAAGTGCAGGAAAGGTAAAGACTGGAAATGTAAAAACTGGAAAAGAAAATATGTAAAATAAGACTGGTTTGTATGATCTGAGTTTGGGGGCTTTTTCTGGGGGCTTCCCTACTATTTATACTCGTCAAGGATGACCTTCGAACTGCACTTTGAACCGTCGAACTGCTCCTCCATGATCGCTGATCATGCTGCCTTAGAAGTAGTTCCACTACGCCATCACTCGCAGTTGAGCTTCCCTCCTGTATTTGAATTTGAATATGGGTAACAGTTGAAGCCACGTCACCTTGCATCTCTTTACTGATCTAGTGCTACTCAGATCACGTGAGAACCAATATTCATCGCCACGTATACGATTAGGATCGAAGACTTGAATCATCTTTCCATAATACCCTTATTCTGCCACGTGTTGAATTGTAACTGGCTTTTACAAAATATGTAGCCAACATTACCCCCCGCACTAATATACCCAATACTTGGTGATATTAGTGGATCAAAGCCTTTCCCAAGCTTTTTGGAACGTGCATGGAGTCTAAGTTCTGGAAACACAACTGTCACCTATTTGGTGATCATTTGCATTAACTCTCATTCAATTTGTCGAACATCCCAATATCTTAGCACTCGAATAGACTGATACTTCTTTTATAGCCGAATTAACTTTCTCCTCCATTGATCGAGCACCTGAAGAGTCATATGATGATGTTGTTTCTCCTCGAAAGAATTTTCATGCATTAATGAGCCACCTTTGTCCACCTTTCCATATTCAGGTCATGGATGCCTTTACAAATTATCGACCTTTGGAATACGAACACATTGCTCTTAATCTTTCGATTCAGAAACTTACGAATATAGACATAAGAAGTTCTCCCCCTGACTCACTCTTGTGCTTTGAACAAACTACTCTCAAATCTTTGATTCAAGAAATTGCAAATATGGACTTGGGAAACTTTTCTTCTCAAACCTCTGCATGGGATAGAGCTACAACTTCCTCATCTTCTGAGGCTGCTGGTTGGACAAGTTGGTCAACCCCTGAGACTTGCGATTTGAGGGAACGAATCAACCACCATTTTGTTGAGTTCACTGACCCCCTGGAATTTCCTTCCTACGCTCGAAGTTCAGTGGTCTACCCCTACGTGCCCATTGACCATCGACGTAGTTTGGAAGAGAATCTGCTTGTAGCATGGTGTACATCTTCCATGCCTACAACGATAGTGCCCGTTACCCGACGCCCTGAAGAGGCACAAGGGTATAACCCATCATTCTTAGCCCAGAAGGCAAAGATTTGTTCTTCTGACTGGCTCGATTATATTAATGCCTTTGTTCCTTCTGTTCCTGTGCCATCTCCCATAATAGAAGCATCCACACCTTCTTCTCCAACCTCTGAAACAGAAGCATCTACTCCTTCTTCTTCATCTCCTGAAGCAGAGCCATCTACTCCTTCTCCTCCACCAACTCTCTGCTGGACAGAGAAACTGAGGCTTGCCCTCCCCATGAATGAAGTTTTTCCACCTTATAAACCTCCACCATCCCCCACTCCAACTGAGCGGAAAGAAGCTCAATTTCTGCTTGCAGCCTTCTCTCATTTGCCCTTCAATGTTCTTGAGGGCGACGTCCCTCTCAAGAACCTTCGATGGGCCTGTGATATTCTGACTAGGGGCCATGTCCTTAATCCCCTTGCCCAAGTAGAACGTCATCTGTTCCTGGACTAACTTCCTTTGCTCCTCTACTGGCATCGGAATTCTAAGGTTACTACACAATCTTTAGACCAACTTTCGTCTCTCCGAATTCAAGCTCAATACGAAGCAGAGAACTTCATCGAAGAATTCGATGACTTCAAGAATAAAGATTCTGCGTATTGGGATGATTTGGTCGTGGACGAATTGGAACAAAGACTGAGAGATGAAGCTTTTGAAATAAAGGCTGAAGAGCTCTACTATGAAGTGAGAGCACACCAGCTTATGCAGCCAACATTAGAAGAAATAGAAGATATAATAAAGAAAGAACAAAAATTCATTGATCACTGCTGGACCAAATTTCATGATCTTGTTATTTATTCTATTCCTTATTTTTATGAGCTTGAGTTTGTACCCAGATAGGGTCACTTGATGTAATTGCCTTAGCTTGAATACAAACAAAGTCCTTCTGTATTTGACATTGTTTCACGCTGTTCCCTTTTGCCTTTAAAAGTCAATTCAGAGCCTCGAATTGAACAATCTCATCCTTCGAATCTGGACTCAATCGTCTTTAATGAAACACTAAAAGGAACCAACATGTCTTTTTCCAATTTATGGGGTGAAATTGACAATTCTGGTTGATATCACTTGGAATTTGTGCTTCGAATTTAACAACCTCATCCTTTAATGCCAATTATAACCAATATATGGTCATGGTTAATATAGCCAATCAACTTTAAATTGACCACTTTTGCTTCGAAGAGCAATCCATGCTGTTTAGTCCAAAAGATAATCTCCCTCTTGTATATATAGAAACCAATGATTCTCATCCTTAAAGAATCCTAAGTTTTGCTTCGAAGGTCGTTACTTTCAATAATATCCCTCAAACAGGTCTTTAAACCTTTTGAAGTAGACCAACACTCGAGTATTTTAGCACCTTTAAGCATATAGTATGCTTCGAAACCGGCTTCTATATTTCAAAGTCGTTGTCGTTTGATTTTTGGCGCCAAAATTTGGCTTCGAAACCAAACATTTTACTTCGAAGCTGACTTCAGTATTTGGGCTGTGTTTTTCCCTCCAAAAGTATCAATATTGAAGGAAACTCTTCGTATTCGTACTTCTAGTACGTAACGACTTACGCAATATATTTTCCAGACACAAAGCTTTTAAAACCCTTTTATTTCGTGTTCTGAAATCACTTGCTCTTTTAACACACAAACCCTATCGATCTTCTGTTAACCCTCTCTTCCTTGATACTCACTATGGATCCTTCCTTGCCGAAAGTGCCTGCTGGCGATCGTATCAGCCCTACCATGGTTTTGAAGAAATGCATCGATGAAGAAATCACCAAGCTATCATTTGGTGAGTCAAGCCACATAGATGGACGTCTTTTCGTGCCTCGTCATAGCAACAAGCAAGAGTACGTCCTTGGTCCTATTTTTCGGGAAGCTCCTGCTCAACTCGCAGCTCTATACCCTCGCTTAGAGGACCATTTCCTTCTCTATGAAGGAGGGCTTGATTGGGGGAACTGGAGAGTGAATCGTCCTCACCGTTGTTGGCCGACATTGAGGACTGAATGGGAAGAATGGTATAACAGAGTTGTGCCTGTGAGAGAAGTTGACCTGTAAGAGCTCTGTATCCTCGATGCCCTTCGTCTTTCCAGGTTCATCATTCCTGAGGACTCTTTTTTGATTCCTGCTGCCTTATGCTTCTGGAATATGGCTTTTAATTTCTTCCAATTTCGGTGCGGCATGATGGCCCCCACCGTTCTTGATATTTGCCATCTCTTAGGGCTTTCACCCCATGGTTCTCCTTTTACTCCCAACTACCCGGACCTTCCTGTCAAATTTTCTCTTCCAGCCCTAAACTCCTCTTATAGTGACTTCATAAAGGCTGAAAATAAAAGGGAAGGTCCTGTGAGGGACAGAGAACTATTTTCCTTCATCTTATACTGGTTATGCAAATTCCTCTTTTGCACCTCGTCTCAGAGGATTATGCCTGAGTTTGCTCCTCTTGCGAAGGCACTTGTCATGAAAAAACACATAGCTCTTGCTCCTTATCTTTTAGGTCATATCTACAGAGCCTGTTCCCAATTTTGCAAAAAACCTCTTGATGCTAACCAAGGAGGTCCCCTATGGGTGCTTCAACTCTGGCTCTTCGCCTATTTCACTGACCTACATCCCAAGTGTCTAAGATTCCTTGTTCAGGATCCTAGTACTTACGGGGAAAAGTATGCTAGGATTGCCCTTTATCCTGCTTCCTTCGCTTACTACTTTACCTTCTTTTATCAACTCCCTATTTCTCCATCTGCCTCCTTCTTCTGTCCTTTCGAAGCCAATAAAGGACCAACCTGGCTGCAAACTTTTCTGGCCGATAAAGAATGCTCCACTTCTCCTCATAAAGATATGTGGGCCTCTATACTACTACCAAGGGAATTGTTCATTGGCAGTTTAAACCCTCGAGCCTACAAATGCATATCTGAGGTGTATTGCCCTTCTCAATTTGCCAGACAATTTGGACTCACTCAAGGGATACCAGTTCCTCTTTGCAGTCTCTCGAATGTCCACCTTACTGCCAGAGACTTGAGAATATCCAAATCCAGACTAGAGACGGCAATACTCAAACTGCTGAAGGAATTGAATGAGTTCCAATTTGTCCCCTTTCTTCCGTCTGGCTTGGTTTTGAAAAGATTCCAGAACTGGTGGACAGTCAATATGGAAGTGTGCCTATCTGTACACCCCCATGACTTGCTGGTAGGGTTGGGAGTGCCTTCGAAGGCTAAGTCAGCAACAACTAAGAACATTTCCCCTCTTCCTGAAGCTGCCATAACTACTCCTGCAGCTTCACCCCCTCCAGCTAGAGTTACCAGAGCTGCTTCGAAGAAGGGTAAATACTTTCAGATTCTCTCTCTTTTTTTTTTCTTTTGAATCTTTTGTTTGTTTCCTTTACACTTATGTTCTTTGGTGCAGGGTCCCCGCAAGAAGAATCCCCTAAGAGAGTTGAAACTTTAGCTACTCTAAAAAAGAAACAACAACAGAAACAAAAAAGGAAGCTGATCCTCCCTTCTGAGGAATCTGAATCTTTGGCAGAAGAAGAAGAGTTTGAGCAAGAGCCAGAAGGGCTTTTGCAAAGAACAAAAAGACAAAAGGTGGCTGCCTCCCTTCCTGATGTAATTGAACATCCTCCTCTCGAGGCAACTGCTACAGTAATGGGGAAAGAACTTACCTCTGAAGAATCTGAACCCCAAATTGAAGAGAGGGAGATCGAAAAAGAGCCAGTAGCCATACTGCAAAGAAGGAAGAGAAGGAAAGTGACTGTTCCTGCTACCGACTTAATTGAAGACCCTATTCACGAAGCTGCTGCCAAGGCGGTAGATCAGGAACATTCTGAGGCAATAATTGTTTTTGAAAGGGCTGAGAAGAGACAGCAGCAACAGTTTCTGAGAGATGAAGCTACTGCTGCTGATGCATTACAAAGAGAAACTGCATGAAGGCAGCAAACTATCGAGCATTATTCCCTTCGCCGCTCTCCCATTGGTGCCAACACTTCTGAAACAAGTAATTTCTTTCATACTTCTGCTGTTTTTTCCTTTGTCAGCTTTTGGTATTGAAGTTTGACATTGCTTTACATTTCTTCCTTTTGCAGCAACAACTACTGCATTTATCTTTCCCATGAGGCCTCCTTCAGTTTCAGTTGAAATTGATCAGATGCAGAACGTGAAGACTATTCAAATACTACTTCCACTTTCCAAGCCTACACTTTCTGTACCTTTCTTGAGCCCCAGCATTCCTGCATCTCTTCTTCTTGGCTTAGAGCCATACCTCCTTTTCTTGACCCTTGACCTACCTCAGTCCACTTCTCCTTCGAGCCTTGCTCCTATTTTCACAGAAATTCCAACTGCTACTCCATTCCTAATGGCAGTTGATTCTCCTACAGAGGGTGCTGGTAATTCCCCAACTCATGGTTCATCACCTATGCCTACTTCCAGCCCCTCTTCACTTGATTCGTTGGTGGCTAAGACCATAGAGGCTACCTGTAGACACCCCATTTTTGACCGTCCTCAAGACTTGGACGTCACCGCTTGAACACTCGGTGATTGTCCATATTTGTGTTCGTCTTGAGTTCCCGGAGGTCTCGGCTGCGCGCCTTGCCTCAGGACCTCTTGACTCGGTTGTTTTGTGTTTGGTTTTGCACCAAACACTTGTGTTTTTGCCTTGAAGGACAGGGGATGGCTTATTTGCCATCCCCACATCCCACCGGCCTTCCCCTTGCATCACTGGCTGCTTATTGGTGCCACCGGCAGTGTTTTCTTAAAACCTATGACCGGTCGGCACTTTATTTTGCCAGTGACCGTTTTTGCTGGCCGGTTTGACTCCTTTGCACCCTTGAGGCATGGTGCATCCCAGCTGTGCCAGCTGGAATGCACCATCACCACTCCCCATGTCCGGGAGTGACCCCTTTGCACCTTTGAACCCCCTAACCTTTTAGAAGGTTGAACCCTTTGGCCAAGCTTCTTAGAGAAGCTTGTCCAACTGTCATAGCTTCTCCAAGAAGCCTTGGCTCCTTTGCACCATTTGCCCTTTTCATGTCGCTTCTTGAAGAAGCCTAGAGCCTTGGCCTTGGCCTATTTAAGGAGCCCTCCTCCTCCATTGTAAAAGGTTGGTGTTTTTGATAGAAAAACCAGAGCTTATATCTATATATCTGTTAGATACATCCCCTCTCTCTACATTTCCCTCTCTCTCCCTTTTTCGTGTGTGTTTTTAGGCCCAAAAGTGCATTTTGGCCTTACTTTTGCACTAACACACACCATTACACCTTGCTCCAAGTTTGAGAGGCTTGGAGGGTTGTTTGTTGAGCTTTTGGACTGATTTTGATCAGAAGAAGAGGGCTGCATTGGCTGTTCTTGAGGTGTTCTTCAAGGGTAATCACTTTGCTTTAGTTTCCCCAAACTTGCACTAGTTTTCTACCTGTCTTGCTTGCTGATTTAGACTTTGTGTATAACATAAAAAAGTCTCATATTTTCTTGCTTAAGAACTTTCATTAAGGCCATTTTGTGGTTTGAGTTCAAACTCACCCTCTTAGGCCTTATTTGGCCTTTTTGGTGCTCTCATTGTGGGGCTTTGTTTGCTTGAGTATTTTAGTCTTCTCACCACTGGTTTTCAGTGGTGAGGAAGGTGGTTTGAAGTCTTGTATAGGGGAGGGACACCCCTCTCCCCTTTGTCCCTTTCTTACCTTTGTTTTTGGCCTGAAGGGCAACATGCATGCTTGACTGATTTTGACTCCATTTCAGAGCTTATTTGGTGTTCATATGACATGTTTTACCTCTGTCTCATGTGGGTTTGTTGGCCCTTCGCATGCATGTTATACTTGCTTAGCATTCCTCTATTTGGCATAGAAATGCATCTTGTGTTTAGGCCATGATTCTTGCATGTATTAGCATAATTTTATGAAGGTGTTAGCATTATTTTGCCATGCTTTAGGTCTGTTGGCCACTGTTTTGGTCATGTTTGACATGCTTTGTATAGCCCCTTTGTATTCTAGCATGTTGGCCTTGAGTGACTGGATCATTAGCATGCTTTGGTTAGGTTGTTTAAATGATTTGGAGTCATTTCTTATGCTATTTCAGTCCCTATATCATGCTTGTATGATTGCATTTATCATCCCTTTCATGCCTTGAAAGGTTGTTCTTTTATGCCTTTGAAATGTGCATTGTGTATGCCTATGTGTTTAGATCATTTGGGATGCCATGTGTGTGAGTTTTGGGGCTCATTTTGCATGCTGAAAATCTGTTTTTGGTTGCTTGATTCATACCATGTGTGGTCATGTTAGTGGTAGTAGAATACTCCACTTTGTGCCTTAGTCTTAGGCCCTTTTGGTTTGCATGCTTGTTGTGCATTTTGTCCATCATTTGGGACATTTTGGCCACTGTTTTGGGTGGATTGAGGTCTGCCCTTTCATGGTTTAGTACCACCATTGCATGATCTTGTTGCATGGTTTTGGTTCTCATGCTTACATTGTGTCATACTCACATGATTAGCATGGCATTTCCCTAGTTACATCCCATATACATTGTATCATGCTTGGCATGTTTAGAATGCATCAACTTAGTTTGCATGTTTAGATTGCATTACATTTGGCATGTTTTGCATCTTAGCCCCATTTACATACTTGAGCCATGTTGCATCATTGAACCATGTTTGCATACATGCATTACATTACTTGGTTTGGGGTGTCAAGCCAAGTGTGAGGGTTAAGAAGAGTTCATACCACAAGTGATGCAACTTGTCTCAACTCTCGGTCATCGAGGCCCTTGAACTTAACATGATAGGGTCTTGGTCTTCATTTGTGTGTTGCATGCATTTCCATTGAGTTGCAATCTTGGCCTCTTAGGCCATCATGCATCAAGATGCATAATTGATAGCCCGAGGATCAAGGGCCATGCTCTCTTGAGTCTGATACATGATAGGGAGCATGGCCATGCTTACATTTGCTTGAAACTCCATGTCATGCACTGCCTGTCCTCTGTTGCTGTCAAAACTGTTTTCTGCAGGAAGTTTTTGCCGACCGGCAACATACAGTGCCGACCGGCTATCGGTGAATGGCCGATAACTTCATCATCAGCCGATGGCCATTTACTATGGCCGGTGGGAATTTCCTCCAGCCAATGGTATTCTACAGTGTGCAAAGAACATGTCCCAGGACTTTGGCAGCCTTTGGAAAGGCAGGGCAGTGTAAACAGAGGCAACAGTGGCATGGTGCGGGTTTTCCGGGCAAGGCGGACTCGAGCATGCATCATTTGCACATCCCGAGGTGGGGGCTGCGGCCATCTTCTCTTTGCATTTAATTTAATTAGATTAGAAGCTTTGTAATAATTAATTTAGTGTTATTTATTAGGCATGTATATTCTTTTGGTCCCTCCGGGTGAGGGCGTATTTGTAATGAGGGTGTGTGAGTGTGTGTATGTCTTCCAATCCCACGTCTTTTTTCCCTTTTATTTACCTGCTTATGATGGTAGACTAGGGCATATTTAAATTAGCATAACAGTATGAAAGCATGTTTGCATTCATTTATCTGTTTCACATGCATCAGGCTCGGCACATCATACAAACTGCACCGTATTTCAATTCCAAATTGAATACATATTATTTGTAGCATTCCACATGCCATGATTAGGATAGCCGAGCCTGTCTAGATTGCATCTTCGCATGTGTTGCATTAGCCATCTTAACATGAACTAGGATCATGCATATGATTACTAACTGGTTTCTGTTTTGGCTTGGAGTACTAAGTAAGCTTTTATGCTTTAGCATACTGCATGCGTGTGAGTGTCTCCATAATAGCATGATTACCATGAGGCTAGCTGCTTATGTGATATAACTGCTTGAATGCCTGTGGGTGGAGGTTGAATTACCTAAATCGGGACAATGCATTAAAACTGTGAGTTTTAAGCCCACTAGATAGTGGCAAAACCATCTTTTCTTAAGCCCACTTGAGGGTGGCAAAACCTGCATTTTGGCCTACTTGCAAGTAGCAAACCATTTTCAAAACAAACATGCAATGTTTTGTTCCAATCTAGGCGATTTGGTCTATACTTGTTTGCTGTACGCATGACATAGTAATTCTAGGCTAATAACCGGAACAAGAACATATAGTGTTTTCAAAACTTGATATCACGGTTAGTAGAGGCCGGTCTTAAGACCGGGCGAGAGGGGGTGCTCATAGCTGACCTTCCCCGATCATACCCAAGTTCCTGAGCCGAGGCAACTTTGGTGATGACGGACACGTGGCCTTTGGCACCGAGTCAGGGTTTCCTAAATTCCCCCATAAAAAATATTTAGGTGGCGACTCTGTATCTGGCAAAGCAGTCCATATTTGGCACTTCTTTCTAAAAAATCTGTTTTCTCAAAACGATTTGCCGGATTTGGACTCTTTGGTTCAAGATTTAGAACCGTGACACAAATCGAGTCCGAGCTGTAGCGAGGTCCCTCGCGGACTTGTCTACACTGCCACAGATGCTCCATCCATTTCTCTCATCCCCATGCAGCCCTCTGTATCTTCCACCACAACACACTCTATGCCCTTCATGTTTAGGGATGAGGTAGACATCTTCGAAGGAAGACTAGCTAGTCTCTTCGACATACCCTCTACCTCTCCAACATTCACTGCTGAAGCTGAGCCATTAGTCTTGGCTGACTCCTTACTGGAAATTCTCGAGAGTTCTTCTTCTTCCAGCAGCAAGCCTCCTGCACCTTCAATAGACTTGGACACTTGCTTGGAACTGCTGATCTCCTTTTCGAGGATTCCCTTCGAGGCTCTACAAAGGCCTATCATCAGAAATGGGTTTCTTCAGTGCTGTAACATTGCTGAGCAGTCCGGCATGCATATCTCAAGTCACCTCTCCCAGGCTGCAGCTACTATTGACTTCTACATCAGCATTTGTCATGCTGCCAATGCTGCCAATGAGAAATTGGCTAGGGATCAGAGTTTTGTTTCTCAAGTGCATACCGAAGTAGCAGATCTCAAGGAACAACACTCTTCTGCCTTTCAGTTTCGAATTCAGTTGCTGGAGAAGAAAGCTCGACTTGAGGAGGAGTTAACTGTAGTAAACCAGGCCTTGGTTCGAACTGATACCAAATTGCAAATCACCAACCAAGAACTGGCTGATCGAAAAGAAGACATGGCTGCAGCTATTCACCTATTTCCAGCACTTACCAATAGAAAATCTGTTGTACAAAAACAACTGAAACATTGTAATGATTTTTGGGCCAATTTGTGGCACAATGTATTTGATTCTTTATGAAAAATCAAATTCTTATCTATTATCTGAGTAATCTTGTGTTTTTGTACTTAATGTTTATTTTATTCCTTGTATTTCCCAAATGGTTAGAAAATAAGGCTTCAAATATCTGCCATTAATCTTCTTGGTATGTACATAACCATTTAAATTTCTTAAATGGTATGCTCCAAAAGGCAAAACTCTATGAATTTGATATGGTCCTTCCCAGTTAGGTGACCATTTGCCAAACTTGTGGCTTTTAATTCCTATTGGGAGTATTGTCTTCCATACCAAATCACCTTCATCAAAGCCAATATGCTTGACTTTCTTATTATAATTCTTGACTGCTTTCTTCTTTTGGAAAAGAATGCTATTTAATGCCAAAATCCTGGCTTCATCTAAGCCTTCTAATTCCAAGCACATACTTTGATGGTATTGCTCAGGATCTAACTGATCTTGGCATCTTACCCTCAGAGATTTAACATTAATCTCCACAAGTAACACTGCATCATGCCCATATACCAAGGCATAGGGGGTGACTCCTATGCTTGACCTTGGGGAAGTTCTGTAAGCCCACAGAACATCCAATAATAGGTTATGCCAATCCCTAGGATTATCCTCCACAACCTTTTGTATTCCTTTTTTCAAGGATTTATTGGATGATTCAGCTTGACCATTGGCTTGTGCATAATAGGGTGTGGAATTAACAAGGCTAATTCCAAATTCTGCCACAAAAGACTTCACCATTTTCCCATCGAACACAGTCCCATTATCAACTGTTATGGTTTGTGGGATGCCAAATCTATGGATCAGATCTTTAATGAACCCAATGACTTCTGTTTGGTCTACAGCCTTGTATGGCTTAGCTTCGACCCACTTAGTGAAGTAGTCAGTGGCCACTAGAATGAAACAATGATGCTTCGAAGAAGGTGGGTGTATTTTTCCCATCATATCCATGGCCCATCCTCTGAATGGCCAAGGCTTCACTATTGCATGTAGGTCAGTTATAAGCACATGCCTTATTGTGCCATGCTTTTGACATGACTGGCAACCCCTTGCATATTCTATGCAGTCTTTAAGGATAGTTGGCCAATAGTAGGAATGCCTTCGAAGCAACCATCTCATCTTTACACCAGGTTGATGAGCACCACAGATGCCTTCATGAACCTCAGTCATGGCTGTTAATGCTTCTTTTGGGCCTAAACATTCCAGCAATAAGCCATCTCCTCCCCTTTTGTAGAGAGCATTACCATATATCATGTATTGCATAGACTGCAATTTAACTTTTCTGTTGGCTTCCGAAGATGGACCAGCCAAGTACTGCATTATTGGATGCCTCCAATCCTGTTCTTGTAAGTCATTATGATTGACTTCCAAGACCACATTCCTTTTATTCAAAGGTTGTATTAATTTCTAATATGTTGTTTGGCTTATGTCCCTTTGGGTATTATCCCTTCTCTTGAAGTTCGAAGCTTTCTGAGCCACATCATTAGCTCTATTGTTCAAGAATCTTGGAACATGGGTTACATTTGCTATTTGAAATTGAGAAAGTAGATGTAATGCAACAACATAATATGGTAAAATACTTATGCTTTGACACTTGAAAATCCCTTTCACTTGGTTAACTACCAATTGAGAGTCCCCAAATATGTCAACTGCATGCACTTGTAATCCAATAAGGATTTCTAGTCCCACTATTAAGGCTTTGTATTCAGCCTGGTTATTGAAACAGCTAGCTTTATCCACTCTGAAACCATGTGTGGTTTCTACCCCTTGTGGAGACTTAATCACAATACCAATTCCAATTAAACCATTGGCCTTCGATCCATCGAACCACATCTGCCATGGCTCAACACTAGCCATACCGAGTTCCATTATCTCTTGGCTCTCTGTTTGAGATGGATGGTCTGCCCGAAAATTGGCTAAAACTTGCCCTTTTACTGCCCTTTGAGGGACATATTCTAGATGAAATTCTGATAAGGCTAGTATCCACTTACCAATTCTTCCCCTCAACATAGGTCTAGATAACATGTACTTAACCAAATCTGTGGTTGCAATTACCAAGACAGTTGTAGGTAAAAGATAATATCTTAATTTCATTGCAGCAAAATACAAAGCAAGACACAGCTTTTCAACAGCTGAATATTTACATTCACAAGAATTTAAAAACCTACTAAGGTAATAAACAGCTTGCTCCTTGCCTTCCTCATTGTCTTGGGCCAAGAAAGCTCCCAATGAATCTTCTGCTGCAGCTATGTACAACTTCAAGGGCTTATTCCCTTTTGGTGGCATCAGCACTGGAGGGTTGGCCAAGTAGGCTTTGATACCTTCAAAAGCAATTTGATGCTCTGCTGTCCACACAAATCCTCTTCATCTTTCAGCCTTAACAAGAAAGAAAATACTTTAGTTTTCCCTGCAGTGTTAGAAATAAACCTTCGAAGAAAGTTAACCTACCCAAGGAACCTTTGTAATTATTTCTTACTTGATGGAGGCATGGCTTCAATGATGGCTTTGGCTTTATTCTGATCAATCTGTATTCCTTTCTTGTGCACTACATAACCCAAGAAGTTTCCAGATGATACACCAAAAGCACACTTAAGAGGATTGAGTTTCAACTTGAACTTCCTCATTCTTTCAAAAGCTGCTTCTAAATGAAACAGATGTTCCTCCATGGACTGGGATTTTACTACAATGTCATCAATATAACACTCTAGATACCCTCCAATGAGATCATGAAAGATAGTGTTCATAGCCCTCTGATATGTAGCCCCAACATTCTTCAGACCAAATGGCATTTTAACCCATTCGAAGGTGCCAATATTCCCAGGACATCTGAATGCTGTCTTGTGGACATCCTCCTCTGCAATGCAGATTTGGTTGTAACCAGAATGCCCATCCATCATTGATAAAACTTGATGCCCTGCTGAACTGTCAACCAACAGATCCACTATAGGCATAGGATACTCATCTTTTGGTGTTGCTAGATTTAAATTTCTGAAATCAATGCATACCCTCATTTTACCATTCTTCTTAACTACAGGCACAATATTAGATAGCCATTCGACATACCTGGCTGTCCTAATAAAGCCTGCCTTGAGTAGTCTAAGAATCTCTTCCTTGACCTTCTGAATTACTTCTGGACTCATTCTTCTTGGTTTCTGCTTGTATGGCTTGAAGTTAGGCTTCATAGGGAGCCTATGTTCCACTAATGACCTATCCAATCCTGGTAGTTCATTATAGGACCATGCAAAGCAATCTTTGTATTTCTTTAGAACAACCAATAACTGGTCTCTGTCCAGAACATTCAAACAAGCACTTATATAGGTGGGCTGTTGTATAGAACCTTCCCCTAAATTTACTTCCTCTAAGGGGTCTTGTGTCTGAGAACTTATTGAAGCTTCTTCTCTGGTTTCTTCTACCTTCGAAGCAACCTTCTTGCTTTGTTCTGCTCCCAAGTTCTTTAGTTCAACATCTTTGCCCTCCTCCTCATAGACAAAATCTGTCCATAAGGCATCCTCTTCCTGTATCTCCTGGACTTTTGTTTCAATGTCCAATGCACAGTATTTACCAAGGGTCAAAATTCTGACCTGTGGCTGCTTCTGTTTGCAACCAATTATCATGGCTTCTCTCTCTTGCTCCTGTACTTTTTGGACTATTGCTTTTACATCCAATGTTGAGAATTTAATCAGAGCCAAGGATTTGGCTTCTTGTTCTTCATCTCTTTGCCTACAACCAGGCATCATTGTCATCCTTAACGACAATCTCTTCATCAGCACTCTCTTGGACTAAGTGCTTCAGGTGTGTCACTTCCTCATCAGCCGTCACTTCGGCTGAGCCATCAGCTTTCCTCAGTATACTGAGTGGTGTCACTCCCTCAATATACAACTTGGCCTCTGCAAAGTCTGCACAAGCTATGAAGGGTTGAGGATCTGCATCAATTTCCTCTGTCTCTCCATTGCCTAAAGCCATCATTATTTTCTGATGCAAAGAGGAAGGCACACATTTGTTAGTGTGGATCCAATCTCTCCCAAGTAAAGCATTGTACTTAGCATTACTGTCAATCACGAAGAATGCCGTCATGCAATCCCTGGTGCCCACACTCAAGTTAATGGACAGAATCCCCTGGGCCATCTATTTGTCTCCAGCGAAACCAGCAATGGTTGTGCTAGTTGGGATCAATCTGGGATTCTTTTTCCCTAGTTTCTTCAAAGAAGATTTCGGTAGTAAGTTAACTGCTGCCCCATTATCTATTAGGACTCGGTTCAACTGTATCCCGTCGAAGAAAGCCTTGATATACAAAGGCTTGACATGTTGTGTCATAGAATTCGAGGGATATTCAAAAGGATATGAGAGGTTGATGCTCACCTCTTCCTCGCTCTCGCATTCAGTTTCCATCGGAGTAGCCATTCCAGACTCATCCTGTACCATACTCACTTGCGACTCTTCACTAGAGACTGGAATAGGATCCATGTCTTGGTTGTCTTGGTCCTCATCTCCAGCCCGGAACTCGTGAGGCAGTATGTGTACCATATTGACTGAAACTGGGGGAAATGAGCCAAATTGGATGGCTGGCTGTGCCTGTTTCCCCTCCTGGCTACCTTGCTCAGTCACTTCAGAAGCATCCTGCATGCTGCATTCTAGCACTTCACTGCTAACAGGTTCCTTCGAATGATTTTCCTCGACTGGTTTTTCAACCAAAAATGTTTGCTCAGCCATGAAGGCTTCGAACATTTCTTCTTCCACCATTTATTTCTTTTGGCCCATGCCAATTTCTTCTTCTGTCTCACTACCACTCTCCATCAGAGCCTTCTCCAGCCCTGCCAAACTAGCCTTCTCTCTGGCTTTCAGTTCAGAATGAACCTTGACCAACTGCTCTCTGCTGCAAACCACTTTGTTCTGTAGAATTGGCTTTGGAGCATGGTCTGACTTTGGATCTTTCTTTCCTTCTGCCTTGACCAGTGAAGAACTCTCTCCACTTTCTTTCAGATCTTGCTGGTACTGGGTGTACCTGCACTGAATCTTCCTCCTTTGTGATCTTGAAATGACTGGGACCATATCTGGTTCCTTTGTCTTTGGGTGTTTAAGCAATACCCAATTGTTCGGAGCCACCAAAGGAGGCTTGACCATCCTGCCTTGGTTTCCAACATCCCTTTGGGTAGGCACTTCCCTAGGTTTGTTCTGCATTACGAACCAATCTGGGACCCCAGGTACCCACGAACTTACTGACCCGGATGCTGAACTGCTCTTTTCTACCTTCGAAGCCATCTTCGAAACTGGCTGTGAAGGAAAGTGCTTGGCTCTGACCTCATGTTTTAAGCCTGATTCAGGCCTTCGATGAAGGTAGCCACTTTCTGTCCTGCGTGAAGTTGGTCTAGGAGGCCAATCTCTAGCTTTAGTCCCATAACCTGAACTCCTCTCCAATTTTCTTTCAGAATGACTGCTCTCCATTCTGTAATAGTTAGGTGGCCTGGACACATACAAGGGCCTCTTGCCTTTAGCATGCATTCTGTCCACTGCAGGCTCAACCACTAATGGCCGCTGCCTGTCACTAGCCGGATACGGCCTTTTATTGTAAGCATTGGTTGATTTAGGATGTCTCTGCACATCCCTGTAATGCTACTTCCCATCAACTGGAAAGCCTTTCAACCATTTGTAACTCAGTCTGCACCTGGGACACATCCTCTGCATTACAGCTGCTTCTAAGGAATCATCATCCAGTGCTTCTTCATCAGAGTCTCCCCTCTGACGTGAGAAACCTTGTCCAATACCTGGTGGGTTTCTAGTGTCTTTCTTGGTAGTTGTCTGGTTGGCAATGTGCATCTGCACATTGACCTCTTCCAATTCCTGCAGAGATAAATTCTGAAAGTTTGGTACAACCACATTAGCTGCACTTTCTCCAACTTCTGGAAATGGATTGCTGTCAATCCCCATGGCCTTTTCCACTTTGGTTGGGAACTTCAAACTTCCTTTCCGAATTTGTTCTTGGATCCTGTCTCGAAAAACAATGCAGTTTTTAGTCGAGTGAGACCAAGAGTTATGCCATTTGCAATATACTTTTCCCTTAAGTTCATCTGGAGATGGCAGTTTTACTCCTTTTGGTAACTTAAGGAAATTGGCTGCAAGCAAATGATCAAAAATGTCATCTGCTTTCGTTAAATCAAAAGAGTACTTTTTGTGAAAGTCTTTTTTCTTAAACTGCTGGTCAATTGTTGTATCCTTATGAATTAATGCTTCACAGATTACAGGTTCTTTGCCCACAATCTCTGCTGCATCAATCTCATAATTTGGATCTCTATAATATGTCTTGTACGAGGCATTATTTTGGTCCTGTTCCTCTTCTAATAATGCTTCATATCGAGACACCTTATAGGTCAGTTCGACCAAATCCCTGAATTCAGTTGAGTCAAACTTCTTTCGAAGCCTGAACTCTAAACCGTTTTGAGCCAATCTTACGAATTCTGGTTTTGGTAGGATGACTCTACATTTATTTCGAGCCCTTTTAAATCTGGCAATAAACTGAGTAGCCTTTTCTTCAAGCCTCTGACTCAATCTTGCCAAGTCTACCATAGAAACCTCTGGCTCCGATTGGAAGAATTGGGCATGAAATGCCTCTTCCATTTGTTGCCAAGTTTGAATGGAGCCATGTGTAAGGTTAATGTACCATACAAATGCTCCTCCAGTTAGAGAATTTGGAAATAATCTCAGTTTCATATAGTCATGGTTAGTAAATTCACCGCATTGAGCAGCGAATCTAGCAATATGCTCCACTGTTGATTGATTTCCAGTTCCATAGAAAAGGGTAAAATCTGGTATTCTGAATCCCCTTGGGTATTCATGTACCCTATCCACCCATTCTGGGTATGGTTTTCTGTATACAGGAGTCTGGACCCCCCGAGCCATCGGTCCACACATCTCCCTAACAATGTCAGCAATTTGGTCCCTAGGGACCATATTTTGTGCCTGCTGAACCACTACTGGAGGGACAAATACAAGATTCGGTGGACAAACTTGTGCTTGTGGTCCTCTTGGTCCATAAGGTGGTAGATTTGGGACTGGTTGTCCCTGCGGTGCAGGTTGCTATTGGGGGTATGGGTAACCCCTTTGAGCCTGACCTGCGAAGGGACCTGCGAAAGGTGCTGGAATAGATGTTGTGTCCCTTCCATTTGTGGGAAAACCTTCCAACCCCCCGGGTATAAATTCGAATAAGGGATTATTATACCCCCTAGTGCCAGGTATGGCTTCGAACATGGGATTTATAACCATTCTTACGCCAGTTTCTTGTACTTGACCAGATCCACCAACTTGTGTGGCTTCATTATTAAGTACTGAGGCATTTTGGCCTGCTATAGGCCTCGAAATGGGTTCATACCAAGACTGAGGTGATGATCTCTCATAGTTCTGAGTACTAGTTTGACCATTAGAATGCCCATTAACTTGCATAGGCTGTTTATCTCTAGCCAATCTTTGCTGAGGGACATTTAAAACTTCCTCTGTGTGTCTTGTGTTAGTTGGTTGGTGGTTATTCATTCGATCCAAAAAGGATGTTGCCCACCTTTCCATTGTGTTCATTAATTGTTGTCCCAGAGTATCTACTAGACCATCCCACGGATTTGTTGGCCTAGTAGATGGAATAATTGATGGTCCAATTCCTTGGTTTCGTCCAATATTATGAACATGTGGTTCTTGTCCAAAAGTACTGGTCTGTTCGACCATAGGTTCTGATAACATGGGAGTTTCCACAGGATGTGTTACCACATTATCCTCTGGATTAGGTATTTCTACCTCTCCTTCTACGCCTTCTTCGAAGCGTTCATTTTCTCCTTGTCGTCTTCGTCTAGCCATTTTAAATTAGTCCCACTGGGCGTGCCAAAAATATATGTTGGCTTTTTTGGCTTTCGAAGGATATTTTTGTAAATACGAGCGTGCCAGCAACGATCAATCAGTCCTTATAGAAATTATAATTGCCAACCAATTATCAGACGATTGTGTTTTAGTTCTTTCAGCCTCAATGAAGAGGACTTTTACTGGTGGCTTGACTTAGGAGAAATTAAGAGAAATAACAGTTAATATGAAGAACAATGGAAGTATTTCATTAAAAATGAACACTTACAATGGTCCAAACTCAGCCTCGGAGAGGTTTACAGCAACAATCTACTTGAATCTACTTGAAACTACTCTTATGAATGAAGTGCAGTGCAGGTATTTAAAGTGCAGGAATGTAAAGAACATGTATTTAAAGTGCAGGAAAGGTAAAGACTGGAAATGTAAAAACTGGAAAAGAAAATATGTAAAGTAAGACTGGTTTGTATGATCTGAGTCTAGGGGCTTTTTCTGGGGGCTTCCCTGCTATTTATACTCGTCAAGGATGACCTTCGAACTGCACTTCGAACCGTCGAACTGCTCCTCCATTATCGCTGATCATGCTACCTTAGAAGTAGTTCCACTATGCCATCACTTGCAATTGAGCTTCCCTCCTGTATTTGAATTTGAATATGGGTAACCGTTGAAGCCACGTCACCTTGCATCTCTTTACTGATCTAGTGCTACTCAGATCACGTGAGAACCAATATTCATCGCCACGTGTACGATTAGGATCGAAGACTTGAATCATCTTCCATAATACCCTTATTCTGCCACGTGTCGAATTGTAACTGGCTTTTACAAAAATGTAGCCAACAGATAGTGTACATCTAAATTTGTTGTTATCTCAAATCACTTTCCTCTAAATGTATAAGTGACTCTTAAAATGTAAACTAAATGTTTAGAAAATGAAGGAGGTGGGGGTGATGAGGAGGGGAGGGGAGGGGAGGGGCTGAGGAGTCACATAAATGGGGTGGAGGGTCTGTAGAGAAGGGAGGGGAAGGGGAGAGGCATTTTAAAAAAAACATGCACACACCACCTGCTTTATTTGGTTGATCTATAGCCCAAAGGCCAAAACTAATCGTCATTATTTAGCCCAATAGCTTACGGCTGGGCAGGTCCACCTATTGGGTTACCAATCAAACCAGCACGTGAGTTCATCAAAAATTTTGAAAAAAAAATATATTAATAAAATATTAAAAAAAATCCAAAACAAAATAGGCCTTACATCTCAACCCATAAGACTTGACCCGTTGGCGCAGCTTTGTTTGTTTGTTTATCGGGAAACTCTTCTTAAATCGGTCGCCCAAGCTATATGTCACGATCCAAACCCGCCTCTGTAGGTTCAGCATCGTAACCGGTCAGTAATCCTTGGATTACCCAAGGCCTCTGAACAGAATAACACATGATTAGGAGCTGCTGTGGAAGCAAATATATATAGACATACATAGTCCATCGAGTTGTGCAAACATACATGTGATAGATAATCTTAAATTTTATAAGCATACATATGATGTCGTAAAGGTACACGTCACCCCATGTACATATAAACAAAAATTTTGTTCATAAACTAAAAGAAACAAAGTCTTACACACAAGCCTGACCCTGAGATTTCTGGGCCCAAAGCCGATAATCAACTAATAAATTTCTGGGGCCCTTCACATTTTTTTTTTCATTGAATGAAAACAAAATTTGAAAGTAAAAGACAAAAGATTTGTGTCAAAATCACAAAAAATAGCTAGCAGTACATTACAATAACTAATAAGTATCGCTTGATTCTTACTCTTATTGTATTTTTAGAAGCAAATAAATCAATCATACTTGCGTAATCTAATTTTTTTGCAAAATCATTTTCAATGAATAACAATGCTAATTATTTTAAATGGGCCTTTCAAATTTTAATGGATTAATTTATTTTAAGTTAATTTGGGCCTTCCTTAATTTTTTTTGGACTTAAAATATACTTAATATATTAGACTAAACTATAATAAGAGAGACCCCTTTTTTGGGTCTATTTTCAATGGATAACAATGCTAATTTTTTTGAATGGTCTTTCAATTTTTTAATGGGTCAATTTATTTTAAGTTAGTTTGGACCTTTTTTAATTTTTTTAAATTTAAAACATACCTAATATATTACACTAAATTATAATAGGATGGGGCCTCTTTTTTGAGCCTATTTTGAGGGGCCCTAGGCCATGGCCTTGTGGCCTATGCCCCAGGGCCGGCCCTGCTTAAACATTCACAAAACATGGCCGCAAGAGTTGACTTAATCCGAAGCCTCCTTGGGAGGCACAAAAGGTGGCTAACAAATACAAAATTCCTCAGGAATCATCTTAAGCTTGGTCACGCGCCTGCTCATTTACATACATAATAAATAAATAGTGAGCGGGAGCCTAGTGAATAATAACAGAGTAAATGGTTGAATGAATGATGTCCTAAAACCAATTTAGAAAAATAGAGTTCATATCCAAGACAGATTCATATTCGTATTCTTGTATAGAGCATATACAGAAATCAGAGTTCATGCTTAGTTGTCTTTGGTACATCTATTAGCGCTAACAAATCATAAACAGAGCATCATAAATCATACTTGTCAGTTCCATAGAGGAACCTCTGGCCGGGTACGGATAGCTTGTCAGTTCCATAAAGGAACCTCCAGACTAGGAATGGATAACTTATCAGTTCCATAAGGAACCTCCAGCCGGGTACAGATAACTTGTCAGTTCCATAAGGAACCTCTGGTCCAGGTACAGATAGCATACTTGAATCATAGCATTAATGCCACAAATATTTGTTAAAGTTGGACAATCATTCATAGTACAAAACATAGTATTTCATACAACATATCTTATTCTATATATAGAAAATAATTTAACTTGAACATAGCTTTACTAAGTTATTACTTACAAATAACAGATGGCTCCAAGTAAACGAACAGAATAGGCAA
This sequence comes from Camellia granthamiana, assembly GCA_036172215.1. Lineage (NCBI taxonomy): Eukaryota > Viridiplantae > Streptophyta > Magnoliopsida > Ericales > Theaceae > Camellia > Camellia granthamiana. The sequence goes on along the minus strand of CM069912.1, from coordinate 95,419,108 downwards.
TTCAGATATCTTGTGGTGCGCGACCTACACAAATACAGAACGAATAAGTACTGAATTACACACCCGAAAATATTAACTTGGTTCTTTATCATCTTGGTGTGTTTCTACTTTTTATCCTCATTATTGTGTCTTAATCTTGTCCTAGGAATGTCTAGGATGCAATGAGGATGCAAAAATGCTTTTGGAAACACACAATAAAATTTGTTGAAAACAGGGTCTCGCTCGAGCAGACATGCAAAAAAATGTGAGTGGTCGCTTGAGCACAGATTCCCTTGCTTAAGCGGTCTATAAACTCTACAAAAGTACTGGTTGCTCAATTTTTCCACTCGATGCTCACTCGACGCTCACTTGAGCGTGAGACTCAGGTCCTCACTCGAGTGCAACTCTTGTAGCTCGAGCGGCCTGCAAAAACATGAAACTTCTGGGAGCATGCATTTTACGCTTGAGCCAACCTTTGGTCGCTCGAGCGAAGGTGCAAAACTCAATTTCAAAGCTGCAAATCATGGTCTTTTGGGCAAAAAACTTGAGGAAACTTGAGAAAATACTTGTAAACGAATAAAACATGGTGAATTCTAAATCATTTCACAAAATCAAGGCCCAAAAGCTTACCAATTGTCCAAAACAAAACTCAAATCTTTGAAAACATAATATGCATGCGATGATTGGCTTCAAGGCTTCCAAGACATGATCACTTGGTATAACATGATATAAAACAAGATGAATTCTTAAAACAAAGGTAGAATGAACACATGCAATGACCAATTCTTTGAAATTTTAACTCAAATTATGATGAAAATAAACATGCAAGAACATGCAAGCATGGTATGATCAATATTTCTTCATTCTAGTTCAATACTCATGTTAATCTACTCAATTCTCTTGAATTCATGGATTTACCAACTCAAAAG
>CM069912.1:95225944-95418000 GCA_036172215.1 Camellia granthamiana | reverse complement strand
GTTTGTATTATCTGAATCTCTCTCGGTGCATCATTTTTCCTTAAACCTTTAATTTTATTCTTTTAATAATATTTTTACTTTGTCTAAAAAAAATTTTTTTAAAAAAAAACATTGATAGGTATAACTGTGTTTTGGAGATTCAAAGAAGATAATGGAAAGAAAAATAATGTTTTGAGAATCTAAACGTATTTTGGTTGACAGATTCTAAATGTATTTTGAAGACCGTAGAGTAATTGAGTTAGATCTTTTAGGATAATATGGATGTTCGAGTTTAGGTTGTATTAAGAATTTTGTTTTTTCTGATTGGACTTTATCGTTTAACAGTTCTTTTGGATGGCATGTTTGAAGGATCCTATTTAGAACAAACTATTTGCTTATTGATACCTATTCATGCTCTACTTTATTTTTTTTAAATAAATAGTACCTTCTACCAATAAAAAATAAAACATTGACAGTTTATAACTAACTGCCAGCTGGCCACGGAGTTGGTTTGCTTCTTGTTTTTGTCTATTTCTTTTCGGTTCTATTATATATTCAGCTTTGGTCTTAGTTTTGTCGAGTTTTAATTGGAATTTGGAACACAGAGAGAGTTTACGAGGCATGATATGCAAACGACCAAATTCACAGGTCCTAATTTGGAACTTACCAACATACAAACAAAAATTGTTTTACTTGTTTCCAAGGTTATGTTGCAGGAACAACGAAAACCATGTTAAACATAGTATAAAGGACCACACAATTCAATTGCATAATTAAAAATACAGCAATGCTAGGTATCATGAAAATTTTATCATGAAAATAATCATGAATGCTTTGTGACCCTTAGATTATACTTAGAATAAAGCACTACACACTAATCAAGGTAATCCAAGGATCATAAATTTTTCATGATCATTTTCATGACAAAATTTTTCATGATCCCTAACTTTTCCCTTAAAAATAATCTTTCTCATCATATGAGTGGATCCCACCAAATATATAAGTTCCATTCATATAAGAGATTTTATATACAAATTATGTGATCGAATTTTATGCATGTAAAAAAAAGTAGCACAAACGACATACCTTGTAATAGTTGGGAACCGGTTCTTGAAGTTCTCTTATCTTGCATCTAATCCGATCCCCACACATCTGTTGAGAACACATATCATGAATACAATGCAGACTAGATGAGTGATGAGTCTTGTTTACTTTTACCACCATGCAAATTAATAACACCATTGTTATATAAAAAAAATTAAAAAAGAAAATACAATAGGAAGGAAAAAAAAAAAAAAAAAAGCGCCTTTGGCAATTTAAACCCTACCTTACAATTGGAAGAATAAGAAGAAAAAGATTTAGCAACCACATATAACTATGCCTAAAGCAGTACATAATGCAAAAATCAACTAGATTGTATAGTTTTAAATAACGATGGAAATGAATGTTAATAAAGTACAAAAGTTTTAATATGTATTTTATCAGCCAATATTTAAAACTAAGTTGGACACTTACATTTAATTAGAAAGATATGAATTTGAGTTTTGTTTTTGACTAGCCTCCCCTTCCTAGACTAGAGTCTCATATTATCCACAAAAAACAAAAGAAAAAACAAACAAACAAACAATGGCAATAAATGAAGTTATAGGATCGTATTTTGACTTGAATCCGAATCCTCGGTAGCGTTACCCTGTAGCACTCCCCTGTCGCCCCCAAAACGACGTCGTTTTGGGGGCGGATTTTCAAAAAAAAAAAAAACGCAGAAGAGGGAGGGAGGGAGGAAGGAGAAGGAGAGGGAGAGGGAGGGAGGAGGGAGGAAGGAGGGAGGAGGAGGAAGGGAAGGGAAGGGCCGGCCGGACTGAACTGGGGGGGGCCATAAATATTGGGGGAGGAGGAGGAGGAGGAGGCGGAGAGGTGGAGCTGCTGCGACGACCTGCCATGGCTGCGACCACGGCTGCGATGGCCTGCCATGGCTGCGACCACGGGCTGCGACGGCGGGAGCGATGGCGGCGACGACGGCGAGGGACGAGGACGGCGAGCTCGCAGCCTCCTCCTCTCCTCCCTCCCTCCTCCCTCCTTCCTCCTTCCTCCCTCTCCCTCTCCTTCTCCTTCCTCCCTCCCTCCCTCTTCTGCGTTTTTTTTTTTTTGAAAATCCGCCCCCAAAACGACGTCGTTTTGGGGGCGACAGGGGAGTGCTATAGGGTAACGCTACCGAGGATCCGGATTCATTTTGGCTTACCCTCTCTGACATATTATGTGTTGCAGCCGAACGAGTCCTTTTAGGCTGCTTATCATATTGGTTTCTTTTTGATGCTGTAGGCCTTGCAGTCCCCTAAAGCCACAATAAGGGGAAAATATCGACACATAAACAAAAACAAAACAAAAATAGAAAAACACTCATGTAAGATACTTGTATGAAGTCGCTAGACTTTTATATATGTGTGTATTAATTATTATCGATAATATGATCATATTTATTAGGTAATCTCAATAGATATATCAAAAAATATTAATATTGAAAATTTGAAATCCCAGTATATCGGCTGATATATAAAGAATAATTCCAGGTACTAAGAGAATTTATCTAGAATTTTACACTATGAAAGTAAAGTGTAAGATGTAGAATTTGAAGTTAGTCTGTTGTGCGCCATATGCAAAATAAATTGTATTCATACATTTAAATTATAGGTAAAATTAAAATTTTGGATAATTTTTCATGTGATATTTAAAACCCTAGTATCAACCCAAGGAAACATGGCCGGCCCTGAGTTATTAGGGGCCTAAGCCGAATTTTTAAAATTGGGCCTTTCATATATCATTATCCAATAAATAAATAAATTGTTTGGATAAAACAAAAAGGATACAAATTTATTTCTATTGCATTACAATTAACAAAATTTAGATAACATATATATATGTATATATATATATATAATAGTTGAATTTCAATTAGTTGAATCGGATTTTTATTTTTTAGCTTATCAATACTATAATAACTAAAATTAATTTGGGATAAGAATGAGAATTGTCGACACAACTCAAGCAATATATAAAATTAGCAAGTTAGAGTTGACTATTTTTTAACGTGAATCTAAGTATGACACGACATAATAACATGAATTATTAGTTACATATTTTAATATTCACTAAGGGATGCCTTGACATTTTTTTAATCTTTTATTTAACTCCATCTAACCGAATAAAAATTATGTAAAATAATAATTAAGGCTAATATCTTTTTTTTCATTTAAGATATGTATTTTTTTGTTACCTATTTTAGAGTCAATCTAGTAAAATAATATATAGTAATAAGGTACAATTTTTTTAATTAGAAAAATGCAATTGAATTAAAATCAAACATTCTATGAACAATTTTATTTAGTAGAAATAAATTTTATAAAATTCAACTTATGAGAAAAATTTTAATCTCTCCAGACACTTGCTAAGTTATTTTTAACTAAAAGTGAAAGGTATCACATTAAACATCAATCGAACACGAATCAAAATAACTCCATACGACAACATGAAAATAAATAAATTGAACTAATATTAAAGTAATTATGAAATAATACGGCATGATACACTCCTAGTTGGGGGCCCTAAATTTTATTCAAAATTGGGAGCACGAGGCGACGCCTTAGTTGCCTTACCTCAGGCTGGCCCTACAAGGAAATGCACTCACTTTGCTTGGAGTTCATGGATGCTCCTCCAATTCATCACCATCCTTGATTTTGGCTTTTCTTGATGGTTCCCCTTTGTCTTTGTCTAACATTGGTAATGAGACACTAGTGGTGGTGGGTGAGGGTGTGGACTGTTGCAAGGTTGTAGGGGATGGTTGAAGTTGGGCAATGTTTGATAAAACCTTGAAAATGTCAGAGTAATTATCATCTTCACTCATTGAGCTGTATGGAGTTTGAGGCCACGTAGATGGCTGATCATGAAGCACGGTCACCACCTCCTCATGATAAGGAGGGACAGAATATTGTTGTTGTTGTTGAAAAGCACTAGTATCCTCAATGGAGTCCCAGTCCAACATTTGATGATCACACTCACACATGTTTCAAATTAAGAGACACACAAATATAGATATAAATATAAACACCAAAAGTCCTTCAGTAGCGTCTTCTAGGTAACTAGGTAGAAGTTAATAAGGATTGGGTGGTGAATTTCATTTATAGGTCTACGTAAGTTTTGAAGGAGTGGTGTGCTTTATATCAATGAAAAGTGTTATGATATATAAATAGAATTTTTTTTGATTATTTGGTTCATTTGATTGATTAATGTAGGAGATCAATTCTACTATCCACTTACGAAGATCTCGACTCAAGTTAGGACAAAATCTCATATCGATTGATCTTAAGAAAAATTGTTTACACTTAAGAAGTTTATAAATAAAAATTATATGATTTTTTTTATTTTATAAAAACATATGGCCTTTTAGCTTTTTTTTATTTTTATTATTTTATTTTATTTTTTAATTTTCAATTGAAACACCCTTTATTACAATGACTTATATCTCAATGATACTATTTTTTTTTAAAAAAAAAATTTGAGAAAATTCTGTGTCAATAAACTTCTCAATAAAAATATTTGAAATTTTGACCTTTCATGTCGTCGGAAATCTGTTGGAGTTTTTCGTTTTGTATGCTTCTGATCACGTGACATATTGAATCTAAGAAAGAGTACCTTGTTGCACTTCTTTGCACTTTGTTTGATGTATTTGTAAGGCTCGTGTTCTTGCATCAATAAAGTATTATTTTGGGAAAATTATAAATTAATATATTTTTTTAAAATAATTTTAAATCAATGATAAAATTTATTAATTTTAATAATTAAGCTATTTTTTTTTTCATGAATTTATAAATATTTTATGAATTTATCATTGATTTGTAATTTTTCCTACTATTTTTGTTGATAAGAAAACAAGTAGAAGTTAATTTTACATGACAAATCATATATATAAATAGGGTAAATTGTACTTTGTTCTCTTTATGTTTGATTACTTTGTCACTTTGGCCCTTAAAATTTATTTTTTCCTACTTCGGTCCTTTATGCTTCAAATTTTTTTCCAGTTTATTCCTAAAGCTAACTTCTATTCAAAATTAAACAGAAAATGTCATAATAACAGTTACATAGCATAAAAAATATATTATTATATTAGGATTTAAGTTTAAGTGAGAGATGCTAGTTATATATAATAAAATATTTTTATACCATGTAAGAGCTAATGTGTCATTTTCTGTCTAATTTTTAACAGAAATTAGTTTTAGGAGTAAAATGAAAAAAATTGAAATATGAACGGCCAAAGTGAAAAAAATAAACTTTAAGAACCAAAGTCAAAAAATGACCAAACTTAAAAGGGGCAAAATGTAATTTACCCATATAAATATATGAAAAATATTACATATAATTTATCTTTTGCTATTTATTCCTTGGATAATTGGGGGCGATTTCAACAAAGTTCTTAAGTTGGGCGAGCGAAAGAGTTGTCTTAGGCGAACCAAATGAATGATGGACTTCAAGCAACATGCAGACAGTTTGGATTTTTTTGTTTTTTTATCTCCAGATGTTGGGTAGAAAATTTACTTGGCCCAAAAATCAATCTCTGGCAAAGTATAACAGACTTGATCTATTCCTCATATCGAATTCGTAGCTTTTAACATCATCTCTCATGCAATAAGGTCTTTCTTAAGTTCTCTCCAACCATTGCCCCATTCTTCTTATGGATGAGCAAGTGGAATGGGGGCCAAAATTGTTTTGTTTCTTCAATGCTTGGCTATCCCACAGATCTTTTGGTTCCTAGTTTCTTTAGAATAGACGTCTGCCCCATTCACAAGATGGGCAGGCTATGTTCTCATTAATAAACTCCGACACCTTAAAAGTGCGATTTGTGTTTGGAATACCACTATTTTTGGTAATGTGCATGAAAATTCAAATATATTCAAAAAGAGCTTTATCAACTAGATATTTCTCATAAAGAAGCTGAGGATCCCTCTTCAGTCTATGAAGCTACAGGGTTATTATGCTCCAAATTGTGGTCTACCCATCGTATCCAAGAGCAATTCTTTAGAAAATCTCGTGTTTCATGGCTCTTGCATGGTGATAAGAACTTTACTTTATTCCATAAGATTATGAATCAGCATTACCGGAGAAACTTTATTGGGCAGCTTGTGGTGAATAATAAGACGATTTCAAAGCCTGATGAAATTAAGCATGTGGCTAGATTCTCTTTTGGTACTGTTTTGGAGACCAGAAGTCTTGAAAATTCTATTACATCCAGATAAATATTCTGGTAGGCAAAAGGATTAGATCCTCTGCCTCAACCTTTGCGGCCACGACCTCTACTGGTTATAAACCCTGCAAATATTCACGAGAAATCAGGTAGTGAATTATTTTCTCCTTTAATATATTCAATATCAAAATCAAAAGCAGATAATAAACTTTGCTAATTTACAAATATCTGTTTGTTAGCAAGATTTTCAACATCATTTTTGAATATCTGTTTAGTTGTAGAACAATCAACACAAATAAGAAACTGCTGACTTAAAAGATCATCATGGAATACACATTTAACTGTAGCTAAACATTCCTTTTTAATAGTTGGATAATTTAAAGCTGCTACTTTCTATGTCCCTGATGTAAAACGCAAAAGTTTTGCAAGTTCATATTCAAGATCAGATTCTGAGTTAGAATCAGAAGAGTTGAGTAAAATCTTACATATCTGGTGTTTGAGACCTTCATCAAGAGAAAGCTCGCTTGTAAGTTGATTAATTTTCTGGTTGAGTTTTTGTTTCTGTTTGGCTCTACACTTATTAGCGTAGTGCCCAGTTTTGCCACATTTGTAGTAGGTTGCTGTAGATCCAGAAGTGGATTTTTGTTTGCCTTTAGAATATGTTTTAGGCTTATATTGGTAAGAGGGCTTGGATGAAGAACCCTTGTACATCTTAGAGTAAGACTTTCTGGAAGATTTTCTATAAAGCTTATTCTGCCTAGGTCTCTTGGATTTAGAAGGGTACTGAAGTTTGGTGTCATAAGCAAATTGGTCGCAAAACTCACCAAGTTCTTTTTAACCTGTAAGATTGTGTTTTTTCATAAGATGTTAGAGTTTGAGGTCATTACATAAAGCTAGACCTTCTTCAATATTACACATAATTTATTTTTTGCTATTTGTTCCTTGGATAATTGGGGGCAATTTCAACGAAATGCTTAAGTTGGGCGAGCGAAAGGGTTGTCTTAGGCGAACCAAAGGAATGATGGACTTCAAGCAATTTGCAGACAGTTTGGATGTTTTTTCATCTCCAGATGTTGGGTAGAAAATTTACTTGGCCCAACAATCAATCTCTAGCAAAGTGGACCAGACTTGATCGATTCCTCATATCGAATTCCTAGCTTTTAACATCATCTCTGGTGCAATAAGGTCTTTCTTAAGTTCCTTTCGACCATTGCCCCATTATTTTTATGGATGAGCAAGTAGATTAGGGGCGAAAACTGTTTCATTTCTTCGATGCTTGGCTATCCCACAAATATTTTGATTCTCTAGTTTCTTCATAATGGAAGTCTGCCCCATTCACATGATGGGCCAGCTATGTTCTCATTAATAAACTTCAACACCTTAAAAGTGTGATTCGTGTTTGGAATACCACTATTTTGGTAATGTGCATGAAAATTCAAATATATTCAAAAGGAGATTTATCAACTGGATATTTCTCTTAAAGAAGTTGAGGATCCCTCTTCGGTCCATGAAGCTATAGGGTTATTATGCGCCAAATTGTGGTCCGCCCATCGTATCTAAGAGCAATTCTTTAGAAAATTTCATGTTTCATGGCTCTTACATGGTGATAAGAACTCTGCTATTTTCCATAAGATTATAAAATTAGCGTTACCGGAGAAACTTTATTGGGCAGCTTATGGTGAATAATAAGATGATTTCAAACCCTGATGAAATTAAAGTAGCCGATGGTTAACCATTTTACTACATTATTTCTTGAGGCAAAGAATTTGTTTGGGGGGTGCCTCGCCCCTCACGCTTTGTGATCACAGTCGTTATGTTCTGGACACACCATTTTCTACTGCTAACTTTAAGGAAGAGTATGGAGTTGTGCAAATAATAAAGCACCCGGTCTAGACTAGTTCAACTTTAGTTTTTTCAAGCACTTCTGGCAGTTATTGGAATATGATATTATGAATTTTATGGGTGATTTCCATCGGAATGGCAAACTCCTAAAAGGTCTCAATACTTCCTTTGTTACTCTAGTTCCTAAAGTTGTGTCCCTAAATTCTCTATCCTATGTCAAGGCAATTAGTTTGATTTGTTCCATCTATAAGATTCTTTTTAAAACTCTTGCAAATCATTTGCGTTTGGTTATTCATGAAGTGATTGGGGATGTTCAATCTGCGTTTATCGAGGGGTGTAACATTCTTGATGGTGTTTTTAATCGCAAATGAGGTCATTGATTACTGGAAAAAATGAAATTTGAAAAGGGTTCTTTTCAAGCTCAACTTCGAAAAAGCTTTCAAATGAAAAATCTAGAAATCCTCTAGATATTGATTTGTGATGTTGTGTCAATTTTAACGAGTAAATAGCAATCCCTATCAAACAATCAAAGACAAATCAATACAACAATTTTACGTGAAAAAACCACAATTGGAGCACCTCCAATTGTGATAAAAAAAATCACGGGCAAAAGCCACAAAACAATCCATTAAAAAGACATAAAGGAATTACATAAGTGTACTCTCAATTACCTAACGAATCCATGCCCGATTTGAACAGACCCCAATGTGCCTCTTCCACCACCATCTTTACCTCGGAATTGTCTTACCCAATGTGAATCCACAACGCCGATGTTCACAACGATGAGCCACTCCAGAATCCACCAAAGTTTCAGGCTCGAATTCTCCGGAATCCATTGAAGAACAATACTCTCTTTTGTATTGAATAAACAAACAATCCTTTGATGTATACTTCTTAAACCATGAGTTGAATACTCAAATAAAAATCAAAGAAACCAAGCAAAATTGCCCCAGATATAAACCCTAATATCCAAGAAAAAGACTTGGAAGTTGTAACCCTAAAATCTGACTGAAACACATATTTATAACAATCTATTCCGCGATCTCCACTCGAGCGCGGGAATAGCCGCTCGAGCGGACTGATGTTCGAGCGCAGGAAGTGCCGCTCGAGCGCAAAAACACAACTTCTAGTACTTTTGCAGACAGTTCAAACTTCTGGAACCAAAGATTCATTGTCAGCAAAGTGGCAAACATGAAACAACTAACATCACAAACTTCTCTACAAGGCATAATTCGGGTTGGATTCACATCTAAAACTCATACCCTCACTGAAATAAAAGATTGAATACAATTACAGCTGAAAGGAGTTTTGTCAAACGAGATTGCCAAGAATAAAAACCTAACAATCTCCCCCTTTGGCAATGCCGTGACAAAACACACCTAACAAATAAAATCCTAATCACCCCAACCCTTTACAGCCAACAAAAACAAACTTTTTTCTCAAGGTCATAATCTGCAAAATAGCTATTACAATCTCCAAAAATAATTATTAGTGCCACAAGAGTATATGAAAAAGTAATAGACATCTGACAAGATTATCTTGAAACATGAGATGGAAATATAAATAGATGTAAATTGGAGATTTTAAGAACATGTAGCATGAATAGATGAAAATCCTAAGACCAATGCAACTTTCTACCCCTTTTTGTCATGAATTGGCAAAGAAAGTGCAATTAACTATAGTAAAAGCATAAATCACACAAGCAAGGATATGATGATGTAATTAGTAGTAGCATGCACGAAGGAAACAATAAAGAAGCAGTGCACAACAACATACAAACCAACTAATGCCAATCTCCCTGACCAAACCATTCAATGTAAGTTCATGCTAACAAACCCTTGCAATGATAAACCAAACTCCCCTTCACTAAAAGCAACCACAAACACTGTACTGAAAACAATGAACAAGAAGAAAAAAAACAAAAACAAAATATGGTGAAACAAGCAAGGAATTTTAGATTTGTATCTTAAAAACACACAAGATTATCCAAGAAACACAATTACTTGAAAACACAATGTGCACAGCCTGTAGATGATTTCTCATGAAAGAAAGTGATACAGTATGTGAAAAGTATAGATCCCATGATAAAAGTATGTGTGTGACTCTTGGAGTTTGACAAACACAAGATTCAAATCCTAGTAGTGATCTGATAGCTGGACCTCTGGCAACAGAATCTAAGCATAACTAAGGAAAGTCAAACCATCAGGAATCAAGGGGTATTTGGTGAGTAAAAGCGGAGGCTCCCCCTTAATTAATGAATTTTTTCTTTTTTTCTTTCTTTCTTTTGCACATTTTTTCTTTTCTTTCTTTTGCACATTTTTTTCTTTCTTTTGCACACTCATTGGCGGCTGACATGCTCAAGAGTATGGAAACCGAACCAGAGAAGCATGGAGACAATAAAAATAGCCTGGTTGGTGACTTTGAGGTAGCCTTTTCCTCACGCCTTAACTACAAAGAACTGAGAGAAAAGCCGTGGAGATGCAAAAAGATAGAAGGTGGCTAAGAGACTCAACATCACCCATGATGTGCTAGTATAGGTCAATTCCTCTAGAAAAGCAAAAGACACACTGCTTGAAGTCCATAGAGAAAATAGATCACAAAGGCGGAAGATTCTGATATTTGCTAATCCAAGAGTGTGTACAGAATGAGACATATTAATCAAAGAACACACACTCCAAAATGAGTAATGACCACAGAAAGCACACACATATTAACATGTAATGGATATTCTCATCAATTCTAATATATATCAAGGACTTCTAAAAAATTTCAAGCTTACAAAACCATACTAAGAAAATCTTTTTTGGTTTTTTTTTTAAAACAAAGTAAGACAAAAAACGAACAGGCACTCATTAAATGACTCAAAAAGAAAAAAACACACAAAAACTCAAAAACTAAAACGAATACACAAGTTAACACAAGTCAAGTTTTTTCACGCAAACCGTTTAGTATGAACAAAGTTGTAAGAATTGCGATTCTTGGGTGGTGTCTTGACGTTATGGTTCCCTTTCTCTTCATTGGGAACATGTCTCGACTTGGTGTCCAACTTCCTATTCCTAGGTCTAGACAAACAAAACCTCTGTTCATGTTTGGTCTCAAGCAAATCAAAATAACGAGGTCTAATATGACCCTTAACCTCATTACCACCAATGAAGTGGCTCCTACCCCACGAGATGTTGGAATTTCTTCCATCTCTATGAGACATTCTCCCATTCAACTCATAACAATAAGGGTGAATATGACCATACATACCACAATGATGACAAATAAAAACAGGGTGTACCTTCTTTACTTTGACCTTACCAACTCTAGGAAGATTGAGAAGTCCTTTCTCTCGTTGAATCTTTTGCTCTCCTTGCCCTTGAGTTCTTGTATCATGAGATGTAGATGCACTCCATTTTTGCTTTTTGTTATCACCAAAGCTAATGCCACTCTTGTCATAACACATTTGTTGAGACCTAATGATATTGTCCAAAGTCTTTGATCCTTTGTTCCAAAGACCAATGGTAGCCATAGCACACTTGAGTTCTTCCTGTTTCTTGATCATTAGATTTTCCAAAGCAATTTGAGACATCTCGAGAGTTTCAATCTTTTCTTCATATGTTGCATAGATTTACTGTAGCTCATTCCTCTTTATCTCACAAGTCAAGAGTTTTGCACAAAGAGCTTGTCGATCACTAGAAATCTTAATGGCATCATTCCTAACCTCGGAAATCTCCTTCTTTAATTTGACATTCTCACTTTTATAGGCTCTGAGTTTAATAGTGAGTTTGTCATTAAATTTAGATAAGTTAAGAGATTCCTTATACAACTTTTCATAAGCTTGCTGAAGCTCTCCATCATCACTCCTCGAGGATTCATCATCGGTGATATTCTCAACCAGCCTCTTCGGATACTCTATTTGTCCTTCAATTTCAGAAGTCGCCATGAAAGTAAGGAATTATTCATGCCCCTTTTCACCTTGTGCTTTGTTGTCACTTTCATCTTTATCAGACTTTGATTCATCATTCCAAGTAATAGCGAAGACTTTCTTCTTTCTCAAATGAGTAGGGCATTCTTGAGCAAAGTGGCCAAATCCTTGGCATTCATAGCATTGGATTCTTTCAGAGTTCCCTTGTATTTTTCCTTTCTTCTTCTGAGTTATAGAATTAATTTTGAATTTATTTTTTTCTTTGGATTTATAAGTTGATTCCAAAAGATTAGGATTCTTTTTTAGAAAATATTTTTTAAATTGTTTTACAAAAGCATCCATAATCTTGGAATCAATCTCACAATCCTCATCAGAATCCTTTCCAACTGTATAAACACTACTAAAAGCAATATCATCTTTTTGTTTCTTTTTAAAATTTTTATGTGCCTCATAAGTTTGGAGATTTCCAACCAAATGATCTAGCTTGAAGTTGTCAACATCTTGAGCCTCCTCAATAGTCGTAACTTTTGGTTGGAACCGATCGGGCAAGGATCTTAAATTTTTTTCCACAACCTTGGATTCCGGTATTTTTTCACCTAAATTGAAGCTGGAATTTACAATGTCACTCAACTTCGTATAAAATTCATCAAAGGTCTCACTATTTTTCATTAAAAGGTTTTCGAAACTAGACTTGAGCCTTTGAAGTTTTGAGCGTTTAATAGAAGGAGTGCCCTCATGAATAGTTTGGAAGATATCCCAAACCTCTTTTGTGACTTCATAATTGCAAATACGACTAAACTCTTTAGGTGTGATGATGCAAAAGAGAGAATTGATAGCTTTACTATTCCAGCTACTATTTTGGTAATCAATTGTGTCCCATTTATCAATTGGTTTGGGAAAAGTTACTCCATCAACGGTAATCGTCGATTCGGTCCACCCATACATGACAGATTGCCAAACTTTTTCATCAATAGATTTTAAAAACGATCTCATCCGAGCTTTTCAAAAAGAATAATTGGATCCGTCAAGTAGGGTGGTCAAACCATAAAATTTCCCTCACGAATTTAATCCATTATCACAAATCAAAACAAGATCTTGCTCTAAAAGATTTTTAAAAAATAAAATAAAATAGAGCAACCTACTATGACACCAATTGAAAAATCTAAAAATCCTCTAGATATTGATTTGTGATATTGTGTCAATTTTAACAAGTAAATAGTAATCCCAATCAAACAATCAAAGACAAATCAACACAACGATTTTACGTGAAAAAACCACAATTGGAGCGCCTCCAATTGTGATAAAAAAACTACGGGCAAAAGCCACAAAACAATCCACTAAAAAGACATAAAGCAATTACACAAGTGTACTCTCAATTACCTAGCGAATCCATACTCGAATTGAACCGACCCCAATGTGCCTCTTCCACCACCGTCTTTACTTCGGAATTGTCTTGCCCAACATTGAATCTACAATGCCGATGTCAAATCACAACAATGAGTCACTCTAGAATCCACCAAAGCTTCAGGCTCGAATTCTTTAGCATCCACCGAAGAACAACACTCTCTTTTATATTGAATAAACAAACAATCCTTTGATGTATGCTTCTTAAATCATGAGTTGAATACTTAATTAAACATCAAAGAAACCAAGCAAAATAGCCCCAGATATAAACCCTAATATCCAAGAAGAAGATCTGGAAGTCGTAACCCTAAAATCTGACTGAAACACATATTTATAACAATCTGTTTCATGATCTCTGCTCGAGCGCAGGAATGGCCGCTCGAGCCAACTGACGCTCGAGTGCAAGAAGTGTTGCTCGAGCGCAAAAACACAACTTTCAGTACTTTTACAGATAGTTCAAACTTCTGGAACTAAAGATTCTCTACTTGAGCGCACAAACGGCCGCTCGAGCGGACAAGCAACTTCAAATATATTTTTGCATTTTGCTTCGGGGGCGCTGCCCCAGACCCGCCAAGAGGCACTGCTCCCTGGACCCTCGTGAGTTGACCGGGCAACTCGATCCCCGACATAATTAGCGAAGTGGCAAACATTAAACAATTAACATCACAAATTTCTCTGCAAGGCACAATTCAGGTTGGATTCGCATAAAAAACTCATAGCCTCACTGAAATAAAAAATCGAATACAATTATAACTGAAATGAGTTTTGTCAAACGGGATTGCCAAGAATAAAAACCTAACAAACTCCATTAATTAGAACTATCTTGCAAATAAAATGACTTTAATGGGGTTCAATTCCAAGTGGTGTTCTTGGATGATGGAGTGTATCCTTTTAACGAGTATATCATTCCTTGTTAAGGGATCAGCAACGTTAGAAATTTCAGTGTCCAAAGGGCTAAGGCAGGGAGACCCAATTTCTCCATATCTATTTCTCATTGTAGTTAAAGGCCTGCATTGCCTTCATAATAAGTTCTTAAAGGAAGGAGAAGCAGAGAGAGCAAGGAGGATGGTTTCCAGTGGTAAGAAAAAGAGGTAGGCAAGGGAAGCTAGAAGCATGGAATGAGAAGTGAAGGGAAAGTTTGGTTACTTTGTTTGTGGATAACATACCAGAAGCAATAAATCCAAAAGGCTTGTATACCTTGTTTACGAAGTATGGAGTGGTTAGGGATGTGTTTATCCTAAATAAGAGGAGGAAGTCATCTAAAACAAGGTTTGGTTTTGTGAGATTCAATTGTCATAAAGCAACCACTGTAGCAAAACAAAAAGCCAATGGACTTTGGTTAGATAACAAAGCTTTGGCAGTGAAAAGGGTTGATTATGGAAAAGAAATGGGTGATAGCAAGGGGATGAAGCCTATACAGAGAAGCAAGTTCGAGGAGAGAAGAGGACCAAGTATGGCAGAAATTAAAAGCGAGAACAAAACCATTGACAATAGATCTTTTGCAGAGATCGTAAAGGGTGTTGGACCGAGAGAAACATCAAGGACAACCATAAAAGTAGAAGAGATTGGGAAAGGTTGGTTGTATGCAAGTAAGATCATAAGACTCAAGCCACAGTACTCTGTTTCGGAGCTGAAAGAGCAACTAAAGAATAGAGGTTTGAATGAAGTTCTAGTAAAAGCTGGAGATGGACATGACGTTATGATAACATTCAAAACAATAGAGGAGTTAAAAAAATAAAGAAAGTATGCTTGTGGAGGGTATTCAGCAGTGTGTGAATACATCAGAGGGTGATCGAAAAGTCTCCATCTTGAACAAGAAAGAAAGGTGTGGTTGAGTTGTTATGGCATTCCATTAAACTTATGGAATTCAAATACATTCAAAAGGATTGGGAGAGTATGGGGTGAGGTGGTTAACTTTGATGGAGATATTGGTGAACCTATATCATTTAGTTGTGGAAGGATTAGAATAACTACAAGTGTTATGGAATTGATAAATTCGAGTATAAACTTGGACTGCAAAGGCAGAATATATCCAATAAGGGTATGTGAGGAGTAGATTGTGAAGGAGGAGAAAGCCAACTGCAAATGCAACACACAAGATAGTGATGAAGATTTTGTCAGCTCAAATGTCCATAGTGAGATGCAGACTAGAGAGGAAAGTAGAAGGGAAGACGATAAAAATGACATGGAGGATGATAAAGATGATGACAAGGATAATAATGAGGAGGTGGCAAAGGAGGAATCGACAGATCAGAGGAAGGATACAGGTGAGATGGAAGTAGAAGGTAGTTGGGAGTACTATCAGAAGTAGAAGAAACTGAGGATTGCCTAGGGAAATCAACAAAAGAAGACACATGCATAGAGGATTCAATGATGAGGGTGGACATCATGCATATGCAGGTGTGTAATTATGATGCCTAAAAAATAGTGGGCAGATTATTACACCTAGATTCATTAGAAGCATCAGTGGATCGCAGAGGGATAGGCCAGGTATATGCTTGGAGGTAAGGTTGGGCCCAAGCCATTTCAAAACCCAACTTAATGGGCTAGGCTTGTGTAATCAAAATGTGAAAGGTACTAGACAAGTGAATGAAAACAGTAGTGGGCCTAGTATGGTGGGCTTTAAAACACCAAAGACTGATACCATTAGTATATCAAACTCCGAATTTGTCAATAATCAGAAGAAATGTGTCACGCCCCACTTTTTATATCAACAGATACCATTACCAATCCTTTATTATAATACAATTTCAGAGATCATGTGCGGAAATTCAATACAATAATGGGTAATATTATTAAAGGTTCTCTTATTTGAATATGAAATGAATGCAACATGAGATAAAAATAAATAAATTGCCCGTAGGCTTACATCTTTTAAATTAAAAAAAAGGGTTTAACCCTTTTACATCAATGGCATTCCGCTTACAAATAAAAGGCCCCGTGGCCAACACATAAAGAAGATCCTCAATCTTGAACCCTTCTCGATGTTCACCTGAAAAATATTAGCAACGTGGGATGAACATAAAGTCCAGTAGGGATCCCAATATGATCCTAAATAATAACAACATACAGATAGCTATAATTATGAATGCTTTAGATCATATCATATACATAATGTGATAGTTTATATAGAAATATACTTATATAGAAACTTTTCTCAAAATCATTCATTTCATTCAACAACATAAGCATTTTACTTTTCTTTCATGAAGTTACCTTTTTCAAAATTCATATGACAATAACAAGTTCCTGAGAACAATTTCACAAAGCCCATTACGTTTTACCTTCTTGATACATGTTCACAAGTATCCGATGTCCTTCACATTATTCACAATCTCAATACAGTACTTACGTCCATTTCCAACACATTCATGTCTTTATATATATATACATTCAGTACAAAGGGAAAACAACAAGAAACCAACAACTATCTACTCAACAAATGAGGCAACTCGGCCTTCCAGAACTATAACCATCATAACCCATAATATACACAGATATACTGAGACAATAATGATAAACAAGTCCCGCTCTACTTGCCTTAAGCACGGTACGCCAAGGATACATTTTTGGTCATTTTAGTCTTACTTCATTTCATAACAATTCATTTCAAGTTAATTTTATTTCATCTCAATTCATGAGTCAATTCATTACATTTTAGACACCCAACTGAGGCTAGAACTCAGGGGTTCTCAATCAACACAATTATTACACAAACACTTCAATTTTACCATTTTATGAAATTCTCATTCGAGGGAATCGGCACCCATTTATATACAAGCACTTCAATTTTGCCATTTTACGAAATTCTCATATGAGAGAATTGGCACCTATATATATATATATATGAGATTTCGGGACTTTAACCATGGACACTCCGGCCAACTTAATTTTCAATGGAGTCCATCCCCTATCTTCTCCCAAACAATGGAGTACATTCCCTATCTCCTCCCAAACAATGATACATATATAATGTATTTAAATGCGTGTCATATACAGTGACTACCAAAATTCACACATTCAACAATTTAATCAAACCGTCATATTCAATGACAACTAATGAAGGATTAATTTCAATTCTCCTAGTCCACATGCAATTTCTACAACAGTCATAGCTATCCTTCACCGATAGCCCAAAACATATATTTCTAAACATATATACGGTCTCCAAAGTAGATAAACTATCCATATTTTCATAGGTGAGAGATTACAAATATCCAACTCCACCATTTACATTCATATCTATCCATCTCTACATCTAATACATAAGGAAAAACAAAATCCAATTCTCGCAAGACTTTCAGTCCAATAACAATGATAATATGTAAAGGTTTCTAAAATTCGACCTCAAGTTCATTATCAATTTACAAGGTTATGATTTCATTTTCTTTCAAAAGACCACTTTTCTTTATTTTCCAATCCACACAACTCCAACCATTTTCTAAGAAATCATTCTCGTCATTTTACAAAATCAAAACCAAATCCATCCTCTTTATTTTACAAAACCAATTCCATTGGTATCAAAGCCATAACTCAACTCAACTTCATGTGATTAGTCTAAAACAAAACCAACACCGTGGTTGCTTCTCCTTTTTATTTTCTTTTGATATAAACACAATCATACGACCCATAGTAACAAAATATATAAGGATTATTCAATTTCCTCCCCTTTTTAAATCCATTATATCAATAACATTAAATTATGGCTTTCCTCCCTTTTAAATCCATTAAATCAATAATAGTAAATTATGGTTTTCCTCCATCTCTTCACAAACATAATAAATCATTTTTCCTAAATAACCGAACAACAAACAACTTAACAACTCCAATCACAAATATCAAGCCCTAGATCCCTTTTCATGGCTTTTAAGAAAATCCATAATGAATATGATTTTTATGCAATAAAATCTACCACATATCTATCTATAGACAAAGTATTGGAAAGGAGCAAAGAAATCCCTACCTCTTGAAGTGAAGAGAAAACAACCCAAAAATCACCGGCAATGAAACCATGAACCACTTGGATCAATAGAAAGCCCTTGACAAGATCTATAACCTTTCCCAAAAGACCAAGGTGAAAAGATGGCTCTAAGTGAGTAGATCTGAAGATCTAAGTGCGAAAAGTTAAGTTTTAGAGAGAGAAGAGAGAAATCACGGGTTGAGAGGAAAAGAGGAGAAAAAGTAATGAAAGGAAAGTGGTTTGGGTCTATTTATACTAGTAGCAAATAGCCCTAAGGTCAAATAAAATAATAGGCCCAAAAACCCCCCAAAGGTAGGGCCCATTCGAACCCCAAAATCTGGAGAGAAAAAAAACACGCAGAGGTCGACCCTTCAGGCAGGGGGGTCGACCCTTTAAGTAGAAAAGACAATCTGGCACAAGCAAGGGGGTCGACCCTTAGACAAGAGGGGGTCGACCCTATTTTCCAACAACTAACACACAGATTCTGCAATATAAGAGGGTCGACCCTCCCCAGACTAGTGTCGACCCTATTTTCCAGCAACACTTCCAGAAACTTCACCAACAGGTAAGGGTCGAGCCTTAGGAAGGTTGCTGTCAACCCTAGAATAGAATTTCTAAGTCTTCAAGAAACTTTTGACAAGAACAAGTGCGAACAACCAAACCCAACAAGTTTAAATCGATTTTCACTCATCCAAAACCAAGATACAACACCAAAGATCCCCAAAATAAAATAAAGGATTGAAATACACTTCCCAAAAAGTTTTAAAAAGGGTATAAGTGTTACAAAAGGAAAAAGAAAAGAAAAGAAATATGAAGGGCATAGAAAACAGATGTTAAAGGGAGGTTTTGCTGGATTTGTGAAAAAAATGGGGCAAAGTGGAGCAGGTTTCAGTCAAGACAATCATAAAAATGTAATAGTTAGATCAGCTGCTATTACTATGTCAAAATCTTCTTCAAAAACGACATGCTCTGTTAGTAAGGATGGGAGGGTGAAGGAGGCTTAGGCAACTCTACGGCTAGGGGAGAAGCTGGGGATTGTTACAAAGGGTCAAGATCAAGAAGTAATATAAAAATTAATTCTTATGGAGGAGAAGGACAAGAAGAGGGTGGAAAAAAGATGTGGTAGGGCTGTGTAATTTGTGCTTTCTTGGGGTGAATTCCAGTGTTTATAAATTGTTATTATGAAGATTTTAAGCTGGAATATTAGAAAAGTTGGAAGACCTAAAAAAACAAGGAAAATAAAGAAGTTATTATTTGAAAGGAGAATTGATATGGCTTTATTCCAAGAGACAAAGAAATCAAGGATCTCTAATTTAGAGGTGAAATCATTGTGGCATAGAGACAGTCTTCAGTCTATGATTGTTGATGCTGAAGGTATAGCTGGTGGTTTGCTTTTCATCTAGGACCTTGAAGTATTTGTACTCTAAGAGTGCTGCAGCAACATAAACTTTATCTTGCTGTCAGGTACTCTTCAAAACTCATTTGAGTGTGTGATTATAAATATATATGCTCCAAATGATGTGGTGAAAAGAGGTAAACTTTGGGAAACATTAGTGAACATAAAAATCAAATTTCCTAAACCATGGTGCATTTGAGGGGATTTTAATAAAATAAGGAATGTGGGTGAGAGGATAGGGTGCTCAAGAAAAGATAGGGGTATGAAAGAGTTCAATGAATTCATAGATAAGTGTGAGGTAACTGAAATTCAAATTCTAGGAAGAAAGTTTACCTGGTGTAATGCTCAAGATGGCTCAAAATGGAGTAAGATAGACAGATTTCTTTTATGTCTTGAATGGATGGAGAGGTTTAAGTTTAAATTATGGGGTTTATCAAAGATAATTTTAGACCATTGCCCATTAATTCCAATGGAGGATGTGAGGGATTGGGACCCAAAACCCTTTAAATTCCTAAATGCTTGGTGTTTACACCCAAAATTTGGACCTTTTGTAGAGAAGGTATGGAGAGAAACACAATTTCATGAGGCTGCTGGTGTTGTTATGCATAAGAAATTACAGTTTGAAACAATGGAATAGAGAGGTCTATGGCAATTTTGCATAAAAAATCAAGGATGGTGAGGATAAGCTGCATAATCTTGACTTGGAAGCTGAAGATATAGGCCATTGGATGAGGCAGAACTAAAACAGAAAAGGGAATTAAGGAGTGAAGTGTGGAAGCTTAGCAAAATGATGGAATGGGAATGGCCCCAAAAATCAAGATTGGATTGGAACTTAAAAGGGGATAGGAACACTCAATTCTTCCATGTTACAGCAAGTTGTAGACATAATAGAGATGCTCTGAATAGTATATCAGTTGGAGGGGTTGTGGTTGATGAACCTGATCAAGTAAAACAAGAGATGTAGGATTATTTTAGGAATCATTTCACAGAAGATTGGGTTAGTAGGCCTGTACTAGTCGGTGATTTCAAGAGTGTTAGTCATAGTCAGTGTTTTGACAAATTAGAAGCAGAATTTTCTGAGGAGGAGATTTGGACAGCAGTGAAAGGTTGCAATGGGAATAAAGCACCTGGCCCTGATGGGTTTAATTTATTGTTCTTTCAAAAGCATTGGAAGGTGTTTAAAGAAGAGGTGATCATGTTTATGAAAGAGTTCCACAGTAAATGTAGGCTAGTTAATGGTTTGAATTGTTCATTCATTACACTCATCCCAAAGAAGGAGAATGCAAGTAGCTTAAGTAAGTATAGGCCTATTAGTTTGATTGTGTCTATGTACAAGATACTAACAAAGGTACTTGCAAAAAAGATGAAATCAGTTCTAACTGAGGTAATTAGTGATACATAATTTGCATTTCTGGGTGGGATAAACATTTTGGATAGGGAGTTGATAGCAAATGAAATAGTGAATGGGTGGAGAAAATCAAAGAAAAAAGGGCTATTGTTTAAGTTTGATTTTGAGAAGGCGTATGACTCAATTAATTGGGAATTTCTGTTTTCAATGCTCTCAAACTTTGAATTTGGAGCAAAGTAGATCTCTTGGATGAAACAGTGTGTAACAACAGCTAGGGTCTTAGTTCTAGTGAATGGATCTTTAACCAAAGAATTTTTCCCACAAAAAGAACTTAGACAAGGTGATCCTCTGTCACCATTTTTATTTACTGTGGCAGCAGAGGGTTTGAGTATTTTACTAAGGAGAGCAAGGGAGCTAGGAATTATTAAAGGTGTGGAGATTGGTGCAAAAAGAGTTGTAGTGTCTCATTTACAATTTGCAGATGACTCATTACTTTTCTGTGAAGCAGACTGGGTGGAATTATTAAATCTTAAAAGGATTTTAAGGTGGTTTGAGATTTTATTAGGGTTAAAAATCAATTATCATAAAAGTGTGGTGTGTAGAGTGGGAGTCTCTGCTACTATGCTGAAAGAATTTGCACATCTGTTAAACTGTAAGATTACAAGCTTACCTTTACATTATCTTGGTTTGCCATTAGGTATTAGCCCAAGTAGGAAGAAATCTTGGAAGCCAATTGTTGATAAGGTCAAGTGTAAGCTCACTGGATGGTAAAGAAGGTTTCTATCATTCGCTGGTAAGCTGACTTTGATCAAGGCAGTGCTATCCAATTTGCCAGTGTACTATCTCTCTTTATTTAAGATGTTAGAAGGAATAACAAAGGAGATTGAAAGTATTCAAGCTGTCTTTCTATGGGGAAGATCATATTTGAAGAGGAGAATACACTTGGTGAAGTGGAAGGAGGTAGCAAAAAGTAAAATGCAAGGAGGTCTGGGGATTAGAAGAATTGGGGACTTTAATGATTGTCTTTTGATAAAGTGGTGGTGGAGGTTTGCTAATGAAGAGGAAGCGCTATGGAAGAAGGTGGTTGTAACTCGACTTTTTGTGCCCCTTTTCGGAAGACAAGAAGCCCTACAGTTCGGACTCTACCTGTGGTTCTGAATCTGATCTCACAAGTGCAATGTGAAATAGATAAACACCAAAGAGTTCAAATCCGGCAAATCTTTTGGAAAATCGATTTTGAATCAAATTGTCAAAAATGGACTACTTTGCCAGATACAGAGTCACCACCTAAATATTTTTTGGGGAATTTAAGAAACCCATAACTCGTGCCAAATGCCACGTGTTCGTCATCACCAAGATTGTCTCGGCTAGGGAACTTAGGTACGAGAGAAGAAGGTCATGAATTGAGTACCTTTGCTCGCCCGATCAAAGATCGGCCTCTACTGATCATGATGTGAATCTTATTTACATTATATGCTCTTGTTCCGATTATTAGGCTAGTATTACTATGTGATGCACACACAAACAAGTATAGACTAACTTGCAAAAATTGGAATATTTGATTTCATGTTTGTTTTGAAATTTGTTTCGAAATATGTACCACTTAAAAAAGTGATCGCATATGAACATTTACTCAAATTATTCTAATTCAAGCAAATAGCCTTCATTCACAGGCATTCAAATAGTTTATCACTTAAGCATTTAGCTTCATGGTGAACATACTAAACATGGCAACACTAACATACAATGCAATATGCTAAAACAAAGAAAAACTCACCTAGTACTCCAAGTCAAAAAAAAAATGACAGAGTTAGAATAATGCATGATCCTAACTATGCAATATGACTAATGCAACACATGCAATATGCAATTACTAGGCTCGGCTACTAATATGGCACATGAATCAATTTGATAGCATGCGGTCTAAGTACGTATTCAAAGAAGTATTAACTAACAATATAAGTTATAATGATGAACCGAGCCTCGATGTATACAATGGAAATGGATGCAAACATGAGTTATGCTAAACAAAATATGATGCTCCAATCTAACCATCATAAGCAGGTAAATAAAAGGGAGAAAGACGTAGGGTTGGAAGACATGCACATTATTACAATGTTGCGCCCTCACACAGGAAGGTCCGAATGAACTAACTTGCTAAGTAATTAAAGCTAAGCTAATTAATTAACTATTACAAACCCAAATCAATAATTTAGCTAAACTACTTAACTAATTATTACAAACCGAATTAATTAACTATTCTAGCTAATTAAAATAATTGCAATACGAGACGAATTAGCTATTCAAATTAATTAATTACAAAGCCACTACTTTAAGCACAACACTAATATTATTACAACACGGATCCCGAGGATCAATGAAAGGCTTATACATGAATATGGTTTCCACCCGAAAAAGGTCACTATTCTACTTCCATGAAGCCTCTGTTGCACAGTAGAACACTTACATTGTTTTCCACCACCAGACCAACTCTGTTCTGCTTAAAAAAATACACTGCTGGGTTTTGCATTGGTGGCCGGCTTGCCAGGAGTGATGGCCTGCCGGCCACTGCTGCATGGTTCTTCTTGTTGCAACACAGAACAAACAGAGCATGCACAGGGTATTCTCAAGGTTTTTTTACACAATTTACTCCTCTTTATCATTTGAACAACTCAAAGAAGTAGTAAAACTTGATTCACAAACCATCAACTGATGCAATTTCATTGCATGATGGCCTATGAACCAAAGTGTGCAAGTTCAATAAATGCAACAAGACAAGACTCTCAAAACCACTTCTCTATCATGAAAGATTAAGGGAAGTAGTTGACAATGAATCTTGAACCTCTTTCATCACTAATGAGTATGCAATGACTCAAGACTTAAGGGTTCAATTAACGTCCGATGGAACCCTAACCAATTATTATCTTGCACCTTTTTATTCACCAATTTATTACTCCATTTTAGTTAGATTTCAGTTCTTTAATCAATTAAGTCCACAAGTGAATTTTAAGTCCTCTAATGGAAAAAAGGGCTCAAACCAAATGTTGCTTTGGGCATGAAAGAGACATCATACTGTTGGTAATGAACCCTCAAAGGGATTAAATCATTAAGCATGACACTTTAATCTCATGCTTAAACAAACAAATAATTTGAAACCACTTTCAAAACAAAGAAAAAGTCAAGAAATAAGAGAGGTTGTAGAGGTGATTAAAGGTGAGAACAAGTAAGAAAAGCACTAAATAAATTTAATCAACTCAAATCAGGTAGTGTCTAAGGCCTAAAACACCAAACTCATGAAGACAATTACACTACAAGCATACAATATAAATCTAAAATGCAATGAACACTTAAAAATAGTTCTAAAATAGTGCTAAATAAGTCCTAAAACATGCTGGAATTAAGACAAAAATAGGTAGAATAATAAGCTAAAACATGAATCATGCTAGGCTAGTAAGCAAAACACAAGGAGGGGAGGCTAACCCCTCTAATTGTGGACTTCAAACCATGATTTTAGCCACTGAAATAACTCTGAAAATTAGTGTTTAAAAGCTCAAAAAAAGATAGTGTAAAGGTGGGAAACACAAGGATAGAGACCTTGAGAGCAAGGTGTATAGAAGGGTGAACCACCCCTTAACCTTTATTGGTCTTAAAACCCAAGCTTCAGCCTAAAAATATAGAGTTTGTACTGCCCAAAAACAAAGGAAAAACAGTAGGAAAAAGAGTAAATAAAGCAAGTAGAGAAGCAAAACTTTATACCTCTTGAAGAGGAGAACCAATTCTAGGAAACAAATCAAGTCAAACACACCCTAAAGAGCTCAAATAAGGCTTAAAGATACCTCAGCTCAAAGATGGAGAGGTTTGGTTTAGAGTATATAGACTAAAGCTTGCAAAAAGATAAGAAATTTCGGGATGAAAGAGAATTGTAGAGAGAGAGAGAGAGGGAGAGAGAGAAAGAGAGAATTTTTTGCTCCAAAAAATCCAACCTTAAAAATGGAAGGGGAGGCCTCCTATATATAGAAAACCAAGCAACTCCCTCAGAAATATCTATACATATACGTGTAGAAAGGTGCATGCGTCTGTGTTAACAGCTGGCACAGCTGGCAGAAAAATATCTACAAAAACACATTGGTGGCTGGCAGGCCATATCAGTGGCTAGTAACCAAAAGAAATGGCCTGCAGCCCATAGTAGTGGCCTGCAAGCCACCAGAGGTTGTAGGCTTGAAAATCTAAGGTTTTGGTCCAAAAACAAGGCAACGGGGGTGTAGGGTTTGAAAGGCTCAAAACTATGACATTCCGCTGAGAACTTCAAGCACTTAACAAGCATATAGACTCATCATTGGTTGTGCAAGCGATGACGTCCAAGTTGTAAGGGCGGTCAAAAATGGGATGTCTATAGTGGTCTGTAGTAAATATAATCTAAATGAGGGAGTATGGTTTCTAACCCTGAACCAAGGTAAGAGGGTATCAAAGCTATGAAGTGATATCCTAGCTGCTACAGAGCAAAGGCCTATGGTGTTTAATTTTTTTACAAGCAAAATACAAATTAGTGTGGGTAATGGGAACATAGTGAGGTTTTGGCACGATAAATGGTATGGTAATGGTTATTTCAAAGAGAAATTTCCCAAGTTATTCAGGCTATCCACTGATAGATGAGGTTTATTACGGTATTTTGTTGAAAAGAAAGGAAGTACTGGTGTTTGGGAAGTTAGCTTCAGGAGGAATTTATTTGTTTGGGAGCAGGAGGAACTTAACAAGCTCAGAGAGGAGTTATGTTTGGCTCCATCACTTATTAGGAATGAAGAGGATAAACCTATTTGGTTAGCAGCACAGTCAGGTCAGTCTATTGTCTCAATCCTATATAAGCAGACAGAGTTGAATGCTGGTGAGCAGTTTAGAGTGAGTAAACTGGTATGGGTGAATTATCTCCCACCCAAAGTGCAATTCTTTGGGTGGCTTGCATGGAAACACAAGACGAAAACCTCTGATTTTCTGCAAATTATAGGAATTTTGGATGGAGGTGTGTCTTATCAGTGTGTGTTCTGCAAAAATGAGCTAGAAACAGTTCAGCATGTGCTAATCTTATGCCCTCTGGTTTGGAAGGTGTGGACTGGTTTGCTATAGTGGTGGGGGATTCAATGGGTGGTTCCTAGATCAATGGAGTGTTTGTTACAATGGTGGGATGGTATCAGATTCAAAAAATCTGAAAGGAGAATCTGGATAGCTTTACCTCTAGTGGCTTTGTGGTACATATGGAAGTCTAGAAATGAATGCTTGTTCAATGGTATCCAACCAATGATGGAGGAGCTAAAGGAATCAATCATCATCAAATTAGCTATTTGGTTGAAAGCTTCTCTCAAGGAGCACCAGTTTTCTATTACTGACTTTTTGCATAATTTATCATAGATTAGACAATGTATAGGTGGTGGATTGTGAGTTCAAGTGAAAGTCTGCATTATGAATTGATGAGGCTGTTGTTGTGGATTTCTGGTGTGTGATCTTCTTGGTGTGTGAGTTGTGATCTATCTGTTTGCTGGGTCTCATTCTGCTATGGTCTATTTGCTGCTGTGCTCTGTGGTGGATCTAATGTGTGATCTATTTGATGTGTGATCTGTATGCTGTGTGCTTTGTGGTTGAACTTAGGTTTTGAGGTTGAGCTCTGTATGTTGTTCTGTTTTGATAGTGTTGCTTGGGTTAGTGCTTCTTCTGGGCTTTCCCTTCTACGGGGTCTGGTCTCTTGCCAACTTTTTATGGTTGAGCTTGCAGATTATTGGGCTCTCTTCTCAGTGCTAACCTAGTTGGGATTGGGATAGTTAGCTATGATACGTTCTGCTCATCCACTCCTTTATTTGATGTAATCTCATTTGATTTATGGTTTTATCATCAATAAAGGTTTCTTTTTACTGATTTAAAAAAAAAAAAAAAAAAAAAAGGCCTTCATTGCCTTCTTTAACATGGCAGACAACATAATTTATTTCATGGAGTTCATATTAGATCAAATGGACTAGTGTTATCTCACTTGCAATTTGCGGAGGATACAATGCTTTTCTCTTTAGCTAATTTGGGGGAACTCTGTCATCTTAAAATCATAAGTTTGAAATGATGTCTAGTTTAAGGGTGAATTTTCATAAAAGTTCTAGTTGTGGGATTGGTGTGAGTAATGACTTCTTTCAAGAGGTTGCACTTCTCTTGCCTTGCAAGATTGCCTTGTTGCCATTTACTTACTTGGGTCTCCCTTTGGGGACAAACCCACAATCGGTCATTTTATGGAAGCCTATTATCAAGTGTTTCAGATCAAGATTGGCACTTTGGAAGCATAAATACCTATCTTTTGGAAGAAGATTGACCCTTCTCAATGCCACCCTTGCAAATCTCCCAATTTATTTCATGTCACTATATAAGTTACTGTTGTGTGTGTAATGAGCTTGAAAAAATTCAATGAAGCTTTCTTTGGGATGATAGTCAGAATGTTTGCAAGCTTCATCTTGTGCGGTTGAATCTAATCACTAAAAGGAAAGATCTTGGTGGTCTAGGTGTTCAGTCCTTGCGTCTAAAAAATACAACGTTATTGGCAAAGTAGTGGTGGCATTATGGATCTAAAAAAGATTTTTTTTGGTGAAGAGTAATTGTTGATAAATACGACTTGAGGCCCTCGGGTTGGTACTTATCTGATCTTCATAATATCAAATGCTCCAAAATTATCAATAGTATTGTTGCCATAGGATGAAGTGGCAGTGAGTTTAGTGGTTTACTTTTGAATAATTTGATAATACGTCTTGGTTCTGGGGAATCTGTGTAGTTCTGGTCAGATATTTGGATCTCCCACACCCCATTGTCGGAGTTATTTCCTAGGCTCTATGCTCTCTCCACTCAGAAAACCAGTTCAATTGCTAAAAAAAATTTTCTTTCGTAGAATGGGCCTTCTTGGAATCTTTGTTTCAGCAGTGGTCTTCAAGCTTGGGAATCGGATTCACTCTCTAACCTTCTTAATCTGATCAATGCAACTTCTTTTGTTCCCAATCAAGCAGATTCCTTGAGTTGAGTGATTGACAAGCAAGGTAGTTTTTCCAATAAATCCTTCTGTCATCATTTCGAAGTGGCACTTGAATTATTCTGTTGGCTTGTTCTCAAGGATAAAATTGCTTCTCGAGATCTACTCTTCAGGCTTAAAATTTTGCCTCCAAAGGCTAATAGCTTTTGTGCTTTTTGTGGGTATGAAAATGAAACTTCTAGTCACCTGTTGTTGCACTATATTCACTCTTGGCAAATATGGTCTACTTTATTATTTTGGTGGAATTTGGATTGGGTTTTCCCAAACTCAATTCCTTCGCTCTTTTATTGGTGGTTATGCTCTAGATACAAACGGCTTGAGAAACTTATCTAGAAGTGTTTATTTGCATCTACGTGTTGGAACATTTGGCTTTCCAGAAACAAATTGATTTTTAACAATGTCTATGAAGATTAGGATATGGTGGTTGATCGAATCAAATTACAAATGGCTTTGTGAACAAAGACATGTTCAGGCTACACTGGTTTCTCTATTGAGGACTCTTTGCTCCACATTGATTTGGTGTGGAAGTTCAAGTCTAAAGGAAACCATGTCAAGTTTTGAGAGTTGGTACCTCGCTAACTCAGCTTTTTTGCTTCCTAGTTGAGAGTGCCAACCTAGTTGGGATGCTCTATACTTGGGATGCTTATCATCTTAGTATTGTTTTAATAGTGTTTTCGTATATGTATTGATGTTTTTGTTGTTTTTAATAAAATTCCCTTTTGCTTTTGCTGATCAATTTTTTTTATTATCTATTAATAATAAATTACATTATAGTGAGATTAATTACAATATAACCATCTATTGGTTAACCAACTCATTCTATAAAGTTAAGGTCAATAATTCTTTCACCAAAGTTTGTCTTTTCTTTATAAGAAAGCACAAGATTTAATATATTGCACATCTTACAATAAGTTGGCCAATAAAGCATATCTGAGTAAAAAATATATCCCAAAAGGAATAAACAGAACCTCTATACAGGGAGGATATTAGTCTCCGCATAGGGAGAAAAAACAAACCTCTACGCAGGAAGGAGAAAACCCCCATGAAAAGAGGAAATCTCTACATAGAGAGATATTATTGCAACAACAACAACAACAACAAAATTTTAAAAAATAATAATATTTCAAAACAATCACTACCAAACGAACAATACCAATCACCTTCACGATCCATTGATTGTCGCAACCGGTAGCTTTGGTACCTTAATCCCCGCCTCTGCATTATAAAATAAAATATTTTGGATCTAATAAGGTGATTGCCTAGCGTATAATAACGCGTTTAATAACATCAGATCTCAATCATGAATTAGATCTGAGTCTAGATCTGAAAGCTTCCTCAACAGCAAGCCGATAATAGAAACAAGATGAGCGGTAGTGGTTAGTATGGTGATAGAAATCGTAGGAGAAGAAACAGAGGGGAGAGGAAGGTTAAAAGAACCACCCTCTCCCTCGTAAATAGCAAAGAAAGATAGAGTGATTAGAATTTTTTAAAGAGATAATAGGGTTTCTTTCTTCGAGAGCTTTTAAGTCCTTTAACCAGAATTATGATAGTACCATTACTCTACTGATCATGTCAACTCCATATTTTCCATCTACCCCTAAACCCACCACCAAACCATCTATTTGTAAATATTTATATTGAAAATTTTATTTATAAATTTAATAATAATGTTCAATTTTTATACTTATAAAAATGAATATTTTAGTATACAAAACTTTGATAAAATGTAATTAAATAAATTTTGTAAATAATTTTTAAGTGCATATGATTTGGTCCTACTTAATAATCCTAAGTGTGCCACTACCGCCACTTGCTAGCCTAAGACCATGGCTTGCTAAGAACAATACTATCCTCAATAAAGCCAAGTGAATTGGGACTAGTTGATTGATGTGAGCCAACGCCAAATTCCATGTGGGTTAAATCAAAATTTGGGTTCGAAGGCTTCTTCATTAGTGTTTATTATTATTATTTTATTTTATTTTATTTTATTTTTTTATAGCCTTTCAACCATTGCAAAGTATCAAATGATTGCCTTCTAATTCAACTTCCACTTAAGAAGAGTTGAACTTATGATCTCTCTATTAAAATCAAGCTTTTAAGAGAGTCATGGTAATCAATTAAGCATGGTTGGTTGAAGTCTTCTTCATTAGTGACTTTATGTTTCACATTGAAGAGGTCAGACAAATCCAAAAAAAGCGAACCCCTGTTTAATATCTTTGATTTGTCCCTTACTTTCAGGGATCTTCTCTGTGTTTGTAGCTAGCATCTTGCTCACTTTTTCTTGTGTTCTTCTTTGGGGTTGCATATAATTTCTCTTCTTTTTAGGTGCCAATTTAATTGGGATATAATAGCTAATCTTTGATGTAGTTTTCGTAATAGCTTGATCCGATTACTTTTAGCTCTTTCATCAATAATAATTTTCCTAAAAAAAAAAAAAAAAGCGCTAAGGGCCTATCAATATCAAAAGTTTGTAGCTAGCATCTTGCTCACTTTTTCTTGTGTTTTTCTTTGGAGTTGCGTATAATTTCCCTTCCTTTTAGGTGCCAATTTAATGGGGGATATAATGGCTAATCTTTAATGTAATTTTCATAATAGCTTGATCCGATTACTTTTAGCTCTTTCATCAATAATAATATTCCTTAAAAAAAAAAAAAAAAAAGAAAAGAGCCTAAGGGCCTATCAATGTCAAAAGTTTGTGCCTGTTTGGCAGAGCTTAATTACAGCTTATTTCAGCTTTCAGCTTAATTTAAACTATTTTGATGTGTTTGGTTTAGCTTATAGATTATAGCTTATAGTTTTTTGGAAGTCAGAAATCAGCTTATTCTTTGAGTGGGGCAGGAGATGCTTTAAGAATAAGCTGGAAATCAGCTTATGGTCATAGTTATAAGCTATAAGCTGTTTAGGCATAAGCTATAAGTACTTTCCCACAGCTCTACCAAACAGGACCTTTGTAGGGGTGATCTTAACCTATTATTAAATAATGAGACTAAAGCATTTTGGGTTATGTTAGAAGTTTGTTTGAGTGATGTTACTATTAAATAACTTTTTTTTTTTGAACAGCAAAAAAAACACCCTTTATTGATGAGAATTATCAAAATGAAATTACATCAATTAAAGGAAAGAGGGACTGCAAAAGGCATCAAAGCAAGCCTCACGATCCCAACTAGGTTGGCACCGCGAGGAAAGTCCAAACAATTGCCAGCACACCACAAGGTTGAAGAGAAAACAACCGGAAGATACAAAACCAAACCAGACCACCAAACAACTCCCCTCTACAGCAGTCCAGCTCCAGCATCAGAGAAGCAGAATACAGAGCAGAGAAGCAGATCAAACCTCCCAGCAAGCCTGACACTAGGCCATTTGCGAAGAACTCAAGGCCAAAAACTGATGCAAACCACCCTCCACTGCTGAAGACAGACACAGCAACAGACATCTTAACTCAGCCAACACCCTTCCAGCAGCATCAGACCATCACTTCCACCTACATATACCATCACAGCAGCTGACCTACTAAAGACCAGAAAATCAAGGCCAAAACTGATGCAGACCACCCTCCACTAATGAAGACAGAAACAGCAGCAGACATCTTAATTCAGCCAACACCCCTAATGCAGAACCTTACCTATTTCAGATTGTTCACAATATCAGTTACTGAATAACCTGAGCAGAGAAAGCCAGCATCTTTGCTCCACATCGCAACTCGCACTTTAATGACCTCACATAGCTCCTCAAAATTTGGATGAATGCCATTAAAGATACAATCATTCCTTAATTTCCAGATAGACCAAAGCACAGCCAGAGACATGGCCTTCCAGATCACCCTCTCTTGTTTTTTCAGCCTTGAACCAGCCCACCAATCTAGAAGACACTGCACAGTACCAGGTTGAACCCACTGCAGTCCCCACTATTTTAGCATATGTGACCAAACCTTCCAAATAAAAGGGCAAAGAAGAAGCACATAATTTACACTCTCCACTTCTTCATTACAGAAAATGCAACTCACATTGGCCTCATCAGAGAGCACTCTAATTCGTTGCAAAAAGCTGGAGGTCTTTAGTCTTCCTTTCCATGCCAACCAACCAAAGAATTGAGCTCTAGGTGAAGAAACATTGTTCCATAGCAGATCTGTAACCTTACACACTGAACCTAAGGAATTATCACACCACTTATAAGCCGAGGACACAGTGAAGTTGCCTGATGGGTCTGCTTTCCAATGCAAAACATCAGCCATATTTTCCCTAAGGACTGGAGCAGTACTCAGCAACAGATTCAATCTATTCAACTCCTCCACCTCCCATTGAAAAAGTGCTCTTCTAAATTTGAGGTTCCATTCCATCTCACTATTTCTTCTGGTATGCATCACATGCACTGAATCGAACTTTTCCAAAGACAAGGAATAGAGCCTAGGGAAAGCTTCCATAAAGCACACATTGTTACACCAAGTACCTCTCCAGAACAGAGTGTTTTTCCCATCCCCAATCACTGGAACAGAGTTTTCTTTAAAAAAATTCCACCAGATCAGGTCTGGTTCTAGCAACACCCAAAATGTCAGCCCATAAACAAGAGATCCTGTGATTATCAACAGATTCTAGACACCACCCTACACCCACCTGATAGTATTTGTTATATATCACCTGTTTCCACAGAGCATTAGGTTCAGCTCCAAACCTCCACCACCATTTCAATAAGAGGCACTCATTCATAAGTCTAATCCTTTTAACCCCTAGACCCCCCTGCTGTTTGCTTTTAGAAATCTCCTTCCACTTGACCAAGTGTATTTTCCTACTAAAACCATCCCCACCCCATAGGAAATTGGATTGAATTGACACAAATTCCTTAGCAACCCCTGCTGGCATTTTGAACAAAGATAAATAATAAATAGGTAAGCTAGACAACACGGATTTAATCAAAGTCACCCTACCAGCAAAAGAGAGGAATCTCCTCTTCCAAGAGGCAAGACTTTGTTTGCATTTGGCTAACACTGGCTGCCAAGTCCTCTTTCTCCTTGGGTTTGCACCTAGAGGGAGGCCTAAGAACTTTAAAGACAAACTTTGATGAAGGCAATTGAACTTATTAGCAGATGCCTTGGATGCTTCATCTGTTAACCCAACTCCACACACCACACTCTTGAGGTAGTTAATTTTTAGTCCGAACAACACTTCAAAACATCTGAAAATCCTCTTTAAGTTGTTGACCTCCACCCAATGAGCTTCACAGAATAGAATTGTATCGTCCGCGAATTGTAGATGGGAGATCCTAAAGTCACTTGAACCAACTGCTGCCCCTTTGATCAACCCCAACTGTTTTGCTCTTTCTAGCAGGATATTTAGGCCCTCAGCCACAATGTTAAAAAGGAAGGGGGATAGAGGGTCACCCTGTCTCAGGCCCCTTTGCGGGCTAAATTCTGAGGTTGGCGAGCCATTTACCAAAATAGAAACTCTGGCTGATGAGACACACTCCCTCATCCAACTAATCCATTTAACCCCAAAACCAAAATTTGAAAGCATAGAAAATAGGAAATTCCAATTGATTGAGTCATAAGCTCTTTCAAAGTCTAACTTTAGGACAATGCCACTTTTTCTATTCTTCTTCCAGCCATCCATAATCTCATTGGCTATCAACACCCCATCTAAGATGTTTCTGCCCCCAATGAATGCTGATTGTGCAACACTAATAATTCTAGGCATCACAGTTTTGATTCTGTTAGCTAATACTTTTGCCAAAATTTTATACAAAGAGCCAATGAGACTGATAGGTCGGTAATCATTCAAGCCAGAGGGGTTCTCATTCTTCGCAATCAAAGCAACAAAAGAGCTATTAATACCTTTGACCAATTTTGCATTTTGATAGAATTCCTGCATGAATTGCAACACATCTCCCTTGATCACCTTCCAATACTTTTTAAACATCAAAAGATTAAAACCATCAAGTCCAGGTGCTTTGTTACCTTCACAACTCTTAACTGCAGCTACAATCTCATTTTCCGAAAACTCAGCATCCAAGAGCTCAACAACTTCTCTATCCCCAATGGATACGAAAGGCCCAGATAGCCTTGGTCTATTACACCACGGTTCAGTAGATTGGTTAATAAAATGTTGTTGAACTGCCGCTCTCACCTCCACAGGATCCTCCTTAACAATTCCATTAACTGCTATTGAGCATAGAGAATTTCTGATTCTCCTAGAGCTGGCCATAATATGAAAAAATTTTGTGTTCCTATCCCCTTGTGCTGACCACTTAATTCTGGATTTTTGTATCCATGACCATTCCACCATTTTGCTTAGTTTCCAAGCTGCACCTTTAGCCTCTCTTCTTCTAGCTTGCTCTGCCATAGATAATGGTCTTTCTTCAGCACTTAAATCAAGAGCATGAATCTCCTCTTCAACTTGTTTAAGTTTATGCTCCACATCACCATATACTTCTTTAGCCCACTGCTTCAAAGCCATTTTTAGTATTTTGAGCTTCTGAAGACATTTGAAACCAGCCCATCCCACCACATTAGCTTCTAACCACGTAGTTTCCACAAAAGGTCTGAACTTAGGATGTAAGGTCCAAGCATTTAGAAAATGAAAAGGAGTTGGACCCTAATCTCTCTCATCCTCCATCAACAAAATAGGGTAGTGATCTGAGACCTTCTGGGGCAGCCCCCAGAGCTTAAAATTAAACATTTGAAGCCATTCTGGGTTGAGCAAAAACCTGTCAATTCGACTCCATTTCTCCTCCTCCTGAGAATTGCACCAAGTAAATTTTCTTCCCATCATTGGTAAATCGGCCACTTCAAGATTATCAATTAACTCATTAAACTCCCTTATACCTTTATCTCGCCTTGAACTCCTCTTCCTTTCTGAAATACTCATGATCTCATTAAAGTCCCCTCCCAAGCACCAAGGTTTATTGTATACCAACTTTAATCGAACCAAGCTATCCCACACCGCCTTTCTCCTCCCCATATCATTTGGACCATAAATATTTAAAATCGCACACTCAAATCTGCTATAGAGAGTACCTGATAAAATAATGAAGTTCCTGTTGCTGCAGCAATCCACTAGTTGAAATACTCCTGGGTTCCAGATGCATAACAAGCCACCAGCAGCTCCTGCTGAATCAACTGCCACGAAGTCCATTTGTTCTCCGCCCCCAGATTGATCTAACAAACTTTTCATCAATTGTGGATCTCTTCTTGCAGTAGCACCATATCAACCATTCTTTCACGGAACACTTGTTTAATCTTTCTCCTTTTCCCAGGCCTTCCTAACCCTCTTACATTCCAAGACATAATCTTCATAAAGAGAACATTTTTCAGCTCCTAACCACCCGAGGCAGCTACTTAACAAGCATCCCCACCCCTGTTCCTCATTTTTTCCTTGTCATTGACTTCCAAATCCATTAGTTTGCTAAGGACAACATCATCATTCCCTTCACAGTTCACACCAAGGATACGGCCAATTTGGAGTGTTGCTTCAGCCTCAGTGAGTAATAATCTCCTATTGTTTGATTCAGATGCCGCTGAGAGTGAGAGAGCTGCCACCGCCGACCGAAACACTGCGGCTTTCTTCAAATTTAGAGAGGTTCCCGCCATTGATTTGTCCCTTCGGAGACTACCTTTTTTCTTCTGATAATTGCTAGGTAGATTGTGAATTTGCACCCTCTTAGTGGCTACCCTCTTCTAGATTGATTCTGCAGAAGAACCCAAAATCTCACTGCTTACCTCTCTTCCATTTCGGGCTAGTGATCCTTTAACACTACAAGTTTGAATAGAGTCTTCTAAGCTGATTTGGGCCTCACATGTTTTAATTACAGGTAGTCTGTGGTTTTGGGTTTCCACACTGTTCAATTCATGGGCTTTAGTCAAGACAACCTCAATGTTAAGCCCAGGCCTTAATAAATCAGATCCACTTAGACTTTTTAAGAGGCCTGGGTCACTAAAATCACCATCAACAGGCCTATCCACCCCATTTCGAACGTTGCTAGAGCTCATCACCAGAGCTACCTCCCTACTCCTGCATGCACCCCCAGAAATTGCTTTCCCAATGTCACTGTTAATAGACCCATATGTTGCCTGGGTTTGCCTGTAGTAGGGGTCCAATTTTTTTTTGTAAATAATTTCCAAAGAATGCATGGCTAAAAAGGAATACTATGGAGGCATTTAGAAGTTGCCTTCACTTTCAAATGACTTGTTGGCATTATATAATAGGGTGAATTACACTATCGGTCCCTATAGTTTGGGTTTTGTGCCATTTTGATCTCTGACTCTTCAATTATGACATATTTGACCTTAAATTTTAAATCTTATTCTAAATAAGAACAATTGAAGAGATTTTTGTTCAATTTCAAAGGCAAAGTCGTCAATTTGATAAAATATAAACTAATTTGATAAAAATAAATGTCAAAAAAATATTTTTAAATTTTTAAAAATTATTTCTACCCACTAAAGATAAAATTACGTAAAATTAATAATTTTTTTAGATATTTATTTATTTTACTAAATTAATTTTTATTATGTGTTTAGATGATGATCATATAATAGGTGGTTGTTTTTATTTCATTAAATTATTTTCTATTTTTTTAAAAGTTAAATATGACGACAATTTTAATATCATTATTGAATCAGTCCATTAAATTAAAAAAATTAAAATTAAAAATATTTAATATATTAAATATATCGATTACAAGAAGTTTACAAGGTGACCTAGAAAAGCTCTTTGACATTCCTTCTCATCCAAGAAGCTTACTCAGTGACCTAGAAGTTTGCATAGGGGGCATTGACTTCATGACATCAGAAAATGCATCAGTGGCAGATATTAGCTTGACAGAGGATGTGATAGTCATAATTGGGCAATGGCTTGGTAATGAAGAAAGGATAAAGATACTTTCATCTTCAACAGACCTTTTTACTGGGGCTTTTGGTGAGTAATTATCGGAGCAATTGGTCCGCGATGGTATGTCAACCCTTAGCTACTTTTGTTCTTGTTCTTCATTGCAAATTTACTCTGGTGGAAATTATTTTTTGAACCCGCTACATTTTTACTTTCACACAAACAGAGGATAAAGATACTTTTATCTTCAACAGACCTTTCTGCTGGGGTTTTTGGTGAGCAGTTCTCGGAGCAGTTGGTCCACGATGGTATGTCAATCCTTAGCTGATTTTTGTTCTTGTTCTTCATTGCAAATTTACTCTCATGGAAATTATTTTTTGAACCTGTTACATTTTTACTTTCACACAAACAAAGGACTGTTCTTTTAGTGCTTCCATCTGTATGCCTAGCTGGAATAAAAGATCTTAACATCTTGAATAGCTGGGACTCAACATCTTCAAGCTGATATTGAATAGCTGGGACTTGACATCTTAACCTCTAGATATCGGCTTGAATTTTTGCTAGTTGGAACTTAACATCTTCTCCTATTTCTACTTCAGCATTGATTGAGACCCTCTCCAATCACCACTCCCACTACCCCACACACGTGGCGGGTGGTAATTGGAGGAGAAGGAAAAAAAAAAAAAAAAAAAAAAACTGACCAATGGGAGGGAAATGGGGTCAAAGGGGGTGGGAGGAAAATGGGGTTTGAAACATTTTTCTTTCTACTTTTGCTAGTTTCATGTGTCAAATTTTAGCTTCAAGTTGAATCCATTGGATATTATTAGTCATTGATCTAACATTGATAATTGTGTACTTGCTTGATTCGATTAATTCTAAAATAAACACAAGTCTTGAAATTGTAATAAACACATAAGTTTGGCTGGTTAATACATTTTTAAGCAATTTGAGTTATCCTAAAAATATTTTGACTTATGAAATTTCATTTTGAATTTTGTTGATTTTATGTATATGTCATATCTATATGGTAATCCAAATATTTTATACTAGTAATAGTCAAAGTGGTTCTTCCTTTTCTGTTGATGTAGGAGATGAAGAGTTAGCGTGATGAGAAAATGTCTGACTTTATCTTTTCTAAAATTAGAATAGTCTCTAGTAAGTTTATTCATATGCTTCTAGCGGTTTCTAAATTAATTTGTGTTTTCATTTTTCAGATCAGAAATTGCTTAGAGAGATACAAAATATGGTCAAAGAATTACAGAACTTTGTACTTCAAGTTTTTTTATTTTTTAATATATATAATCACAGTTAAATTTTTTTTATTACTTTCTTTGTATATACTTTTAAACATTCAACTTTTATTTATGAAACATATGACGTTATTTCATTCAATATGTGATTGTGATTCAAATGATAGTATATAATGTGTATTACATTTTTAAATGCGTGTACAAAAATAATATTGATGATTCTTCAAATATGTCAAATCCTTTGTTTATCACACACATTAACTATGATGAAAAATGTATATAACGTGTGATCTTATCTCATTATTAATCACAGGTTTTATTAGATATTAATTACACTTAAAAGATATTATTTAAATATTATTAATCACACTTAAAATATTTAATTTAAATATTTATTGTCACACGCAAAACGTGTGATGGAATTATCTTTTAATGACACTCAAAACGTGTAATTCAAAATGACCATTTTTAATCTCTCTCAAATATCACACTTTAACAAAATTTAAAACATGTGATTAAATAATATACATCACACATAAAAAGTATGATCTATTTATGATTTTGTAGTAGGGTAACAACCACCCATTACATGATCATCATCCAAATACATAATAAAAATTAATTTGGTAAAAAAAATAAATCAATAAATGTCCAAAAGATTTATTAATTTTACATAATTTTATCTTTGGTAGGTAGAAATTATTTTTAAAAAATCAAAAACATTTTTTTGACATTTATTTTTGTCAAATCAGTTTATATTTTATCAAATTGATGACTTCGCCCTTGAAATTGAGCAATGGTATCTTCAATTGTCTTTATTTGGAACAAGATTCAAAATTCATGATCAAATATGTCACAATTAAAAAGTCAGGAATCAAAGTGACAAGAGTCTCAAACTATAGGAACTGTTAGTGTAATTCTCCTATATAATAATATTGATATTTCAAAAGTATATAAATAAATAAGTCAAGAATTAGGCCTGTTTGGTAACCATTTCGTTTTCAGTTTTCAGTTATTATTTATAAAAATTTTAAAAACTATCATAAAAACTTATTTGATAATTTTTTGTTTTATAAATGGTTATCTCAGTTTGTAAATTTTTTAAACAGAAATTTCAAAATTTGACTAACAAATTTTTTTTTTCAATTATTTTTTTTTTCAATTATAATGTGTATGATCCCATTGTCATAAGTAATAAAAAATAAATATAAATATTTTAGATCTGAACAAATATATTTTTTAGTTTATATTTTTAAATTTTTTCAAATATTTTGTTCAAATCAAATACGTTTGTAATTTATGTTTTTCTAAAAATAAACAAAAACAGTTTATAAAATTTTTATAAATATAAAAAAAAAAACGTAAACTAAACGCTACCCAAACTATGCAAAATAGATTTAGAATGTGTTTGTTTAAGAAAAGTATCAATATAAATTGAAGCTAGTTCTAAAAAAATGGTGGATTTTATTATTACTAGGTTCCATTCTCACTGTTAAAAAGGAGAAAAAAATATCTAATTGAGTCACATGCATGCATGTAATCTGGAATCCGACTTTCCTTTCCACTCCTCGGATAACTTGAAGCGAAAAGTATGCAGTCTTTGACAAAAGGAGAGTTGGGATATAAAACTCTCTCATCACATTGGGGAGATTTCTTTGACCAGTCTTCAATGTTAACGAATAGTTGCCAATTTTGCGAGAGAATGAGGTGGTCCCCCAACAACACCACTAGTCACCCCCCAAAAAATAAAAATAAATTTTTTATTCAAAAATAAAATGTAAATAAAATTTATTTTAGAAATGACATATATTATATTAAATTAAGAATATTCACAAATAAAATTATTATACAGAATTTATCTGAAGAATGACGTGATAATAACATTCTTAAAAATAGAAGTCATTTTGATTGACTTAATTTTAAAATAAACAAAGGGGGCTAGCTTGATTTGGCTAGAAAACATGCACCTCACTAGAAAGTTAGTGGTTCAAATCTCCCTATTATATAAATAGATTTTCTCTATGAACTGTGTTTATATAGCACTGCTCTATTAAATTTGAATTTATACCATATATTTTACTTTCGAATACTTTTTTTTTTTTTTTTTTTGTGATCGGCGAAAGTCTGTTATTAATTATTAGATTAATACGTATGAAAATTAACCTCTCCATTCTTTGCAAAGCACCAAATGACTGTCCCTTTAATTCAACTCTGTTAAGGGAGAGTTGAATATATGATCTCCCCCTAAGGCTAACACCTTGTTTGTTTTGAAGTATAGGAGATGTGATTAGATTAGGATAGATATGAGACCCACTATGATAGGTTTCAAAATTGAGATTAGTAGTTAGCCTTGGTTTGGCATTCTTGCTAGGCTATATAATCACAAAAGACCAAAAAAAAAAAAAAAAAAAAAAAAAAAAAACACGAAAAGAAAAGGTACAAAATCACAAAAAGACAAAAAAGTTACAAAAGTACCAAACTATCCCATATACAAACAAAAAGTCAAAAAACCATCATTCTATACTAAGAGCAATTTTGTCATTCCAAAGCTAAAAAGTCAAAAAAGCCAAACAAGAATACCAAACGAATAAAAAAGTCTCAGGCTAAAAAAAGTCCAAAAATCAAATTAAAAAAGTCATTGTCAAACGACAGATGATTTGTAAAATTGAGAAGGGAATTTATAGTGCTCAGGGACTATAATAGGGTTTGGAAGAGAGGATTAACAAAGACTTCCAAGGGTTAGGTTTCAAAACTAGTGAGGAGATTAATTTGAGAGAGAGAGAGAAAAAAAAAAACTATTTTGTCCATGATGTGTGCTATGTTGGTGTGGATTTTTTTTTTGTTTTTGTTTTTGGGTAGCGTCATTATATATATTAAAATAATATAGTACAAAAAAATATTAATAAAACATAATTTTTTATATTAAAATATATCAAAAACAATATAATTTTTCTTAATTCTCTTATTAACAATCTCCTTACTAATAATCTTACTCAATCTAATTTTAAAAACAAACGGGCTTCAAGCTTTTAACAAAGTCATAGTGACCAATTAAGCTAGATCTAGTTGGTTCTTTCAAAATACTTTTACCCAAATTTATGATACACACCATATTAATTGAGCGAATTATACTAACAGTCCTTATAGTTTGGGATTCGTATCACTTTGATTCCTGACTTTTCAATTGCGACACATTTGACCTTGAATTTTGAATCTTGTTTCAAATAAGAACAATTGAAAATACCATTGCTTAATTTCAAGAGAAAAATCGTCAATTTTGATAAAATACAAACTATTTTGACAAAAATAAATGTCAAAAAAATATTTTTTAATTTTTAAAAATTATTTCTACCCATCAAAGATAAAATCATATAAAATTGATAAAATTTTTTCACATTTATTTATTTTGCAAAATTAATTTTTGGGCCTGGCTTTGGTCTAGTCCTTAATCGGACTGGACGGTGCTGTTGGACCCGTGGGGGCTCACCACGGGTTCCGTTTTGAAAATCTGAACCGTTCAATGTGTAAAACTCGTCGAGTACTATACGGTTGTGAAAAATCACATTGATCGGATATCGATAGCTATGTGATCAAATCAGTTTTGTATAAAAAAAATGGACGGTGAATAAATTAACGGTTGATAAAAAACTGATTTGATCACATAGCTATCGATATCCGATCAATGTGATTTTTCCCAGGCATATAGTACTCGACGAGTTCTACACATTGAACGGTTCAGATTTTCAAAACGGGACCCGTGGTGGGCCCCCACGGGCCCAACAGCACCGTCTAGTCCGATTAAGGACTGGACCAAAGCCAGAGCCTTAATTTTTATTACGTGTTTGAATGATGACCATGTAATTGGTAGTTGTTAGGATTATAATGTGTAATTGATATATTTAATATATGAAATGTTTTTAGTTTTGGATTTTTGATTTAATAGATTGGTTTAATAATAATATTAAAGTTATTACCATATTTGACTTTTGAAAAAATAAAAACTAATTTAATGAAAATAAAAACTACCCATTACATGATCATCATCCAAATACATAGTAAAAATTAATTTGATATAAATAAATAAATAAATATATATATAAATGTCTAAAAGATTTATCAATTTTATATAATTTTATCTTTAATGAGTAGAAATAATTTTTAAATATTCAAAAATATTTTTTTTGAGATTTATTTTTATCAAATTAGTTTATATTTTATAAAATGACGATTTTGTTCATGAAATTAAGCAATAGTATATTCAATTATCCTTATTTAGAACAAGATTCAAAATTCTGAA
This sequence comes from Camellia granthamiana, assembly GCA_036172215.1. Lineage (NCBI taxonomy): Eukaryota > Viridiplantae > Streptophyta > Magnoliopsida > Ericales > Theaceae > Camellia > Camellia granthamiana. The sequence goes on along the minus strand of CM069912.1, from coordinate 95,375,518 downwards.
TCAAATATGTTTCACGAACCAAAATGATACAAGCCCCAAACTGTAGGAACAGTTAGTATAATTTGCTCTATTAAATTTGAATCTACACAATATATTTCATTTTTGAAATATTTTTTCTTAACTTTTTGGGAGTCCCTCGTTGAAGTCAACTAAAGAAAGGATAAGAAACCTCTGGGATTAAGGCAAGCACATCCTGTACAAACACAGAGAGAGAGAGAGAGAGAGAGAGATGGCAAGATGGAATGGTGGTAACATTGAAGCTGAAGATCATGAAGGAAGTGGAGTATTGATATTGTGGGTGGCTCTAGTTAGTCTCATTCTCATTTCAGCAATTATATTCTCATGTGCAGATGGTGTATCCAAAGACAAAACCTCGGCAGCACAGACTGACACTTACGGCGCCGGGTGCGGCGCCGGGTGCGGTGCAGGCTGCGGTGGTTGAACTCCAACTCAAAACACATCATCTCTCTCCACCACATATGCAGCTCCACATCTTTTTGCTTTGCGTTACATATAGAATCGTAAGGAAAACTTGTTATTGAGACAAGGTAGACAGATAGATGTTCAATTACAAATCAGTTTTTTTCAATTTCTTTTTTTTTTTAATTGCCGATGTGCAAAATGAAATTAATTACCACCATCTGAATTGTTTTATGCGAATGATTGATTATTTTATTTTATTTTATTTTATTTTATTTTTGTCTGGGCAGAAAACTATGGATTATAATGAGTCTGTTTGGTGTAATTAAAAAGTAGAGCTAAATTCTTCTTCTTCTTCTTCTTCTTCTTCTTCTTCTTCAGCTTATTATTTAAGCACAGAAACGGCTACAAATAATTTAGCAGACTTCTATAATAAATAAAAATTATAAATAATTTAGATAAATTGCACTGAACAGCCCGATGCAAACGTTTGCCATATTAAACTATCAATGAAGGGCTTGTCAAAGTGGATACCAATGAGCTCTTTTGGTTATGTTATATGGATTCGATTACAGGTGCTAATATGTTTAAATATTTGATTTATCCAATTTTCATGTCCAACAATGCGAGGAGATGATGAACTTACCTTACCCGATCAAAGATAGGAGAGGAAGCAAACTAATATTGAGATTTTTCTTTCTCACATTTGATTGGAAGATTTAGGATGGGATTTAGAAATGAAAGGAAAAAATAAATGAAATGTGAATAAAATATATTTACATTTTACATAATTTCACACATTTTTTTCCTTTTCTTTTCTAAATCTCTTTCTAAATTTTCCAACCAAACACAGAGAATAAAGGGATGTTTGTTTCGGTGACTATGGGACAGGACTGGACAGTTAGTGAGGTATACCCATGAAAAGTATGTTTGGATGGCAATTAATTGGCCGGATTAATAGTCTTGAAGGATGCATAATCCTGTACGGCAGTCAACTTACAATACCTGCACGGGTTATGGTATTGAAGGATTAGTCCACGGATTGTTGATGGAGAGGGTATGAAATTACATAAATGCCCCTCCTCTTAATCCTTTGCCAGCAAAAACAAAAACAAAAAAGTTTGGAGGGCATTTACGTAAGGGCCAAGACACTCCCACGTGTCTCACATTCATTTTTTTATTATATATACATATATTTTATAATTATTCTAACATTGGCTAATTTGAGGGCATTTATGTAATTTCATTTATTAATCCCATATCATAATACTATATACAAATAAACACTCTTTATCCTCCATCTCTAAATTAATACAACCATATTATTAATCTCTTCATTCACTCCCACCATACTCATAATTTTATCCAATCTAATTTGCCAAACAAACGTGACCAAATAATTCAAAGATAGAGATTATTTTCTTAATATACCTATGTTTTTTCTTTTTTATTATAGATAAAATAGTTTTAATAAAGTGTCATAGAACACTTCATGCCTAGCTTTATATTGAACTCGAATTATTTGAATTATTTAACATGCACAATGCCAAACACATTTTATATCCTTGTCCAAATGCCAACTCCATGACCCTGTGGATATCCTCAATAAGATAGTAGCTTTGACCACATGCGCGTGTTTAGTGTAGTTTTTGTTCAGAAAATAAAACTTAATTGTTCTAAAAAATAAATAAATAAAACTTAATAATACCTCTTTCCTGGATAATGAATTTTTTTTAATTTATTAAAATTACTTTTTAAAGCCACACCAATCATTCTGAAACAAATTTCAGAATAAAAAATTATAAACTTCTATAAATTGCACTAAACAAGCATATGGAGAATTATAAAGCTAACGTTTAGGATCATCCACTCAAATCAACAATGCCAGAACTCATCCATCAACAATCAAACTTAAGAGAAGGACTATATAAAATTCTTTTCCATTTCTTATTTTCTGTATTGAAGCTTCCAATCTTTATGCAATTACAAATAGATCCACTTTCCAAGTAATAACAACAGTATCTTGTTGTGCAAGGATGATGCAGACAACGTGTGTGAGCTTTTACATTCCTAGACTTTTCCTAATTTCAGTTGACGATATGTCCATGCGAAACCTCTCTGACGGTATTGAGATAAACATGTCTTTCAACTCCTCTGGAATGTCAAAATCTTCTAGAACCTGTACAAATTCAACATATGATGAAATTTCTCAATTTTCCAAAGATATGAAACATGAAAAAAGGATGCCTTCATAGGCTTTTGGCATGTGGACAAACCGTAAAAACCCCATCGACATTTCGACCACCCACAAGGAATATAGTTCCTGTTCTTTTGCATCCAACTAGTATCTCCACCATCTTCCCATAATCCCCACCATAATACTTTGGCTGGAAAGCATAGAAATAAAATTGTAAAGATAAGTAGAATTATATGAAACACCTCCAATTTCAAAAAAAATCTCCACAAAAAAATGAATCGTTTGGGGACTACACATTTTAGCTAAAAAGTCACTATAAATTGTCACATCACTCACTCTACTTTTTTGCACATCTTTTCAAAAAAAGTCAAAAAAATTACTAAAATAATCTATTCGCAAACGAAGCCGTGTAAACATGGGAAATTATGCATGATGTGAATTGTATATTTATTTCTTAATTTACTTGGGTTAAATTTGGGGTGTGGGTGTCTTCACAATGAAAATTTATGCACCAGTTATTTACCCCCCAATAAATAAATAAAAATTTGTATGCACCAGTCAATCAAAACTGTTTTCCCTTGTTTGAGTTATAGTTGTAGAAAAATCGATCTTCAGGGATTGTGGTGAGGTGGCTAGTGGTTGGAAATCCTCAAAATAAGATACTCGTCTCTTCAAAGACTAGAGGTATACTAGTTCCACTATAGCAAACAAATCTAATACAAGAAACCATCTAATGTCTCTTCAAAGACTAGAGGTATACTAGTTCCACTATAGCAAACAAATCTAATACAAGAAACCATCTAAATTCAACGGACAGATCAGCAAAACCTAACCTATGATGCACAGATGTGGACACGACAGGACAGACATGTCAATATGGCAAATCCTAAACAATTAGGACACAACATGAGTAGAACATGCCACGGATACTTGTGCTTATAGATCAAATGATTGAGTTTACATATATATATTACAAACATAATTTACACGAGACGAAATCATTACTAAAGTACATCTTGTATCTAGTAATCTTACCCCCCCAAAAAATTATGCTAATGGGCCATAATAGTCAATAATCAGACAAAATGCAACAAGCACATGTACTTGTAACATTTTTCTCATCCTCCTAAGTCATCTTCTTTGTTAAAACATTCAAATGCCTTCTTTCAAGTGAAATTTTGATATGATTAGTCATGGGATTCATAAGCCATATAACAGAAACATTTTTTACCGATATAAAAGTCATTTGTGTTAGCAAGCCTCCAAGGAGTATTGGAGACACATCTTTCAGTCCTAGACATGGCCTAAGAAGTGTTCGACTTGTAAGGTTTTTATTTCTTAAATATGGACACAAAATAAGCGCCGGATACGTCCAAGGAGTGTTGGTGTTCAACACCTGTCTGACGTGGATACACACACTTCTTAGAAGTGTTCGTGCTTCTTAGAGTAAAATTAAATATATACAGCAGGAATACGCTGAAAATTGTCTAACAAGCAAGAGATTCAACAAACCTGCAGAGAGGGAGTCCTAATTCAATTACAAAGGTCTTGAGAAAAAAATTTCATGCAAGCCCATATATCAGAAAAAAATAAAATGAAAATACATAAAGAAAACACCCACATATCCAGGAAATTTCAAGCTTAAAGCTATGTATCAGGTATGATCAATGGTTGCCCAATAATGATGCAACCATATACGCATAAACATGACAGATGACAGTTATTTAACAAAGGAGAAAGGACAAAGTAACTTACAAAGAGGAAAGGCATTAATATGGTTGCATCACACAGACAGACATGAGGGTAGAGATGGAAGAAACAGGAGAGGGAGGGGGAAAAAAAAAGGATTGGCAGTGGGCCTTAGTATCTCAAACTCTTCTCTGAAAACCTTATTCTACCAGGATGTATTGGAATTTTCATAAAGAGTATTAACCCTCAGACCACATACTTCAGAGAACAAATTGTACAAATAAAATCCCAGACTCTAATATAGCAACCCGTCACACAGACAGACAAAACAGACAAAAGCATACCAGACAGGACCCACCAAAAAAGAGAGCAGCTTAAACAATTACTGGAAAGGGATCTCTAAAAGACATGAATATTCTTTTAAAACATACTTTTCAAAATTTCAATTGAGTTATTGCTATGTTCTTAGATTCTTAATATAAATGAAATTTCAATTTATCAGACAGTTAACATTGTTGGTGAAAGCTCTTTCAAGCTTGTAATTGATCTTCTTTACATGTTTCACTTCATTCACTTCTTAAAAATCTTATAAGTGAAACGTATTCATGTGACAATATTTAGTGCAGACAAATGTCTACCAAGCACTTGACAGAAAAGCCTATGATAGTTATACAATTTTGTCTCCCACTTTTGGTAACCAGAGCCAGTGCAAAGATGGCAATAGGTTGGAATGAGAAGATATATATAACCAAACTCCAAAAACATCAAACGTTCAACCATAAACATATCCTGCCAACAATTATCAAATTACCTCAAAAAGACAAACCATGACAAGATCAAAAACCAAACATCAGAAACTGTTAAGTTCTTATCAAATTACCTCAAAAAGACAAACTATGACAAGATCAAAAACCAAGCATCAGAAACTGTAAGTTCTTTTGCAAATTCAACATCATGCATGTTGCAACTTGCAAAATCCCAAGTGAAACCATAATTCGCTGTGGGAGTAGAAAGTTTCTACTAGTTTCCAGCTAAATCTCATCATACTGCACAGTACCCACCCCCACTGTACTATTGAAAAAAGGAAATCGCGAATAAATTTTTTCATTATCTGAGGCCGCAAAACGTATGCACCCAAGATCTGATTATAGTGGTCCACTTAGTGCATTCTCTTAGTTGTTTGCACATGGCAACAAGGCATGACACCAATAAAGCCCACGCACAAGATCCAATTACTATACAGCTTCATATGCCAATCAAAGCGAAGGAAAAGGCTGAGCAGCAGTTAAAAACTGTTGCCTCTTTTAAAAATAACTAGACTGTCTACAACTATACCCCAAACATTAGAAAAGAGGTATTCTCTACTCTGCTGGGAAAATCTCAAAGAATTGAGCTTCCCTGAAATTATGCATGGATTGAATTCTGTAAATAATGGCATAACAAATAGATACAGCTACTATAGAAAACATATGAACCTTGAGCAATGACTTGAAAGAGTAGTTAAAAATAATGGCAAAAAAAAGAAGAGAAACAAAAGAAAAGAAAATAAGTAAAATCACATAAGATATTCTACAAAATAAATCAAGTAGTGTTTATTTCAAGTGATGTGTTATTCCTTACATTAACTAGCCTTGCTGCTGTGTCCGCACCAATTACAAAAGCACTGCCAGGAAAAAGTTCTGCTTTCTTATAAAAGAAAGGCTGATTGGAAATAATCACCGTCTTTCCTGCATTTTTGAGACGGCAAGAAGTCAACAGCTCAGTTTATTTTGAACCATATAAACATAATCACCTGGTAACAACTCAAAATACCAAATCATCTGACTTAGAGAGGTTTTATACATGTATAACAATCATGCTCGAAAAGGCCTCACAATACTCACAAATAATATTAAAATCACAATTTGCGCGAAATATATTAGAAAGTTCTAGTTATTACCAAATTTCCATGAGTTGGTTATTAATGTATTAACTTATGCTGCTACCTTGGAGTCCTGACAGTCACAGACTCTTCCCTATGGTTTCTAGAATCAAACTGCCCTTTCCTAGTATTTTACATCTTTCCCTGTATTTTACATCTTTCCCTCAATTCAGTAATATTGTGTTATAAATAGAAAAATTAATCAATTCTCTGCCAAAACCTTAGTCTCACCTTCACCACCATTTCTGACAACCTTCACCAAACACACAAATATAAATTAATAGAAAAATTAATCAATTCACCATTTATGTAGAGAGAGAAACTAGATAGAGAAAATTATATTTTTTCCACCAAACACATACAAAATAATTGTAAACCAGTCATCTGATATTTCCATTCAGAGAATTTTTTAACTCCATCCATTTGGTTTAACTGGGGCGAAGCCACGAAGCGTTGTGGGAAATTGTGCCATCACCTCAGTAAAATTTGTCAATTACCAAAATAGCCAACTACTGGAAGGGATAATGCATCACAAACACCAACATTTAAAGGGGGTACAACATCAATTTAGAAACTACAGTGGATATCCCTACAATCATTATAAATCATAGGAGAGATTACTGTTAGTTATTGCTTTTTCTCTAGCTTGGATGTGAGTGTATTACTTGCAACTAGTCTGTACCCTCAAAATTTAAAAAGATGAGTTTATCGAAAAATGTTCTCTTCTGAATATTGTTCACCAATCCCCAACAATCACAAGCCTAATTCCAGAACTAATTTCATCACCTAGAATCATATCTCTCCGCATCCAAGCTATACTACGAGAAGTAACACTATGTACCATGATGAATTGTAAAAATAAATAAATCAATAACAATTAATAATTAAAAAAAGGGACATCTGAGGCCTTAGGACAAAACATATTAATCAGCCTCACCAACTTTTTCAAATTGCTTAACACGATCTTTGATTTGAGATACTGTCAATGGAGGTTTGTCTGCATTTATTGCTGATATCTCAAAGCAGGGATACCCATCTCCAAAAATGCTGCATAAAGAAAATTAATGATGAGAAGCAAATTTTTTTACATTATCCTGGTTTCAAAATTCAATAATTAATTGATTTATCCAGCTCTTATCAACCTCAAACTATCTAGTGAAAATATCAAAACGAAACAATAAACTAGACAATAAGTAGGTTATAATTCTATTCCATATGTAGGTATATGGGGCCCACAGGACTTGTCATGTCAAAATCACTAACATGATAGTCCCACAACGATACCAATTTGACTCTTCCTAACCAAGATTGGTGAGACACAAAATAACAAACAAGAAAGATAAATGAATTGAAGAAATCACACACACACACAAGAACACAAAGATTTACGTGGTTCACCCCAGAATAGGACTACGTCCACGGCTGTTACGTTTTCACTATGATCAACAATTAAAACTCTACAACAAAAGAGGTGCTCCCCTCATCTATTTATAAGCATAGAAATTAGGATAATGCGGAAGCAACAGGAAATTACCAAAGTACCCAAAAAATTCGGGATACCCATCTCCAATGGACCAAGAGTTTAGTGTATAGTACTTATCAAGATCCACAAAACGCAACAACATCTTGATGCTACATAGCCTGCCTAGACCAGAAGCAAGGCCTAGGGACCCATCGAGGTCGGTGCCTCGGTCATAGGCTACATTACACGAACTCGTCAGTTTTGGCAAAGTGTCTGTGTCGACACGACACGACACAGGTATGGGTACGGAATCCAGCCAGGATATGGAATGGAGAAAGTGGATACGGCATACAGAGTAAGAAGAAAGATGGCATACATACCTGCGATTAGGGCTACGATCTCTGTCTCGATCTCTCTCTTCTTCCTTTCATTTGATGATCGATCTTCCCTTTATCTATCGATCGATCTCCCCTTGTCTATCAATCGATCTTCTTCCCTCTTCTTCCCTCTCTCTCTCTCTCTCTCTCTCTCTCTCTCCTTTTCAATATAATTTATTTTATATAATATAATTTTTCATCAATAATATATCATAAATAATATCATTTTCAATCTTAAAATAAAAAATTATTTGTTTTATCATATATAATATAATTTATTTTATGCCTAATATAATTTTTATTTGTTATTTCTTTTTTCTTATTTTCTTTTTTCAACAGAATCTATTATTTCTTAACTTTTTTTAACTCATCTTCATATAATAAATATATTTAAAAAATAACTATTTAACTTATCACTGTATCCGTCTGCAAATTTGGATCCATATCCACGAATAATCAATTTTTAGGGATTGTTTGGGAAGTGCTAAATTAGTATACTTTTTGACTTTTTACGAAAAAATATGAAATGTGGGTTGGGGTTGAAATGATCTAGTAGAGAAGTGATGTGACCCAAATAAGATGATTGTGACCCAAATAAGATAATGTGTTATTTTAACATGCCAAAAGTCTCTTAGTTTTGAAGTGTTTGACCCTTAGATACGCACCCGCACCCACACCCGATACTCGCACCTGAATCCGTGTAACGTAGGTCATAGGATGCTCAAGCGATCCATGACCTTGAATGGGATCACCAAGGACTTGTGGACTAGTGGTTAAATTTGAGGGATCATCAAAGTTGCATGGCTCACCCCCTTGGCCCCTCAAGGGTGACCCCACTTTGACCTATCTTAGACATGAGAGAAATGACTCTTTGACGAAGTCATGTGATTTCTTGAAAGGTGTATCACACCTATCTTTGCTAGCATACGGGACAACCCTCAAGGATGAGTTAGCAGAAGGTCTCCACCTCCATACAAGACACCCTAGGGGAGAGCTCACTTTTCCACACTAAGAGGCTTCACTCCTTACTACCACTCTTCCTATCTACATGCTAGGGCTTCCTCTGCTCTCTTCCTCTCCACCTCTAGTGGCCTTGCACCATCTTTGTATATGCTATGGTTCCAAAAGGGCCTATGGTCTAAACCCCGAAGGGTTGGCCTGGTGGCAAGGCCTGCTCCCTCCAAGGTTCAGGGATCGAAACCTCTTAGGTGTTAACAATTCCTTGAGGCCATCAAACTAGGGTAAAACCTTTGAATTAACAGGGAAACTCCTTACCGAGGGCCTGTGCACCCCTGGGGATTAGTCAAACTTTGATCCGGACACCCCAGTGCCAATAAAAAAATAAAAATAAAAATAAAAAAAGGGCGCATGGTCTGCCCTCATCACCATACCATCCACACCATATATCTCAAAGGTGCTCAAAGGTGGTGGCATTCATACATCTTAACTTTCAATTAGTTGCAATGAAGCCAATTATTCAGATTGAAGATGCAAATTACGATTATCTAATCCTAAACTCACTAATTTTCACATATACTTTTTCCATGAATAAATCCAAGTACTTTTATCCTTAATAAGGCCTCATTTGGGAACCCTCATTTTTAGTTAAAAAGTCAAAAAGTTACTAAGGGCTAGTTTGGCATGTACTAAATAAGCCAAAAAGTCAAAAAGTCACTATCTTATTTAAGTCACATCATCTTATTTAAATCACATCACCTCTCTAACACATCACATCAAACCCAACCCAAACCCACCAATAAGTCAAAAAGTGCACTTTTTTAGGACATCCCAAACCAACCCTTAAATTAGCCAAAAAGCCAACAACCCATACTAAAAAGTCAAAGATTCTCTTTTCTCTCTACTTTTTGCACATCTTTTCGTAAAAAGCCAAAAAGTTATCCCAAACATACTAGTTTTTTTTAGCTCATATTTTAGCCAAATAGTCAAAAAGTTACTAAATTAGCCTGTTCCCAAACGAGGCCTAAATAAATCAAAAAAAGATAAAAGGTGCCAGCTAGGTTAGTAGTAAAGACTACTGGTCTAACAAAACAATGACTGCAACATTAGAAACTTTAGTCTTCGACTTCTAATACCCAACAAACCAACTAAAAACCCACATTTAAAGACTTCATAGCATGACTAACATAATGGCCACGAAAAATAACTCCAACCGTTCCCTAAACACATGGCCTTCAACTCCTAAAACATAAGAAACCATATGGAAAATTAAGATGGCATCTACCAACTTAAAGAAACCTATAATAGAATCTGACACATACTAACACTTATTCTAAGATGTCTCTGTTGGATAGCTTAATATACAATGTTCAGTCTATTTCCTAACAACTTAAGCTTTTGGGAGGTCTTGGGTTCAAGTCTTTCCATTAGCAATTGGTCCCTTGTTTGATATGCTTGTTTATTTGAACTTTGTTTAGTTGTTTGGTTGTCTCTCCAGGTGCAAGCGGGATTGAACGTGAGGAAAAGTGTTCAATAGCTTAATATACAATATTAGGCCCATTTCCTATTAGCTTAAACTTTTGGGACTAGTGGTGATTTAACAGTCCCAAGTGAGTCTCGGCTAAATGATGTTTAGTGCCATTGTAGAACTAAATACATAAGGTAAAGATAGGGAACCCAAAAGGATCATATGAAAGAGCTAAACTAAAAGCAAGAAAAGATTTAGGCCATTCAGGAACACTTGATAAAGTTGAAGCACAAGAGTAGTATAGCAATTTCACCGTATGAAAGAATGCTATTTAACATAAACCTCATGCCAGTGAGGTATTAAATACTGGGCAATACAATTATAAATAAGAAATTGTATACTTGGGAAGATTTACACTAATGCCTTACATTGAAATGATTATAAGGTGTTGCTTTTTATGTCACTTCTCAGACTACTTATGTTACTTAATGTCTCATGTCTATACTAAACAGTGATATTATAACAGATGACAGAGATAACAAAGTCAAATTCTTACAAACACAACTTGCAATTTTGTTCCAGAAATGCTTTAACATAATAGTCCAATTGGTCAGAGTAACTTATCAAGAAATGACCAACCCATAGTGCCAGTGGAAACTCTAGAAAACCCAAAAAAAAAAAAAAAAAAAAAAATAGAACAATAAAAAAAGGAAAATACATCAAATATACTTAAATATGTAACAACAAAAACGAATAGGTACACTATCCTCTGACTGATTTTCCATAAGAAATACACACACGTGCATACATGCATATACTAGATAAAAATACATAGGAAAAAAAAAAAAAAAAAACCCACTGGCGTAACACCTCATTCAAATCAGTCAAGTCCTTAAAATGGAAAACCTCAAATAAAAATGAATATCAGAAAAATTATGCACACTTGTTTGAGAAGAGAAGACTAGCAAAGCTGAAATAATATTTTCAGCAAGAGTATAAATCTCTTTTCCCAATATCAAGAATAAATATGTGATTAACCAAATGGTATAAAAGTAAGGCAAGCATTTCAAAATCATGTGTCCACAAAGAGATTGATGTACCTAGTAGCAACTTCAAGAAGCTTTAGGTGACCTTCATGTAAAGGATTAAATGAACCAGATAAAATTATCTTCCTTTCTGTATCAGAAGTATGTGTCTCTGCAAAACATTTTCTTCATAAAGAAGAATAAACAAAAGATAAAGAGTCACTTGAAGGTAAATCCAACCCAAGGGTTAAAACCATACCACTTGAAAAGGGATAAACCTTAAAACATATTTCCCCACTTATAAGCTGCTCTAATTCTTGATCTTCATCAAAGTGCTTTACACATTCATCAGGAACTTCAGATTCAGTCAATTCTGAAACAAATGTTGTTGGAACTTTGCAAGCATTTGCAATTGCCTGTAACCAAAAGATAGTTCAACAAGTTAAGGTATTAGTGGCTTCATAAAAAATCAAAAACACCAGAAAAGGTCAAATAAAAAATAATTGGAAACATATTTTTAAAATAACAGAATAGATATTGACATTCATTGAGCATATTATCTGGACTGTGTACTGCTCTGCCAAAGATAGAAGTACAGATAACACGAATAGTCACCAATGTTGACAATTGAGGGGTGAATAATTGGAAATCATCAATGCTGGATAAATATTAATTTGGCTAGGTACTCATTCTCTCACCTCTGTATAACTAACAAGAATACCATTCAACTATTGGCTACTTAAAAGCCTATTCCTCACAACTGTCCAACATAAATGTCCTCCACACCGAATTTGGGTAAAGCAAACAACCTATTATTGAAGTGGTACTATGATTTGATTCATCCAACTTGCATATACACTTGTAGCAGTAACATGATTTAAAACAAATGAAGCCTGAGGGTTAGTGACAAACATAAACCAAATATAGGTAAATATCTAACCAAAAACAAAAAAAAAAAAAAAAGTGGATAACTTTTCCCAAGTAAGAATCCAAGAAACATTTTTAAAAGACATTGAAACTGGGAAATAGACATCAACTGGTACTGTAACAATTAGAACGGGTTACAATATGAGAAAATTAAAACAGCATTTGAATGAACTTCTAAGTTTGCCTTTCTTGCTGTATAGACAAATCACCAGTGCCTGACTGTAGTTATATTAAGCTTTAGGTTCACAATGAATAGAAACTCGTGTACTACATGAATATCTATATCTGGGACTACAAGGCCCTACAAAACAGAATGAAGTTCTTTCTTGTTTGGGTCCTTTCAAGTTGAAACATCAAATTTTTGTTTCTTATTTCTACGAAGCTCATAGCAGAATATACACCAGAATTTTTTCTGAACTATGATTGCTGGTTAAAGCATGCCCAAGGGTGACTGGCGTCCTGTGCTGGAATCCCTGGGTGATCATGTCCTATAGAGGGAAATCATGGAACAATAAAGCATAAATCGAATTGCTTCCATGCTCTGGGTATGATGAAAAGTCCATGCAGAATAGAACAATCAAGATTAATATAATACCTCATCCATATTAAATGATCCGGCAGTATGCAAGGAAACTTCCAGTGAAATACAAACACATTTCCTTTTCTTTGTTCAAACATTAGTATTGGACCCATGTTTCACTCTTCTATACGTGTTGCACGTTGGAGAACATTAATAATGTCTGTTTGAGAGAAAACTGACTTATGGTATGATCATGATATCACTCCCTTTTATATTAATCAACCAAAACTGTTACAAAGAAAGCCCTAAGGCCCTAATTAAGGAATCAAAATATAATCTAAATAAGGAAACAAAAGAATGGAATGATTCTAGCATATATTCTAACACTCCCCCTCAAGCTGGTGCAAAGAAGTCTCTCATGCCCAGCTTGCCAAGAATATCATGAAATGGTTTACTCCCAACTCCCCTAGTGAGGATATCTGCAAGTTGTTCACCAGACTTTATGAATTGAGTACATATTATGCCACTAGTGAGTTTTTCTTTGATGAAGTGACGATCAATCTCAATATGCTTTGTCCTGTCATGTTGAACTGGATTGTGAGCTATGTTGATGGCAGCCTTATTATCACAATATAGCCGCATGGAGTCTTTTTGGTCAATTCTCAGATCATGCAACAACAACTTGATCCGCAAGAGCTCACACACCTTGTGTCATAACTCTAAACTCAGCTTCTGCACTAGACCTAGTAACCACATTTTGTTTCTTATTTCTCCAAGTAACCAAATTGTCTCCAACAAAGGTACAATACCTTGAAGTGGATCTCCTATCAGTTACTGATCTTACTCAATCAGCATCTGTATAAGCTTCCACACTAAGATGATCATGTTTGGAAAAATAAAGACCTATGAAGCACGGACACGTCGCTGGAGGCAGCGTATGGGTGTCGGACACGCGTCGGACACGGACACGCGTCGGACACGCGGTAGACACGTGTCCGACACTCGACCTAACGTGTCCCTGTTTTTTTTTTAAATTTTTGCAGATGGACACTCTTTCGGACACGTTTGACACGTCGTGGACACCTAAACAGAAGAAACCCTAACCAGAGAGAAAGAGAAAGAGAAAGAGAAAGAGAGAGAGAGAGAGAGAGAGAGAACCTGTCGAGGCTAGATCGAGGAAGAACCTGTTCGTCTCTCATCGTCTTCATCTCCTCTCTCTCTGTCCAGCTCTCTCTGGTGTCGCCTCTCGCGATCTGATCGTCGCCTCTCGTCGTCGCCTCTCGCGGTCTGTCTCTCCTTGTTTTTTTTGTTTCACTTTCCTCCCCTCTGCCTTATACGTGTCTGTATCTCCCTCTATACTCTTTTTATTCTTTTTTTTTATGCCTTTCTTTTGTAAATAAATAATATAAACAAATACAAATAATATATTTATTTTTTAATTTTACATATAATAAATAAAATAAATAAATAAAATTAGTATATATTTTTTAATTTTGCATATAATAAATAAAATAAATAAATAAAAATAAATACAAATAGTATATATTTTTTAATTTTACATATAATATATAAATAAAATTATATATATTAAACGTGTCCACAGCGTGTCGTGTCCCCCATTTTTTGAAAAATTACGTGTCCGCGTGTCTGTGTCGTGTCCCGTGTCCGTGTCCGTGCTACTTAGATAAAGACCTTTTCCAGGAGAAGATTTCAAGTATCTCAAAATTCTCATAACTGTTGCCAAGTGTATTTCATGAACAACATGCATAAATTGGCTAACCACACTAACGGCAATAGCAATATCAGGACGAGAATGAGATAAATAAATGAGTTTACCCACTAGTCTCTAATAACTCCCCCTATCAACGGCTGCTCCCCCACTATCATCACAAAGTTTCTGATTAGGTTCCAGTGATGTGTCATAGGCTTTACTTCCAAGCATCCCTGTTTCCTTCAATAGGTCAAGGATATATTTACCCTGACAGATGAAGATCCCATCTTTGGACCTTGCCACTTTAATTCCCAAAAAGTACTTCAGGTTCCCCAAGTCTTTGATTTCAAACTCACTAGCCAAATACTTTTTCAAGAAAGGGATTTCTTCAACATCATCTCCTGTAAGCATTATGTCATCCACATATACAATGAGAGCTGTAGTCTTACCATGAGAGGAATGTTTAACAAACAGAATATGATCAGCCTGACTCTGTTTGAAGCCGTATTTCAGCATTGCCTAAGTGAACCTCTCAAACCAAGCCCTTGGGGACTGTTTGAGGCCATATAATGACTTTTGAAGTCAACATACCTTACCTTTAGTTTGAAGAGTTTCAAAACCAAAAGGAATATCCATATACACCTCCTCTTCTAGGTCACCATGCAGGAAAGCATTCTTCACATCAAACTAATAAAGTAGCCAATCCAGATTAGCTGCCAGAGAAAGAAGTACTCTGATTGAATTCATCTTTGCAACTGGAGCAAATGTCTCTAGGTAGTCCACCCCATAGGTCTGAGTGAAACCCTTTGCCACAAGTTGAGCCTTATACCACTCAATTGAACCATTTGCCTTATGCTTCACAGTATACACCCATTTGCGCCCCACATGTCTTTTGTCCCTAAGTAACTCAGTCAAATCCCAAGTGCCATTCTTATGAAGTGCTTTCATTTCCTCCATCATGGCCAATTTCCACTCAGGAATAGTAAGAGCATCCTGAAAATGATTAAGTACACTAAGAGAGGAAAGTTTTGACAAAGGTTTTATATGAAGGGGACAAATGAGAATAAGACACAAAGTTAGAAATAGGATGATGACTACAAGATCTCACACTCTCTCTCTCTTTGCAATGGGTATATCTAGATCAGTAGGCTCAGACTCAGAGGTAGTAATATTAAAAGTTTCAGGGTTACCTGGACCTTCATCAGAAGAAGGAGACGGCAGTGTTTGATCAAAAGTGGTCTCTTGTATCCAAGTAACTTTCTGCCTTTCTTTATCCCTGGCATAGACTTGCCCTTCTTTGTTCTTAACAACATCGGACTCTATTGCTAGTAATAGGTACCACTAGTGGCAGTACTGGGCTAGGAATGATGAAAACAACAGGAATCTCTTCACTCCAAAACTCCCCCTAAAGAGGCGACTAGGACATTGGGCTAGACAAGAAATAGGAGTAAGACTCAAAGAAGGTGATATCCATGGACACAAACCATTTACGAGAGGGAGGATGATAACACTTGTACCTTTTTTGGGTAGGAGAGTAACCCAAGAACACAAATTTCAGAGAACGAGGATCCAACTTACCCCGAGAAGGTGAATGATTGTGAACAAAATACACATAGCCAAAGATTTTTGGAGGAATAGAAAATAGAAACTCAAAACCAAAGAGAACTTGGAGAGGGGTTCTTTTTTGTAAGACTTGTGTAGGAAGACGGTTAATGAGGTAGGCAGCAGTGAGAACAGCTTCAGCCCAATAGGCCAGAGGTACGCCTATAAAAAAACACATACAGCGAGCCATATCAAGAAGATGACGATTCTTGCACTCGACAACCCCATTCTGTTGAGGGGTGGCAGTGCAAATGTTTGATGATAATACCATGAGTGGAAAAATATTTCGCCAACCCAGAATCAATGTACTTACCTCCATTATCAGAACGCAATATTTTTACAACCGCCCCAAATTGGGTACTAACCATCTTATGGAAGTTTTGAAACACAGAGAAAACTTTCCTTTTGTCTTTCATGAGGTATACCCAAATAGCACGAGAGCAGTCATCTATAAACGTAACAAACCATATATGACCACCCTTCATTGACATCACACGAGATGGGCCCCAAACATCCGAATGAATTAAGGAAAAAAGAACCGAACTTTTATTATTACTAGGAGCAAAAGAAGCCCGGTGTTATTTGCCAAGTTGGTAGGACTCACAATAAAACTCAGAGACTTTATTTTTGATAAAAACAGAAGGAAATAAATGTCTAAGTAATAAAAAAGATGGATGTCCTAAACACCAATGCCACAACCATAAATCTTCCTTGGTGGCTGGAGTTTGGATGGAATGATAAGCCAGCTGGTCAGTCTAATCGCGGATATAGAGATCGAGGATATAGAGACCATTTTCTATTCTACCGCAGCCAATCGTCTTCTTCGTGATAAGGTCCTAAAAAAGACAAGAATCAGGGAAAAAAGTTACACTACAGTTCAAATTACGAGTAAGACGACTCAACAACAATAGGTTAACAGAAAAATTAGGAACATGTAAAACAGAAGACAAAGGTAGAGAAGGAGTGGCACGGATTAAACCTTTCCCGGAGACAGAAGAAATAGTACTATCAGCTATCCTAACTTTATCCTGACCAGATGCTAGTGTATAGTCTAAGAAGAGATCAGAAGACCCAAACATATGATCTAAGGCACCCGAATCAATAATCCTTGGCAAAGTCTTATGATATAGAAAAGCACTAGAAGATGTGGCTAAGTTATGAACGGGCAAACGAAGAAGAGGCAGAAAATGCACCTGGAGGAACAGGAGACCGGCGATCAAGCAGATTGCGCAGAGCATCCTCAAACTTAAAAGATGACATACCAGAGACCATATCAGAAGTTTGCATAACCAGAGCTAAATCATGTGTCTCTACAACACTAAACTAATGAGCGATTCCCACAACCCCCTGATGGAGTACCATAAAGTTTCCAACAAGTCTCACGAGTATGCCTCGACCGACAACGGTAATCGCAGAACAAATTATCCTTCCTAGAAGGATAAGAGGAAGGAAGTGACAAACCAGTTTTATCTCGAGAAGGTGCAGAAAGTAATGCTGAACGGTCTGTAAGAGGCGATGGTAACATAGCAAACCGATACCAGACAAGGATGCTCAAACCATAGAATGTCCTATCTGGCACAAAGTAGTTAAGCAAGAGAGTCGAAACACACAAAGGGGCAGTCGGCTTGCCCTAATTAGTCTCCAGGAGGTCCGAACGAGTTGGAGTGGCTATTGGCTTGCCCTAGGCAGTCTTCAGGAGGTCCAAAAGTCCTAGAGAGGCTGTCAGCTTGCCTTAGAAGGACTGAAGAAGAGCCGACAGCACCTGTGAGCAGTCGGTTGGACCTGGATGGCTATCGAATGATGATGAAAGGGATGGATGATGATGGAAGGGATGGGTGATGAGGTAAAAATTCTATAGCTTTGATACCATGTCTATTTGAGAGAAAACTGACTTAGGGTATGATCATGATATCACTCCCTTTTATATTAATCAACCAAAACTATTACAAAGAAGGCCCCAACGCCCTAATTAAGGAATCACAATATAATCTAAAGAAGAAAACAAAATAAAGGAATGATTCTAGCATATATTCTAACAAATAATTCATGCATTATGAATTCTCTATGGCCCCTAATTATATATTGGCAATGTATCTTATTCTAAACATTGTATTGTATATGAACCATTATTGTCAGCAGTAAGCCTTTCCAGCAGATATCTAGAAGCATGATATCTACAAGTTTTCATAGATTAGGACAGCCATGTTTTTTAGGCGTCTAAGAGCAAGATCTTCCCAATCCAAAAAGAAAAAGCATAATCTTCCGTGACTGTAACATGGACAAATTTATCTTCAACAAAAATTTTAAATGTAAATGACAAGCATCATGATGATTCATTCTCCAAGTATGAAATCAACAGGATATGATCTGTAATGTTTATCGCGCACCTTAAGTAATACATGACTAGAAACCCTATCTTCTTGCTCTCGATTTCGCAAACCCTGAATCAATTCATTACAAAACATATCAAAATACTTCCATGCTGACAATCCAAAGCATAAATCCACAAAAAACAAGTAAAATCACATTCATACCTTTGTCAAAGTAACTGTGGATACCCAAAGGTGGTCTGATGTTCTTGTTGACACGTGAAACCTATACATGAAACAAGAGACAAAGTCTAAAAACAAAAAATATTGAAAATCAAAACTTTCAAGAGTGAGTCTAAAAGCACCTATGACGCACAAACACCTCTCCGGAGGTCATGTACCAGTGTCCAACACAAGTAGACATGCTGGGGGAATTGGATATGTTGGGGACATGTTAGGACACACTACGGATACACTAGGGACAAGCAGCGACCTATTTTTTTTAAAAAAAAAATTTATTAAGTTTTTTTACCTGAATAACATACTTAAGATTGATGAATTTGATGAGAATAAATATTTGGCATAGAATATGTAATATTAAAAAATATAGCATATAATTAATATATAAAAGTATATGTTTTAAATTTGTCGTGTCCTACATTTTTTTTTAAAATTCGTGTGTCCACGTGTCTATATTGTGTCACACGTCCATGCTTCTAAGAAAAGCACAAATTATTCAAAATTAAAAAATCAAAAAATCAAAAATAAAAAAGTAACTTTGGACAATGAAAAGTAATTCTACAATACAATGCAAGTTGAAAAACCAATTCTCACCTACTAAGTAAATCATAATATGCATTCTAAGGACAACAGTACCCATGTCGTAACCCAACACTGGCCCAGAACTAGGAAAGGATAAAACATTGAAAATGCACATTGATAACAAACTATTTTGTTCTAGATTTACGCAAAGGACCCAAATGGGAGGTAGAATACATATAAATCTAGGATATTGATGTGCAACAATTTTAGTTATAAACCTCTTTTTTTTTTCTTCTTCTTCTTTTTTTTTTTTTTGAAGAAATATAAAAAATAAAAACAATTTTCTTTTAAACTCATCAATGATGTACATAGGAGGATAAGTAGGCCCATTGTGAAATAAAACCCTGCCCCTGCAGTATAATAAGTAGGCAAGAAGTTCACCCCACCATCTCAAACAAATGGAATTGCCTCAACTAATAAAGCCATGTTGATTACCACGTGTGCACAATACTTCATACATCTAAAATGTGTTTTGCTTTCTCTTCAACTAATTCAAATCTTCTTTTTCATATGGAACTAGGGAACACCAAATCAATCCAGTCTTCAGTTGTTTTGCACCATAGCAGTATAATTAGCTTAGATCCAAATCATCCATGGTAAAGAAAGAAAAATACTTGTACGATCCATTTATATGATTTTCCTAAAACTCAGGTCAACTCAAGAAACCCATAATCATAACAACAAACACCAAGTCTCCACTCAGAAATCCTTCTTCACCATTCAGCTTTATATAGGCTATATCCTCTTCAAAAGTATCAGCTAGAATGTGTTTCTCTCTACGTCAGGCCAGAATGCTTTCACTTCTAGTAAAAATAGGACTGTTTGGAGAAATAATGAAAATAGTTTTCATTTTCGTCTCCTTCACTAAATAATGAAATATGTGCATTAAAATAAATGAGATAATATGTCATGTGGACAATGTTAGTGAAGGAGATGAAAATGAAATGATTCATTCAAGAAATAATTAACTATAAGTAATTCTATATAATTATTTATAGACTAAAATAGATATAATGATTAGCAATACCTGTGGTCCCCAAGTTTTGGGTGTGTGGTAGCCAAAGAACCAGTAAAACCAACACCTAGAACTGGGGAACCTATTGAACACATAGAAAAAGGCAATATTAATAAACAATAGTGAATAGCATCACAAGTATATGAATGTTACCCACTAAGTTTATGTCTTCAGCTGAGGTATTTAAACAGTTGAGTATCTGTGTGGCAACTAAAAAATAAAAGTCGAGATTACATCATAGGGCTTTGAAGGCTTCCCAACCAAATGCACACAATGAATGGATCCCTAGGGTTGAGCAGTGTGGCTTTACTAGGATGACGCCGCACAGCAATGAAGGCTTAGAAAAAGATGTCAGATGGTGTGGTGACTTGAGAAGTATAACTTCTCTTCAAGTCGTTAATTGGCTAATTAGTTGGACTTGATCAAATGAAAAAAAGAGAAGGTCCAAGGAGCCAAAGGAGGAAAATAGAGCCCTTCAAAGACAGGAAGCAATTGCTGGTTGAGTCAAGGACAAATCGTGTTACAAGAAGGTGACATGAGCAATTGTGAAGTCTGAGAGTGGACTGAAGATGGAGTAACTAGCACAAGATGATAATCTGAGGCCGGAAACTACTCGAGGAAGGCACCAGTACACCCATATACACTATTTTAGTTTCCTTTACTCAAGATTAGAGTTTTGGATGCTCTGTAAACTTCTAAATACTCCATAGTTAGAATTGCTTTTACATGCCAAATTGCAGTTCATATACTTTTCTTTCATCATTAGAAGTTAGTTTTTTGATGTTATGATTTTTTACCATTTATTTATTTATTTTTATTTTTTTTTTGATAAATAATAGAATTTATTGAAAAAGCATCAAGATGATGCAAAGAATACAAGAGCACCAAAAGAGCAAATCACAACCCGCCTAACCAACTACATCATCCAAAAAATCTAAGAAAGAAAACAGATCCGGATTGACTTTACACTCCAAACAACTATACAAGGTAACTAAGAACCGATTCTGTAGCTATAGCACCGAATGCTCAATTTCTTGGAAAGTTCTCCCATTCCTTTCCAGCCACACCAACCACAACAAACAAAAAGGCACTAACAACCACACCTGTCGCCAACATCGCTGAACCCGAGCCCCCCTCTAACTCCACAACATGTCCACAAGCCCCTTTGGTTGCACTCACATAATCCCAAAAAGAGAACAAGTCAGCCACCAAAATCGCAAAGCAACATAACAATGAAGAAATAAATGGTCAACTGACTCTACAGCAACACAACACATACAACAACGATTGACTAACACGTGCCCCCGGCAAACCAGATTATCAATTGTAAGATTTCGGCCTAAGGCAGCCGTCCATAAAAAGAAAACCACCTCAGAAGGAACTCAAGGCACCCAAATACTCCTCCAAGGAAACACACCTCCCACCTCCCCCACCAAACTCCGATAAAAGGATCGAACAGAAAACTGACCTTTGGCACCCACCACATTCAAAACCAACACATCTTCCCCTTTACCCAAGAAGCCCAACCTATATAGAAAGCCGAACAACTCCCTCAACTGACCCTCTTCCCAATCCTGAACTTCACGCCGAAGCTGAATATCCCAAACCACCACCTCCCCATCCCCCAAATAAGAAGCAACCATAGCCTCCCGATCCCTTGCAATGCTAAAAATCAAAGAGAATCGCACCTCCAACACCAGCTCCCCACACCATCTGTCCTTCCAGAATCCAACCTTCTCTCCAGTCCCCACTCGAAAATTCACCCTCTCCCAAAACTCCCCCCTCCCCAACCAAATTCCTTTCCACAAGCCCCTCCCAATGAGACCCCAGCACATCCCCTGACCGCCAATTCCCCTCAACGACCTCAAACTTAGAGGCCACCACCCTATGCCAACAGCGATCCCGCTCTCCAGCAAACTACCACAACCACTTCCCTAACAAAGCCCTATTAAACTGCACCAAACTCCGCACCCCCAAACCACCCACCTCCTTGGGGCAACACATCCGCCCCCAATCAACCAAGTGATATCCAAAACCCTCTCCTCCACCCCCCCAACAAAAAATCCCTCTAAAGTAGTGGTGGGCGCGGGTCAGTTGCGGCCACGAAACCTCCAATCCGCCATCCGTCCGCCAGATTGGCGGATTGGAGAAAATCAATCCGCATCCGTCCGCCAATCCGGCGGATGCGGATTGAACGGATTGGCGGTTTGGCGGATGGATGCGAATCGGTTTGGCGGTTTGAAATTTTATAAATTTTCAACATAGTTCAACTTGTGCACTTCCTAAAAAAAAAAATATTACAGTCAATGACTTAAAAAAGTATTATAATTACTGCATGCCTCATCTAAAGAAAGAAAATTTGAAACTTTAGATTATCACAATCATTGCATGATTTATCTACATAAAGTATTACAATCTGTGGTTCTTAAAATATAAAAACAATTTAAACCCCCAAAACCATGAACAAAGCAATGGTAGAGATTGTATGTCTCTGTATTGTTACATTTATATATGTTTTTGAAAACAAAAACCAACAAGCATATATCATATTTTCTATTTATTACTTTTAGAGTTAGATTTAAAACAAAAAAATATAGATAAATAATACGTTTATTTTTTTCAATTCAAAAAATATATTCAAGTTAAAAACTTTTTTTCAATAGAATATTTGAACTCTTTTTCAATTGAAAATACAAACAAAATATTTAAACCATTGAAAACACAAAATCTTATAAATTACTAAGGGTGCTCGCGGTTTGGCGGTTCGGTTGCGGCCAAAGAAACCTCAAATCCGCCATCTGTCCGCCAAATTGGCGGATTGGAGAAAATCAATCCACAACCGTCCGCTCGTCATCACGCATCCGTCCAAAATGAGACGGATCGGTTTGGTTCGGTCGGTTTTGGCGGATCGGGATATCCGCTGCTCACCCCTACTCTAAAGTTTCTCTAGGTGGTCAGCCACAGAGACGGGAATAACATGCAATGACATAAAGTAAGTCGGAATACTGCTCGAAACACTCTTAATCAACATCAACCTTCCCCTTTTTGATAAATATTGACGCTTTCAACCTACCAAAAGACGTTGTACCCACTCCACCAACCCATTCCACACCCCTTTCGCCTTGAAACTAGCACCCAATGGCAATCCCAAATAAGTCACTGGTAAATTGGCCACCTTACAGCCTAAAACCGCCGCTACCACTAGCATCCTCTTAACCTCCCCCACCGGGATCAACTCGGACTTACTTAAATTAATCTGTAAGCTCGAAATTGCCACAAAACAAAGTAGAACGCATCGAAGGAAGCCCAACTGCTCCACATCCGCATCATAGAAAACCAAAGCATCATCTGCATATAGTAAGTGAGACACCCCCATTGCTGTCCCAGTTGGCGAACCCCCACTAAAACCTTGTAGCAAACCTTCATGAACAGCCCTGGATAACAATCTACTAAAAGCCTGCATAACTCGGATAAACAGCTAGGGAGATAATGGATCCCCCTACCAAAGGCCCCGATAAGTAGGGAAGAAACCGACCGGTAAACCATTCACCAAAACAGACATCCACACCGTGGAAACACAAAACTTCATCCACTGACACCATCTCACACCAAAACCCATCTGACCCAACATATAAAGCAGAAAATCCCAATTTACATTATCATAAGCCTTTTCGATATCCAGCTTCCAGATCAAACTAGGTCGCCCTTCTTGGAATCAAGAGTCAACACATTCATTAGCCACCAAAACCGCATCCAGAATTTGCCGCCCTCTTATAAAAGCATTCTGGGATTTAGAAACCACGTCCTGCAATAAACCTCAAAGTCGATTTGCCAATACTTTTGCCAGCAATTTATACACACTTTCAAGCAAACTAATTGGCCTGAAGTCCCTCACATCCTCAACCCTCCCTTTCTTCATAATTAAAGCTAGGAAGGTCGCATTAAAGCTCCTCTCAAATTGCCCAGTCGTGAAAAAAGCCTCAAACACTGCCATCACATCCTTTTTAACCACACTCCAACAATGGTGGAAGAACGCCATAGTAAAACTATCTGGACCCGGAGCCTTGTCACCACCCATCACCTTCAAAGCCCCGAACACCTCCTCTGTAAAGGCCCACTCCAACCCCTCCCTATCCTCCATGGAGATAACATCAAATGAGACCCCATCTAACCCCAGCCTCCATTCCCTGCCCTAAGCCCGAAACAGCTGCTGATAAAAACCTATAATGCCTCCCCAAATGTCCTCCGTAATCAAATCTCTCACATCCACCTGCATTCGCACAATCTGGTTGACCCTTCCATGGCCATTTGCCATTCTGTGAAAAAACTTGGTATTCCGGTCCCCTCTTTCAACCATAAACAGCGAGATTTCTATCGAAAACATGTCTCTTCCATACAAGTCAATCGAACATAATCCTGCCTGGCTGCCTCCCTTCTAGCCACATCTGCCTCCCTTCTAGCTACATCTGCCTCTAGAAGCCTGCCAGAAACCTCCTGTACATCTAAGGACTAAAGAATGGCCACTACTTCCGCTTTCTGAACCTCCACCTGGCCAAAAACCTCCTTATTCCACTGTTTCAAATCCCCCTTGAGTAATTTTAATTTCTGAGCCAACATGCAGCTACGAGTTCCGCTAACCATGTAATTACTCCACCCTCTCTAAAAAACCCTCTGGTTGCAGCCACATATTTTCGAATCAAAAAGGCGTCGTCGGCCCACTACAAAACCCTCCATTGTCAAGCATAATAGGCCAATGATCTGAAACTGGTCGAGGTAATCACCTTTGAACAACCTCTATAAAATGCTCCTCCCAACCACTAGTAACCAGAAATCTATTAATCCAGGACATCTATTGGCCATTATACCAAATGAAACTCCCCCATGAAGAGGCAAATCAACTAGGTTCATCACATCAACAAATGCACAAAACGCCCGCATCAATCCCTTCGCCCTACCACTCCTCATCTTCACTACCAGCCATCGAACCATGTTAAAATCGCCCCCCTCCCCCCCCCCCCCCCCACCATGGCTCTGACCATCGATACGCAACATCCACAAACTCGCCCAAAAAAGCACTCATCTTTGAACTTCAGACTGGCCCATACATCCTAGAAAACACCCACCTAAAATTGTCCTCCACACATTGAAATAGACAAGACACCGAAAAACCGCCTAACTCCTCATCCTCCTTCACCACCACTCTCTTATCCCAATAGAGTAGAAACCCCCCCCCCCCTCCCCCTTCCGCTGTACCCATAGCTGGTAAGTATGTCTAGTCTACAAACCTACCACCCCAAACCTCTCTCACCACATCTCCACCCAACACCTCCATATTCATTTCCTGCAAACACACCACATCTGCTCTTGCACTTCGAAGCACTGATCTGACTGCTAGGCGTTTATCCCTTTCATTCAATCCAAGCACATTCCACGATAACACTTTTAACTTCATTTTAATAATAGAGGACCTCCTCGCTCTCTTCTTGGGCCCTGCCCAGCTGTCTCCTCTCCATGATCATAATTAACCGAGCACTCCAAATTTCTGAGCTCCCGCACCCCTTTACGTTGCACCACTGCTGAAGTACCACCCTCCTGAGTTGGAGCCCCTGCCTCCATGAGGTTTCCACTGCTGCAAATAAGCGCAAAGCCTCTGTTTCGTGGCCTTCAAAAGATACACCAAGCAATCTACTAACCTCGCTAATCCTGTTGAGCACCCACTCCAAAACAGCTTCTGCCGAAGGAGCCTCCAACTCAGGCAGCTCATCCTTACTGCCAATCTCAACTTGAAGCAAATCAAAAGAGGCCTCTCCAAGGTCAGCACTGATCGGACTGGTGAAAGGGTGGACCACAAGAGACTACTCCCTCTCGATATGCCCAGGAGCTGGTTCGATCCTCTTCACCCATTCACTCGCATCATTCCTTGCATCTTTTTATACCTAGGTCTGCCCTAAGTCCACATCTGTATCAAATGACAAGCTCGAAGCCTCATCATCCTCTGACATATACTGCGACCCACCCAACTCCGTCTGGCGACCGGGTTCAGAAGTCGACGGGGCATCCCTCCTCGCTACCTCTGTAGGACCTAAAGTCAAGATCCGACCTAACTGAGTTGAATTCACATTTGTTTTACCATTTATTATGCACCTATATTTGAAAAATGTAGTTTTGTGTTCATTTCAATCGCTTTCCAAAATGATAATAGAGGTAATCTCTATGCTTTATTAGCGCTTTGGAGATTTGTTTTCTTAGGTGGTGTTTGGTTTTCCTTTTGGGCTAAATAAGCACAAAAGGACAAAAAAAATCAAAAAATCACAAAATGACAAAAAAAATACACCATTTCAAAGCCAAACAAGAATACCAAACGACTAAAAAAGTCCCAGGCTAAAAAAGTCAAAAAAGCCAAAAAGTCAACTAAAAAAGTCATTGCCAAACGAAGGCTTACTGTTATTCTTCTCCCTAGTAGATTATTAGGTCCAATGCATTACAGTAGCAACATGGTACTTACATTTGGATGACCTCTTTACCTAAGGCCTAATCAACAAGATAATATAATAACTCAGGGCTAGTTAGATATTAAGTCCAGTGGACTTAGCACAACTTCACACTTTTGAACAAAGCACTAAAATCCAAACCTTCAATTACTCAAAATAAAAATAAAGTTCCAAAAGTTTAATAAAATCCAACTATTGAAAACATTACTCAATATGAAGAAGTGATTTTATGGTAATATATGAAAATTAACTGTACTGACATCTAATATTATAGCTCAACAAATGACAAATATCATGTTGAACTAAAAGGCCTAACCACAGAGGGGTAACCTCTTCCTAGGGCCAACCACCTGGGCGACAACACATATGATGGGTAGGACAAACCTTCCAGGCCTGTGCGAACCGTACCCAGTGTCAGGAATGTGGGTTCGAATCCCTACCTATGTACGAATTTGTGACTTACCACTATATGGTTGAGTGACGTTGCTATGTAGCAACCATCTAAGGGGATCTCGGCTTGTGCATCGGCATTTAAGTTGTTTAATATATTTGTCATCCTTTGGAGATAGCATCACCGACAGTGAATGATCCATAGCATGCAGGGTCAGCCCTAAGGCAAGGGCACCGCTTGGGGGCCCCCAAATTTAGAAAAAAAAAATTTAAGGGGGGCAAAATAATATTACTAATCTAAGTTCAAAATCCAAACTATAGGGTCCTTCTAGATTATGCAAGCTTAATTAGCAAGTTTGCAAACAAAAATGTGAGAAAAGTAATATTTAAATATTACTTTCTCATAGGTGGATCAATTTTTATTTAGTATTATAACTTTAGATTTTGTTGGATACTTTTTCTTGTTGTTAACTAAATTTGGCTAAATAATAAAGCAACAAGACCAATTTTTTATCTTTTTGAGTTCTAATGATGATTTCTTCATGTCTTGATCCATGTAAATAAATTTTAGTAATTATAAATGCAAGCATGTGGATATTAGCAAATTAATATAGATATATATATTTGTAGATACTTTACCATTCTTCCTACAAACCTTTTTCTTATTGTGATGAAAAGTTCCCCTAGGGCCCTAAAAAACTCAAGGCTGACACTGATGTCATGTAAATCAATCAAAGTATAAGGCTTCCAATCAAGACATAATTCCTACCTATTTTCCTATTTCTGGCCCATACAACCAAAATAAATTTATCAGTATTTCAACACAATATGGAATCATTATTTACACAAAACAGCCTTGTGAATTACAAGTTATGGTCCTAAACAAACTGATATCTAGTAATTCCAAAACCAATTTCCATTTGTGACTACATATGATGGTCCCAAACATGACAATGTCACTATAAGGCAGGTGAATTAACCCTAGAAAATGTTTAAAACTAAATTTTACGATCTTGCAAATAAAACATCAGCATAAATTTACAATATACTCAAAATACTAGCAGATAAACCTGGTTTAGAGAGCTTGAGAGCGCGATTGTACGCCAACAAGGCCATTTCCTCAGCAGTTTGACGACCGGCGAATTGTGTTGGGACCTGCAAAAATCAAGTAAAGAATCAAATCAAACTTACTGCAATTGAGATTTTTCAAACTGACGATGAAATTGACACGAAATTGGTAGATAAAATGGCGACCTTGCCGAGCAATTGGATCATGGACATTCTGGAATAAGGAATTACAGATTCAAGAACTGTGTTTGAAGCTCCAGGAACTGACATCAGCCAAGCCAGAGCCTGATTTGAAATCATTCGATTGTGATCATGATCAGGCATGTACAGATACAATACAAGTATATGTATATGTAGAGAGAGAGAGAGAGAGAGAGAGAGAGAGAGAGAGACCTGAGAAGCTCCGCCGGAGATATAGAGGACAGAGTGGGTAGGGGTTGAGTGGATGGCTTCTACCAGAGCTCGGATCCAACCGTCCGTCATTTTTCTGTCGACGATCGCTGATGACTCCACCTTCTCTTCTTCCTTTGTAATTAAATTCATCGACACGGCGTCGTTCTATTGCCCGTTCGCCGTTTGTTTGTCCTTTGCTCATTTTCTACGAGATATAAAGGCCGTTGTTGATGCTAATTAAGTTCACTATTTGATTTTTTTTTTTTTTTTTTAGTTTAATTAAAAAAATTATATTTAAACTAATAATTAGTTGTTTTAGTTGATTTGATATTGAAATCCATATATATATATAAGGAAAAATACCTTTTAACAATAATGATTGTAGAAGTTTCAAATTTTTAAACTAATTTTATTAATTTGTTAATTTTTAAAGAAATAAAAAAAAATTATTGGTTAGTTTCTTAAGTCAAAAATTCAAAAATAAAAAAGTTCTAATTATTTACAATTTTTGAATTTTAAAATTCAAAATAATATAATAAGTCATCTTCACTCTTTTCAAAAATAATGTCGATCAAAACAGTTCAAATAAAAAAAAATAAAAACATTAATTATCTATGATTTTGAATTTTGAATTTTGAATTTTAAAATTCAAAATAATATGATAAGTCACCTTCATCCGACTCTTACATTTTCCAAAAATAATATAAATCTAAAATTTTAAAAACTCAATCAAATAAAAAATTCAATACAATTCTCTCTTTAAAATATTTAATATTTGATCTTTTTTCTAGCCCGACCAACTCCTCCCCAAATGTAATGATGTAATGGTTACTTTCTCTCTTTACCAATAGTCCAAACTTATTTCAATTTTCTTTGTTTGTTTGCGATTTTTTTTTTTTTTTTTTTTTTGTGAATTTATATTTTCGTGTGAATATTTTTTTTTCTCTATATGACTTTTTTTTTTACAACATGTTTTTTTTTCCAACTAAATTGATAATAAGGTCTCGTTTAGGAACAGGCTTTTTTAATAACTTTTTAGTTTTTTGGCTAAAATGTGATGTAAAAAAAACTAGTATGTTTGGGATGACTTTTTGACTTTTTACGAAAAACTGTGCAAAAAGTAAAGAGAAAATGGAATTTTTGACTTTTTGGTAAGGATTGCTGGCTTTTTGTTTTTTTAGTAACTTTTTTGACTTTTTGGCTAAAATGGGCACTTGCCAAACGAGGCCTAAATATATATTTGTTAATTATCCTTGTTTTAGGAGTTGATTTGAATTTTATTTTTATTTTTCTTTCGGGTGGATGTTTGTGTATTTTTTATATTGTTGTTATTATTTCTTTTGATATATATGAATTGATAATATAGTTATGATTTTTCTTTTCTTTTTTCATAGAATAAGACTTCTTATATTGTTCTTTATGATTTGGCCATTTTTTAAATTTCTTAAACAAAATTTTCAAATTTTCATTTGTAAAAAATTAAAACATTTAATTGACTTGCCCATTAATAAATAAAATTTTAAATAATGAACACTATTTCATAATTTATGGATTTAAAAAAAAAAAATTAACACCCATATATGGAATAAGAAAACCTAAAATCATGCATTTTTTTATTTTTCATTTTTAACTCTTTAAAACTCTAATAGTACCGTTTTATTTCTACAATATTGTTTTTTTATATTTATAAAGATAAAAAACTAGACCGGAGTTGCAGAATAGTTAGTGGAGGTGGTGAGCATGGCAACAACAAGGGTGATGATGAGTTCAGCCAAAGCATTGTTTTGGTGGATTTTGAAAAAGTGAATATTAAAATAATAGTAGATAGTTTGGGTGATGAATTAATTTACAAAACTAATGTGTGGTTGAGATTAAGTTTGAATTTTATCATATAAAAATTGAATATGAATCATATATCGTTTTTTATATATAATTTTTGGTACTTTTGTATAACTATCAAAAATTATTGTGATCACATGCTACTTATCATTTAATATATTATTGTTGTATTATCATAATAAATTTTATTATTAAAATCTATTATTAATGCAGTGGTGAGAAGTCACATAATAAATAAAAATATGTTTTGTTATAATTATTATTGATTGATATATTTCTTTAGTTATCTTTTTACAATGTTCAAAAAATTAATTTATATTTATTGTTAGTTTTTGTAGATGAGAAGTCAAAAATAAATTTTAACCAAATTCAAGTTATAACTAATTTGAGATTGAAAAGGAAATTTCAAAAGAAATTACAATTATATATAATTTTTAAATGTTTTTAAAAAAATACAAGGAAAAATTGGAACTATAAATTAAAATTATCAAACAACCTAATTCTATGAAAAAAAATTTAAATAAAAAATTGATCAAATTTGAATTTATAATTATTAAATATTTTTAATAAGCCATTAATTTTTTATTCAGGTTATTATAGCTTGATCTAATCTTAAATAGTTTTTCAAATATAAATATATCTTAATATTGATACAATCAATATTAGATATATTTTAGGACGGGTAAATTATATCGATAGTCCTCGCATTTTGTCTCTTGTGTCAATTTGATCTATGTAATTTCAATTAGTTTGATTTTTACCCATAATTTTAGATTTTATATTAATTTGGTCCAATTGATAGTGCCGGTTAAGATTTTTGAAAGAAAATAGTTATTGAGTTGGTTGAGCAAGTTTATAATTTTGTTTATAAAAGTATAACAGATGTTATTCATGTGTGTATTTTCAATAAAAAAAATGCTAGCAATTATAGCAATTGGACCAAATTGAAACAAAATTATAAATTTAGGGTCAAAATTAAGCAAATTAAAATTGCAAGGACAAAAATAACACAAGAGTTAAAATATAGGGATTACCAATGTAATTTATCATTTTAAGAATAAGTACATAATTTCTTAATTAATTTTGAAATTGTTGATAAATATACAAACAAATATATACATATTTTCTATTTTTGTTATAAATTTTTTTAAAAATATATACTTACTAATTAAAAATTAAATAAATAGATAGGTCTACTAACTCATGAATTGGATATGAACTAAACGATTCTCTAAGGACTAAGCTTAAATAAAAAATTATTGGCAAAAAAAATCGACTTGAACTAAATTTTCTTGACTACTTTTTAGTGTTTAATCCAATATTAAAAACCCCAAATTAACTCATATCAGTTGCAAACTGATAAGCTATGATATAATTTAAATTTATTATGACTAAAATGTGACCTACAATTTAGGGTAGCTTTATCTTAAATAATTTTTTTATACATAAATATACATAGCTGTTCATTTAATTGTTTTAAACATAAATATATAGTTTTTTTTTTAAACTATAGTTCAAACTTTTTAATAAGTATTCATAAAATAAATCCATATTTCTTATTTTTATTATAAAAAATATTTACAAATATTTATTTACTAATTTAATAAATAGATTAAACAAATGATTCATATAGGTTGGAAACAGAACAAGACAATTTTTAATGATTAAGTGAATGACAAGTTAGTGTAAATATAATATTAAGCCCAAATTTAATATCACAAGTGAATCCTAATTTATTTTTACGTAAATCTTATAACATAAGACAAATTATAATTTTTAGACTTCACAAAACATGAAAAAATTACTATATTGACAAATGTAATTTACTACTATCATATGATAAATTAAATTTACAAAACTCATAAGATGAAATGCATTTATATTTTATCATAAATATATTTTTTGTGATTTATTTTTTAATTTTTACCACTTAAATTATGACATATATTTGTTATTAAAAACTTAGAATATACAATTAATGATATAAGAATATAAAAAAAAAAAAAAATCTCTTATATGTAACAGTGATAAAAATAAATAAAATTTAATTAATTCTAAATCATTTTTGATAAATATTACATGTAATTTTTTTAGATTATTATTTAATTTAAAAAATTAATTTTTGATTATTTATTTATACCCATGCATAGCAGAAATAATTATAAATTAAATGTGATATTTTATCTTATTAATTATTTTAATTTATTCTGAGTTTATTAGCTCAAATAGCCTATAGCCTATAGCCTAACCGGGCAAAGTGGCGTTAACACACCACACATATTTCAATGGTGCTAGGGACCCCTAGTGGGGGCACCCCCAGCACTCCCAGTAGGCCAAAAACATTTTTTTTTTCTTTCCTTCCAATCACGCGGTGCCACGTGGCACTGGGAGGGGGTCATTGAGGGTCACTAGGGGTGGGGGTCTTCAGCTTTATTCCACATATTTTGGTAGTTTTCATTTTATTTTGGCACCTCAAATTTAAGGGAGATTGATCAATAAATCTCATATTCTAGACTTGTAATTTATATAATTTCATATTTTTTCTTGTGATCTATTTAGTCCTTTTGGTTGTATAATGACTCATTTGCCCGCCACATTAGACTGTCACATTTAAAAAAAGTACATTAAAGAGTTTTTTAGTGTCACACATATTCATTACGTTAAAATGTCACATTTGGGGAAAAAAAGTACACTAAAGAATTTTTAATTTTTTTAGAGTGTCACATTATACATGTCACGTTAGAGTGTTACATGTCACGTGTAACACCCCAACCCTTCACACGTCATCGATATTGTCTGCCTTGGGCTACACTCACACAAATTTGTTCTTCCCAGTGGGTCACTCATCCCAGAACTATTCCAGCCTAAGCACGCTTAACTAGAGAGTTCTGCTAGGGATTTCACTACCCGGAAAAAAGTCTCGATGTTATATAAAGGTCCAGATCTTTACTTTTATAATCTAGGAACTCCTCCTCCATTCCCGATGTGGGACACCGAGACCTTACATCACGTTTAGAAAAATTACACTAAAGAGTTTTTAATTTTTTTTAGAGTGTTATATCATACCCGCCACATTGTCACATTTAATAAAAGTACACTACAAAATTTTTATTTTTTTGAAGTGTCACATCATACTCGCCACGTTGTTACATTAGGGAAAAGTATATTAAAAATTTTTTTATTTTTTTTTTAAATGTCACATCATACTCGCCACGTTATCATATTAGGGAACAGTAAACTAAAGAGTTTTTTTTTTTTTTTTTTTTTTTTTGGAGTAAAAGTTTTGAAATGTCACATCATATCCACTATATTATCACATTTAGGAAAAGTACGCTAAGAAATTTTTAATTTTTTTGGAATATCATATCGTTGGAGTGTCCCATTAATACTTTTCATATTGGAGTATCACATCATACATGTCACATTAATAAAAGGGTATAGCTATCTACCAAAATACTATCAAAATCAAAAATAGGACCATACGAAAAGAAACTCTCCGCTAATAAGACTTAACAGATTAATAGAAAAACTTAGGACTAATTGAAGTACTTGTTTGTGAGATGAGATTTATTGATAAATATCTCCAAATTTAATGATGCAAAAAAAAAAAATACAATAACAATATATTTGATTGTAAAATAAATAAATGATGAAAAAATAAAAATAATAAAGAGTGAAGCGAAAGAAGAAAAAAAATAGAATTTTTTTTTTAAGGTCCTTGATATTAAAGTTTTATAAGATAAATGATATACAATATTTTCATAGTAGTTAAAGTGTTTCAACATTTTTACGGAGAAAATTCGACTCAGAAAAATTTTGCCCGACTCAGAGAAATTTCGGCCCTTAACTTTGTGAAAATTGAAATTTCTCTGAGCCAAGGGCTGAAATTTCTCTGAGTTGGGAGAAATTTTTCTAAGTCGAGCAAAATTTCTCTGAATCAAATTTTTTCTGTGAAAATGTTAAGGGATCTTAGTTGATAACAAAAATATATCTTAGATCTCTCCTACTACACAAAATTATAGAGGGATTTTCACTAAGTTTTCCTGAAAAAATAGAAGAAAGTATAAAAAAAAATCAGGATTTGATTATTGTAACAAAATAAACAGTAAGTTTTTAATTTCGTCAATTTAAATTCTAAACTTTTGATTTGTTTTCAATTTAAACCATTTGCATATTTTTGTTAAATAAAATTGACGAAAAAATAGTATTTTAGTCATTAAATTCAATAAAAATTGATATTTTAAACATTTTATGTATACTTATATTGAGTTTAATGACAAATATTATTTTTCATCGGTTTTAGTTCATGAAAATAGGCAAATAATTTAGATTGAAAAGAAATTAAAAGATTAAAGTTTAAATTTATAAAATTAAAAATCCATGGTTTATTTTATTATAAAGGTCAAACCTTAGGTTATTTTTTGTAATTGTCCCAAAAAAATGAGTAGAATGAACATTTTGTAAAAAAGAGAGAAATTTTAATTATAAATAACTATTTTTATAAATAAATTTAAATTTTTTTATATTTCTCAATATATTTTTCAAAATATACTAAACTTAGTTATCATACTACCATCAATTATACAAGAAAATTAATTTTTTAATAACCTACATCACTTTCTTTCTAAACAAACTTAGAAGAATTGATATGCCTTGTTGAATTATAATGATCCTATTTGATATAATTATTCTAATATTTATAATTAATCCTTACCAATTGAGAAAAAAAAAATTAGAGGATTTTTTTTTAAGGTCCCTGATATTAAAATTTTATAGTATAAAGGACATTCAATATTTTTATAATGTCTAAGGTCCCTCAACATTGATCCAAAGAAATTTCAGCCCAGAGAAATTCTTCCCAGAGAAATTCTCTCCAGAGAAATTTTGGACATTCCAAACAATTTCTTTGGATTCAAATTAGAGAAAATTCAAATTTCTTTGAGTTCAAACCAGAAAAAATTGAACAACACAGATAAAATTAAACAAGGTAGAGAAAATTACCCAGAGAAAATTGAAATTTTTCTGAGTTCAAACCAGAGAAATTCAAAGAAAATTAAAATTTCTCTGACTTTGTTCACAAATTTCTTTGACTTTGTTCAGAGAAAATTGAAATTTCTCTAACTTTGCTCACAAAGAATTTCTCTGAGTTCATCACAAATTTTCTCTGATTTGCATGTCTATAATTTAATTAAAAAGTAGTGCACAAAATGTATTTGATACATTGAACCAGAACTTTTGATACAGTGGCACTAACAACACCATTTGAAGCACATGAATTAAAAATTTGGCTACAGAGAATTCGGTGGTGAGTGACAGTATTCAAAACAAATATGATTACTATGCTACGGTGGAACTATACATATATCTGATTTTGAAAAATTGATGGAAACTGATGATTTCTCTCTTTCTCTCTCTCTGATTCATCAACAATGGACAACATTGATGGATGAATTTTATGCTTAGATATATTCTTGCTCAACATCTTCTTTAGCGAACCACTCAATGTCATCGTTACTTGCGATGACAACAAAGAAGACGATGAACATGCCGATAATGAATTACTCATCATCTTCGCTCTAATTCCACAAGCTCGTCGAGAAAGAGGTTTGTTCGAATCGTTAATCGCTCAAACTCGCCTGATTTTGATTTTGATGCTGAGGGACTTTAGACTACAAAAAAAAATATTGTGGGCTTGTTCCATTACTAAAAGTTGGAGAGGGATGATAGACTAAATTTCCCAAAAAATTATACTATATTACACACTCATATTACTCAAAATTATTAAATTCGTTATACGAATAAATCTCATAACACAGTGAAATTTCAGTCACACTTTCCTTATCTATATGTTTCTTGACCCAGATATAGTTTTTACACCTTTCCCTCTAAAAAAATAATACTCCCTCCGTCCCAAAATATTAGTCCCTTATTTCATTTTTCATTGTCCCAAAATATTAGTCCCTCTTCAAAAATCAAGTATAAAAATAATATAAATTTCCTGTTTT
This sequence comes from Camellia granthamiana, assembly GCA_036172215.1. Taxonomy (NCBI): domain Eukaryota; kingdom Viridiplantae; phylum Streptophyta; class Magnoliopsida; order Ericales; family Theaceae; genus Camellia; species Camellia granthamiana. The sequence continues at coordinate 95,338,910 of CM069912.1, read as the reverse complement.
GCCCTTCTTTTAAATTAATAAACAATATAAAAGTACAATTATAACATTAATATTCCTAAAAAATGTAACTATCAAAAGGATAATTTTGGAAAATTAATTTTTTTCAAATGTAATAATTGTACTATCAAAAAAAGTTAAATTCTCTAAAAGGGACTATTATTTTGGGACGGAGGGAGTAATAATAATTCAAAGTGAAGCTGACTGTAAATGAAGTGTAAACAGCGATGTGGGGCGCGCTCTCTCTCTCTCTCTCTCTCCCTTCCTTCTGTGCCAAACTTTCACAATCATGATTCGTTCCAAAAAAAAAAAAAAAACTTTACAATCACGATTGACATGTAAAATAATTACGAAAAAAATTATACAAAAAATCAATAAATATAAAAAAAAATTATATTAGTGATTTTAAAGAAAAAATTACTATAAAAATTATACTTTTAAGTGTATGTAATTAAATAAATCTAAAAAGTAAAAAAAAGAATAAAATATTAAAAAAATTACTAAAAACTAAACTATTTTTAAAATTTAAAACCAAATAATCATTTTTGTGAAATATTTTTGTAAATGAGTGCCCCTATTGTTGGACCTAGGGATGTATAAATCGAAAAAATCGAACTAATCCAATCTCTTTCGGTTAGGCAATTTTTGAACTAACTCGAAAATCAAAACTATATATATTATATATGGGTTGTGATTCCCTCAAGTTCGTGATCAGACTGGAGAATATTGTTGGGCCCGTAGAGAGTAACCATGGGTCTCGTTTCGATAATATGAACCGTTTAATATATAGAACCCGTCGACTATTATATGTTTATAAAAAATCACGTTGATCGGATATCGATAGCTATCTCATCAGATCAAATTTCTATCAATTATTTATTTTTTCACCTTCTATTTTTTTATACAAAACTGACTTGATTACGTAATTATCGATATCCGATCAACGTGATTTTTTACAACATATAATATTCGACAAATTTTACACTTTAAACGGTTCATATTATCGAAATGGGACCCGTGGTGGGCCCCTACGGGCCCAACAATACCCTCTAGTTTTATCACTGACTAGAGGAAAGCCATTTGCATTATATATAATTCTATTTATATTGATATATTTTTCATAATTGGCCTATTACAATGGACTATATGATTTTTCGCGTTAAGGCTAAAATATCATATTCATTTCAAAAATTTCCTTTGTCCAATACCAATTTCACTATACTATTTATTGTAATTGACTGATATTAAACAATATTTGTCCTTTAGTTATGTTATATTTAAATTTAATGTTAAAAATTTATTTATTTTTAGTATTGTTTATTGTTTATTATTTATTGATTTATTCATTTATCTTTGGTATGGTAGAATTGTAGTTCTAACTCAAATCAACCTAAATTACAATGAGTTGGATTGATTGGTGCTAGTAAATTATTAATTTGATTATGAGTTTAAAATTTAAACCAATTTTGATTAGATTGATTTTGAGTTATCAACTCAAACCAAACTAAACCATGTACTAGACGTGCTTATGGCTCAACCAATTCGTCAAAACTAACCTAACCCAACTCGACTCAATTCACTTGTTTTTAAGTGGTTTTCAATAGTATGGGTGAACAGATGCATATAAAAAATTTTCAAATCCATTTATGTTCGGACGGATGATAAATAAGAGGTTACCTGACTCAACTCGATCCACCAACCCCTTTAAAAAAATGATGTTACGTTTTTTTTATTTTGTTTGTTAAAAAAAAGACGTTTTATTCATTAATAATATTAGATATTTGAAAAATATGAAAATTTTGCCTTTATTTTAATTATAAAAAAGAAGTCAAACAAAGAAGGCTTAAAACAATAGAAAATAATTCTAAAATAGTTTCAAAAAATAAAAAAATAATAAAATTTAAATCGTCAAATCAATTTATATTCATCCACTAAACAGAAGGATGTAGATTGATTTTAATTCTCTTAAATTCAAACAGATAATAGCCCTGTTTGTCAGAGCTTATTTCCAGCTTATAGCTTAATTTAAGCTGTTTTGATATGTTTGGTTTAGCTTATGCTTATAGCTTATAGCTTTGTGGAAGCTGGAAATCAGCTTATTCTGTGAGCTGGGCTGGATATGCTTAGAGAATAAGCTGAAAATCAGCTTAAGCTGAAAGTTATAAGTTATAAGCTGTTTGGGCATAAGCTATAAGCAGTTTCCCACAGCTCTACCAAACAGGGCCAATGAATAAAAAGGTCACCCAATTCAATCTGATGTGGAGTCCTACCATGCACCCTCCTGGTTGGACCACCAAAAACTCTCCAATAACCCTAATCTGCTCACCATGGTTGGTTGGACAATCCCAAAGTGTCAGTACCTTGGGGTCCCACTACAGAAGAAAGATCTCCACCATTAGTTTATGGTAGTCATAAATCTCACTCATTAAAGTGTTCTAAAAGTGGCATGTGATGTGATCATTAACAGTCAAAATAGTCCATTTCCTGCAAATTTGTTGTATTCTATTTAAATTTCATGTGTACCCACACAACCATTATTCCATGACCAAAACGGTTCAGTACCATAAATACAGTCCTCTGTTTTTGGGTGAATGATAAATACAATCCTCACCCTCTACTATGTTGACTTTTTTCTGCTTTTAATCACAGCCGTCAATATATCAAGATAAATTTCCAAAAATTCAAAGAAATGTTACTGAGATATTAATTGAGAAAATTACGAATCAATTGAAATAAATAAAAATAATTGTACAAATATAAAGATGCAGTTCTTTGTTTGGTTTGGAGTTTTGAAAACAGTTTTTTGAGATTTTAATTCATATTTTTATATTTTTAATAATTTTTCATAATTATTTTAATCATATATATATATTTTTTTAACTTTTTAGTCACTTGATCTTGATATATTTAAAAAGTATAAAATTTATATTAAAAAATTAAAAATTTAATGAATAAAACAAAATAAAAGAATATACTGAATTCTTATTTTATTTTTATTTTTTTTGTATTTTTTGTATTTGATGAATTTTTTAAAGTTTTTTCACAAATACTATACTTTTTGAATGTGTTTAGATTAGGTGTATCTAAAACATAAAAATTTACATAAAATATTTTAAAAATTCACTAAAAGCAAAAACACACGGAAAAAAAAAAAAAAAAAAAAAACCCAATTTTCATAAAAACAGAAATAACCAAACAAATTTTTTTTTTTTTTCAAAACTCAAATATTTTTGACGTTTTTACTTTTTGTATTTTTTCCTTTAGCAATTTTTATTTTTTTTGGGGGTGTTTAATTAATTTTCTTTTTACTTTTTATATCTATTTAATTTAGAAATTTAAAAAAAGAAAATATTTGTAAAAAAATTAAAAGATCACTAAATATTAAAAAATATATATATAACTATTTTTCATATTTAGTAAAAACTTTAATGAAAAAAAACTTTTAAATATTTTTCAAAAGCCAAGTTTGGGAAGACTAAATAAGTCCACACTTTTTATCTTTTTATCTTTTTTAGGTCACATCAATCAACATCTCCTCTCTACTTTTCTACACATCTTTTTATAAAAAGTCAAAAAGTGCACTTATTTAGAACAAAATGGCAAAGACACAAAGGTGGTGTTTGATAAAACTGAAAACTAAAAATTGAAAATTAAGTATTGAAAATTGAATACTGAATTTTTTAAACTAAAAATTGTTTGATAAAAATTTAAGTGTTGAATTAAAAACAAATTGTTTGATATGTATAAGAATCAAATTTACAATTTAGTATTTTCAAATTGTATATTTAAATTTTTATATTATAATGGTGGTGGCGATTGTATGATGGTAGTAGTGGTAGGTGGTAGTGGTAGTGGTAGTGGTGACAATGGCATTGCGATGGTGGGTAGCGTCGATTGTGATTGTGGTTGTGGTGATGGTAGTAATAGCGTTGATGTGGCGGTGGTGGTGGTGGTGGTGGTGGTGGTGGTGGTGGTGGTGGTAATGATAATAAAATGATGATGGTACGAGCGATGGTGATAGTGGGGGGTGGTGGTAGTGGGATTGGTGGTCGCATGATAGTGGTAGTAGTGATAGCGATGGTGGTGGCAATGAGTTTATAATAGTCTATATCAATGATTATGTTTAGTATTTATAAATTAGTCAAAATTAAATAAATTTCATACGACTTAATTTTTTTTAAAATTTTAGACTACATTTTAAGAGGCACTTAAATTTTTAAGTGATATCAGTTTATGGTTATCAAATGGGTTTAATTGATTAATATATTCAATTTTAAATGCTGAATCAAGTTATCAAACAATCCAAACTTACCATTTAGTTTGACCATTTATATTGGATGGAAGGTCGATACTATGCCTTTTGAACACAGTCACTATTGTGCGTATAATGGGGCTCAATTTAGGTCTCATTTCAATAATCTAAATTATTCATTTTTAAGATATGTCAAGTAGAAAATCTATGCAAAAAAAAATCAAATTGATCAGATATCAGCTCTATGATTAGATCAAATTTCTATCTGCAAAAATAAATGGAACGTATGATTTTGAGTATAAAATGAATATAAATTTGATTTGATTATAGGGCTATCAATGTCTAATCAACTTGATTTTTTGCAGAAATGTTCTACTCAATGTTCCTTAAGAAATGAACGGTTCAAATCATCAAAGTGAGACCCAAAGTTGTCTTATTGCATGCACAAAAATTTAGAATTTAGTGTTGCATGAATCATTCCTAAATAAATGTGACCTACCTATTTTATTTTTAGGTACCTAGCAATGTTGGGGTGATTATTCGGTAGTCTAAGAGTACGATTACGTAGTGCTCTATGATAGTATGATTGGTAGAGAATGTGAAGTATTAATAATTTGTATTGGGTAATTGAGAAATATGAGGAGTCATAATAAATGGTTGATTGGTGATGAAGTATGACCACATGATATTCTGAGACTACTGTATAATTTTTAGCAATGTTGATACAAAAACATCTGTACTCTTTTTTCTTTTTTGAACTACAAAAAGATCTCTATTCGGCAATAGCTACATAGGTCATTTTTTTTTTCAAATTTTTTTCTATCTTTATTGCAATTTTTTTTAGGGCGCTTGGGCAATAAATCCAATTTGGGATTTTCTTGACCCAAAGGTTTAGGCATTAAAATACTATGTCCATAAAGACATCATTATATGAAATGACCAAACTACCCTCAAAATTCACACTCTGAACCACTCTCTTATTTGTTCAATTTACATTTTTAAACACCTATTCTCTCTATCTCTTTCTCTGTCTCTGCCTTTGCCTTTATCTCTCTTTCTCTATCTCTCTCTCTCTCTCTTTTTCTCTCTCTTTCTCTCTCTCTTCCCCTATCACTAGTTTAGGGTTTTCGATCGTGGTGGTTCTATGGCCATCCAAGTGCCAGAAACCACTGCTTCATCCGCCGCTAGTCCTCCATGGCCCTCACGACCCTCATTGCCATCTTCATTTTGTGGGGGGTTGTGTTTTGTGGGGGTCTCTATCATTACTGCTCTTAGAAAATGTTTAGGACCCCCACAAAAAGAGACACCCATGACCCTCACTGATGTATTGACCATTGATGTGTTTGAATTTTTTTGGGGAGTTGTGTCTGACAGTGACAAGAATGGTTCAGATCATTTTAGAGGTTGTGTTTTGTAGGGGTCTCTATTATTACTGCTCTGCCTCTCTCTCTCTCTCTCTCCCTCTCTCTCTTTATTTCTGTTTCTGTCTTTCTTTCTCTGCCTCTCTCTCTCTCTTCCCATCACTAGTTTAGGGTTTTCGATCGTGGTGGTTCTGAGGCCGTCCAAGTGCCGAAAACCACTGCCTCCTCCACCACCAGTTCTCCATGGCCCTCACGGCCCTCATCGCCATCTTCTTTATGGACTTTTTCTCCATCTACATCTGCTGCTTCTAACAACTCTTCCGCTGTAGATCTGGTTTCTCTTTTTCTTCTCTGACTTAGCAGTACCCGATGATCTTGATTTCTCGGAGGGTTTGTTCTGATCCACCGACTTTCATCAAATCTACCGTCAGATCCACTGACATCCGTCAAATCCACAAGTGCGAGTCTGTCTTCACTTGCATCTATACATCTTTCCATTGCTGTTGTCGTTAGAAATGACAATAGCGATAGTGGATCGAGTGTCAAGAGTAAAGACGATAGATAGAGAAGAATGATCGGAGCACATGATCTGTGTTCGTCTTGATCGATCTTCCCTAGGGTTTCAAACTCGAAAACCCTAACAACCACCACCACCACCACTACCACAGTCTTTATCATTTTCAGATTGAAATGGAGATCACATCAAGTATGATCAATTCATGTTCAAAAAAACACCAGAAACTCTATTTGAAACATGGGATGAATTTTGCTTAAATGAACCCAGTTTTGGAATTATCTTTATATTAGCCTTTTTTGGATTGTTGGTTGATGTCAAAATTGTGATCTTGGGAACTGTTTTAGGGATTATAGTATGTTCTATCTATATGAATATGATTGTAAGTTGAGTGGGTTGGAATTTAATCCTTTTGTTGAATTATAGGCTTCTATAGTATTGTTTGTTCCTATTGTTAGTCTAGATTTTGATTTTGATTTTGATTTTTTTTTTTTTGGGGTTCAAAGAGCAAATAGATCTATTTTTTGGACCTGAGATGTGTAGATTTGGATCTATGGATTTCAGATCTACTTTTTTTTTTTTAGCTGTTGATGATTGTTGTTGTTGTTGTTGATGATGAACATATAAAATAACAAACAGATAAGATCTGTGTGTGAATTTGAATAGATCTATGTTGAATTTGAACAGATCATAAAAATGCACAGAGAGAGAGAGATATGATTTTTTTATTTTTTTTATTTTTATCTAGCTTGTTCTAATTATCAATTTTTTCTTTCTTTCTTTCTTCTTGTTGTTGTTATTGTCGTCATCGTCGTCGTTATTATTATTGATTGCAATAGATAAACAAAAAAAGCTTTCACACATATTTTTAACCGATAAGAACATAGAGATTTAATTTTTGACAAATAGAGAGACAGAGACAGATTCATTTAAACAGATAAGGGAAAAAATTGAACATATAATAAAATTTGGACATATATTTGAATAGATAAGGGGAAAAAATTGAACTAATAAAAAAAGTGAATAGATAAAAAACATTTCAACAAATAGGTTCAAAAAAATTGAATAAATAAAAAAATTTCAATAAGTAGATTTTTTGAACAATAATTTTAACAAATAGGAATTTTGAACAAATACAAATTTTAATAGATAGATGTTTTGAATAATTTGAATAGATATGTTGAAAAAATAACAAAAAAAGTGTAAATCTGGAAAGAAAATGTCATTGTAAACAACAAAAGGGACTTCTCACAACAATATTTGACAAAATATGTACTTCTCACAAAAACAATTACTCAGTGGACCTAATGCCTCACACGGTCCTCAAATTGGATTTATGGGAAATTTTCTCATTTTTTTTTTGAAAAAAATTAAAAAAATAATAAAAATAAAAATTCAACGTTTGACTCTTATAACAAAATAAATTATGAATTTTAAATTTTGTCAATTTAAATTTTAATCTTGAAATTTAGAATTTTTTTTAAGGTTCTGATATTAAGATTTTATAAGATAAAGGATATATAATATTTTTATAGTGGTTAAGGTCCCTCAACATTTTCACAGAGAAAATTCGACTCAGAGAAATTTTGCCTGACTCAAAAAAATTTCAATTTTCACAGTGAAAATTGAAATTTCTTTGAGTCAGGGCCGAAATTTCTTAAGTCGGGCGAAATTTCTCTTAGTCAAATTTTCTCTGTGAAAATGTTGAGAGACCTTAGCTAAAAAAAAAAAAAAAAAGAAAAAAAAAAAGAAAAAAAAAAAGGTAGGACCTCTCCTACTACATAAAGTTAGAGTGGGATGTTTCACTAAATTTTCCTTAAATTTAATATAGGTGCACATGAAATATTTAAAATACTATTTTTCATTAAATTTAAAAATTAAAAGATCATTTTTTTTTTTTAGTTTTACTTAGCGAAAATCGACAAATGGTTTATATAAAAAATAAATAAAAAAATTAGGGTATAAATTGACAAAATTAAAAATTTATTTTGTTATAAGTGTTGAACCTTGATTATTTTTTTTTAATTTTTTTTCCATTTTTTACTTCCCACGTTCGACTAATCCAAAATATTTTAAAATTAATTTTATTAAAAAAAATCTAAGAAAAAGTTAACTACTGATTTTTTTTTAAAAAAAATTTCAAGTCGGACTAGTTTAACAAAATTTAGAGAAGATTACCCAAAAAAAAAAAAAAATCTTAAAAATTTTACCCTTACAACAAAATAATTTTTTAATTTTATCAATTTAAACCTTAAACTTTTTATTTGTTTTCAATATAAAACATTTCATTACGTAAAATTGATGGAAAAATAGTATTTTAGTCATTAAACTCTATGTACATGTACATAAAATGTCTAAAATATTTTTTTCGTTAAGTTTAATGACTAAAATATATTTTTTCTGGTCAGTTTACTTAACAAAAATAGACAATTATTTTAGAGTTTAAATTTTGATAAAATTAAAAATTTAGTATTTATTTTGTTATAAAGATCAAATCTTAAGTTATTTTTTATATAATTTATCCTAAAATTTCAAAGTAATTAAAAAAAGGACACTTGGTCCATAAATTCAATTTTAATTTTTCTATGTCACAAAGTCCACACTCTAAAATATTTTGTCCATAAGGACAAGCTCCCGTAAAATGACCAAACTACCCTGTATATATATATGTATGTATACTGTTTAAGCCTCTCTCTCACCGATTCAGAACCAAGCCCTGACTCCCCTCTCTCTCTCTCTCTCTCTCTCTCTCTCTCTCTCTCTCTCTCTCTTCTTCTCTGATCTGGTCGACTTTTCTTCTTCTTCAATCTAGGGCTTTTGTTCGAACTTCAATGTGACACCCCAAAATATATGTACTTAATCTTTGGAGAAAAAAAAAAAAATGCAATGACAACATTTTTTGGGGCTATAGTGGGAATATAAAAAACTTGTGCAAATAGTTTTCCAAAAACCTCATGTTTGGCTTGGTCAGCCATGTAGTAAAACCACATGGTGTGCTGCATAGTGTAGCATAGTGCTGCATAGTAAGGATTTTCTCACCTATAAATAGATGAGTTGCATGGTAATAAAATCACAAGAATAACAAACGAGGAGTATGTGAGAGAGTGAGCCAAAGTCAAAAGTAAGAGTAAAGGATCAATTTTGAGGTGAGTTATATTATATTTTGAGCTACCATAAACTGTTTTATGTAAATTATGTTTTTCTTTGGTAAATGAACCTTATTGGCTTAAAAAATAAAACCTATGGACAAAATTGTTTATTAAATGTGTTTTGGACAATTATTTTGTAAGTACTACCACGGAGGTTCCACACCTTGGGGGACTTAAAAATAACTATTGACCCTCTGAAATGTCACTTTATGTGACCCTTTGTTCTGTTCTGTTCTGTTGTCGCTTTAAGTGACCCTCTGTTGTCATGGATCCACTGACTCTCTGATTTCTGGTATGAAGCAAAGTATTGTGTGGAGATAAGTGCTACACTTTTGTGGGAGCCACCTCTAGTTTCGTACGAGCCACCTCTTGCATACATACATCTGTTTTGTTCTGTTCTGTTCTGTTCTATACTGTGATTATGATTATTTTGTTTATATGATTTCTGTATTATATGTCTGTTATTCAAAATGATTTCCATTATATACTCTGCATTTTAATATCAAATTAAGCTTTATTTAGCCAAGTAATTATCTATGGTGATTTTATACCCTTATGCTCTCAGTATAATATTTCTCACTCTGTTATGTGCTTATAGTTGTTAACCACTTTTAAGTAGGCACAAGGTACTTTGTAGTCATAGCTCAGCTCTAACAGTGTAATTAATATAAGCATCAATGTATATGTTTTTGTTATAATTAAGATTTGGGCACCCTTTTATTTTACTCCAGTGCACTATTAATTTGTTATGACTTCAGTTTTGTCTTGTTGCGACGCCAAACCTCTGGATATCAGGTTTGAATCGTGACAAAAGTGGTATCAGATTAATGGTTTTCTTTAAACACATTTATTTTATATATAAAAAATAACATAAAAATTGGAGCATAGGACACATACACAATTAAGAAGTAGGGTAGAGAATGTTTTGTAGGGATTCACCTTGAGTAAAAATTGTCATGTTTGTTTCCCTTTAATCACTATTCTGTTGAAGGCAAAGAAAAGCTGGGAGGACATGTTTTGTCCTCCTTCAATCACTATTTTGACAAAAGCAAAGAAAAACTGAGGGGACATTTCTGTGAACTATGTGTATATTATGTTTTGTGAAATGATTAGTAGGAAATGTTTGTGTCAGAGTGCATAGCAGAAACTCAAAGATAATTTTCTAAATCAATTTTGAGGATAAAATTTTAAAAGGAGGGAAGATTGTAACACCCTGTAATGACCCGGAACTGCATGATGTGATTATCAGTAATTAATTATGTGTTAGTATGATTTAATGGAAGACTACCTGTTTCAATTAGAAAATTATCTGTTGAGACCATGACTTCGGGATTGAAATTGAAGACCGTAACGGGTTCAGGAAATGAAATTGAATATGTCTAGGTGATACCGGGAATTTTTAGAACCATCTGAGAAATTTAATTGAAGACTGAATTCCGTCTGAATCGTTAAGGCTTGTTTGGCTAAGTTATTGGCATAAGTGTTTAAATATGCTATGAGAACAAGGGCCTTGTTTGGCTTAAATGTTTTTGACCAAATGGTTTATTGATGTATATAAGATAAGGATGTTAACTTTTTGGCTCATTGACTCAATGAAAGAAAAGAAAAATCTGGAAAGGGAGAGAAAGAGAGAGAATCGTGAGAAAGGGAGGGACCAAGGGGGAAATCAAGTTGAATCTTCTACAAATTAAAGAATTAAGGTAAGAATTTCTCCTAATTTCTTGAATTAAAGTTGTATTCTTCATGATCTCATGACAAGTAAATAAAAAGGAAAGAGAGGTTATGTTGGATTTGAGCATATATGTTAAGATTCATGCTATGTTTGGTATATTGGGGAGGTTCTACCTTAAAACCTCCATGGAAGTTGAAAATGAAGCTTTCTTGTGCATGTTCATGGCTTTTCCAACTTAATTCATGGGTTTGATCTTGCTAATGTTCCATATGGGTTTTGAATTGAAGTTTTGATGTTGATTTAAGATGAGTTTCAAGTATTTTGGGATTTGGGTTTCATATATTAGAAGTTGATTTTGTAAAGAAAAGATTGGAGTTTGAAAGAGGGAAGAAGAACCAGAAATTCGGAGTTTTGCTCTGTCCGCTCGAGCGGAGGGGAGAACGCTCGAGCGCAGAAAACACCCTCCCAGCAGTTTTGGTCATTTTCTTCAGTCCGCTCGAGCGGCCAAAGTGGCGCTCGAGCGGGAAGGCCTTTTTTTCAGAAAAATTTTGGGAAAGTTGTATACTTGATTCTATACTTGATTCTATCATGCTAATTGCATCATTTAGCATCTCATGAGCATGAAATGAATATGAAAGGAAGTAAAGAATGAATGAATGAATGAAATGACATGAATTAAGGTAAAGGAAAGAAAAGAGAGGCATGAATGGTTTAATGTATGATAATAATGAATGTTAAGGAATGTGTTATAATGTTGATGTTTGCAGGACAAACCTCGAAGACCGTGCAACCGGTATTGGAAACCCGCTGTAAGTAACGTTTCTGTAAAGATATGTTATAATGAATTATGTTTCAAAGTGATACGTTATGATATGATATATTTGAAAGGTGATTTTAAACTGTGAACGAATGTCCTTGTTTGCAAATCTAGCATGGCATCCATAGATAGTTAGGTCATGGGTGCGACATGAACATGCAGGCCCATGATGTGATCAGTCATGGGTTAGGGCATGAAGATGAAGGCCCATGGCCAGTCACGAGATCTCGTAGACTGTTAGACTGTTAAAGGATTGACTGTTATGAAAGGTTATGAAAGGTTCTGTGGATTATGCCATTATGACTGTTGACTGTTTATGACTGTATATATAAATGTTGGAATTCGTTCACTAACCCCCTTTACTTAAATGTTACTTGCTGAGCTTTAGCTCATTGTTTGTATTTATGTATTATAGGTGAGCATTCAGGTAGCCAAGCCTAGGCGGAGTCTCGAGCTGAACCGCCGTTTTGAAGCCTAACCAAAAGTTTTGAGTGCCTCCGAGCTGGGGCTAGGCCTGGAAGGCCGTGAGAGAGTTTTGTCTTTTGTTCTTTGTGACCTGTACTTATGTAATGTTCTTGATCATGTTATGTAACTATCATTTTTGGCATGTATATACACTTGTTCATATAAATGCACAGCTCTTGGATTATAGTTTTGCATGTGCTTCCGCGAGCCCCATTTTATTTATGTTATGTACAGAAAGGCCTGTGGTAATCTAGGATTACTGGCCGGTCTCGTTACCAAACTTCTGGGGGCGAGTTTGGGGCGTGACACACCCCAAATGTATGTACTTAATCGTTGGAAAAAAGAAAAAAAAAATGTAATGACAACATTTTTTTGGGCCATAATGGGAATATAAGAAACTTGTGCAAATAGTTTTCCAGAAACCTCATGTTTGGCGTGGTGAGCCATGTGATGAAACCACATGGTGTGTTGCACAGTGCAGCATAATGCTGCATGCAACAAGGATTTTTTCTACTATAAATATGTGAGTTGCATGGAAATGAAATTACAAGAATAACAAACGAGGGGGATGTGAGAGAGTGAGCCAAAGTCAAAAGCAAGAGTAAAAGATCAATTTTAAGGTGAGTTGTATTATATTTTGAGCTACCATAAACTATTTTATGTGTTTTTCAAATTATATTAGTTATTAAAAGTATATTCTTTAGTAAATGAACCCTATTTGTTTAAAAAGGAAAACTCATGGATATAACTGTTTATTAAATGTGTTTTGCACAATTATTTTGTAAGTACCACTATGGAGGTCTTATGTTTTAGGGGACTTAAATAACCATCAGCCCTCTGAATTGTCACTTTATGTGATCCACTGTTCTGTTCTGTTGTCACTTTAAGTGACCATTTGTTGTCATGGATCTACTAACCCTCTGATTTCTGGTGTGGAGCAAAGTGTTGTGCGAAACGAAGTACTATACTATTGTAAGAGCCACTTTTAGAATTCATATGAGCCACTTCTTGAGTCGACACATCTGTTCTGTTCTGTTTTGTACTGTGGCTATGATTATTTGCTTATATGATTTATGCGTTATGTTTCTGTTATTTAAAATGATTTATATATTTTTGTTACCAAACAAATCTTTGTTTAGCCCAAATAATTATCCATGGTGATTTTATATTCTTATGCTCTCAGTATAATATTTCTTATTCTGCCATGTGCTTATAATTATTAACAACTTTCAAGTGACATGCTAGGACTAGTGCGTGGGGTAGGCACAAGGCACTTTATAGTCATAGTTCAGCTCTGGTAGTGTAATTAAATAGAAGCTCCAACGTATATGTTTTTATTATAATTAAGATTTGGGTACCATTTTATGGTACTTTGCTACATTATTAATTTGCTATGACCTCAGTTATTATCTTATTGCGACGCCGAACCTCCAGGTATCGAGTTTGGATCGTGACATTCAACATCTTCAGTCTGGGTCGAAGCTCTCTATACTCAGAGTTAGTAACAATGGCGAAATCAATTTGTAGAGCTCTCTATCTTCTTCACCGCTACGGCCACTACTATTGACATACGACGGCATCCCTGGCGCAATCCAATTTGATTCATTGGGACCAAGTCAAATTGGTGAAGGTCACTCTCTCTTTCTCTCTCCGCCACCGAACCCACTGCCACACTTACCGATGATCCACCACTGCTGCCCCATTTCTTTTCTTTTCCGACATGTAGATCTAGTCGAGCACGACAAAGATCTAATTGGAGTGACCAGATCTGATAGCAAAATCGACGTCGACAACCTCAAAATTCAACAAGACACCCTTCAAACCTTCCGACTTTGGTCCTCGCTCTCTATTATATATATATATGTATACATTAATATATCTATATCTACGTATAGACACTTATGGACATGTATTTAACTTTGCAAGTTTATCTCTAATTTTTATTCTTTTATTTTCATCAAATTTAAGTGAAATTTTGGTTGAAGAGTTGATTTGATATGGAACACAACAATCCTTACCTCCCTCTCTCTCTTAGATCTAGAACCAGACCACATCGGAGGAATTTGAAACCTCATATCTACTCCTTATCCACTGTTGTGGTGGTGCTGTAGTCTTGGCAACTCATTTATGTTCCTGTTCCTCTATACCTCATCATCATCACTTCTCTCAACTCATCATTAGAATTTGTATTGCGGATTCTTCTATTAGAAGAGAAACCTAGCCATTGCACTTGTTGTTGACGTTGATGTTGATGTTGGCATATCTGTTTTTTTTTTTTTTTTTAATTTTGGATTTGTGTTTTTTAAAAATTTTTGGTAGCTTGATTTTGAATGTATGTATATAATTTGCACAGATATGTATATATGAATGTATGTATGTATGTAATTTGCATATGTAAGAAATGGATAGTTAAGAAAAATTGGCTTGGTCAAAGAGAGGTCGAGACAAACAGATAGAGAGAGAAAATTTGAAACTAATGTTAATTTGAACAAATAGAAAAAATAAGTTATAAAAATTGAACAGATAAAAAAAAAAACTTTCAACAGTTAGTTAAAAAATTGAACAAATCATCGCTTTGGTAAGGGGGAATTTCAATAGATAACAAAAATTTGAACAGATAAGGGAAAAAATTGAATAGATAGTCAAAAAACATGAACAGATAGATACAAAATTTGAACAGATAGAATTTTTTTTTGAATAGATATATATAAATTTGAACATATAGGAAAAAATTGAATAGATAAAATTAAATTTGAACAAATAGTCAATGAAAAGTCAACAGATAAAAAAAAATCAACAGATAAATTAAGGGATAAAATTAAAATAAAATGTCCTCCAAAATCAATGAAAGGAATTTTCACCAAATTATTTTACAAAAGGAGAAATTTTCACCAATAAAAAATATTTATTGGATTTAATATTTTATACCCTCCTTATATTAGACTTTTTAACAATTTACTCTTAAAAAAAATAGTTCTTTTAAGGATTATTTACCAATAAATCCTATCTTACAAACTCTTAAACCAATTAGTTCCAACTTTATACTTTTGCTCTGTTTAGTCTTGCTGGTGGGAGAGTTGTGCCCATGTGGTCCTATTTTCCTTGTTTAGCATCACGCACTGGACGATTGTACTCTTTTTTGTTTAATTGGAACGAGTATTGCGGGATTGTGGGATCACTTCTGTGTTTACATACGTGAAGATTACTTTTAGATGTTCTGGATGTTTCAGCCACACCCTTTTTTAGCCATTACAGTTAGGGTTTTGTGTATTGGGTTGTGGGGGTTTATGCTGACGGCAGTGTAACGCACTATCAGAGATAGCATTTCTGCCCCTGGTAATTTGTTGTTAAGCTGGTATGTCTTTTCTCCCTGTGCGTTTGCTATTGTACTGTAGTCTACTTGGTTCACACTACATTTGGTCTGTTTTCTATTTGTTTCATGTAGTTGGGTCTTTGTATGTATTGGTGGAAATTGTTTGCGTACAGCGTGTGTTTGGGGCGCGATATGTGGTGCATATGTTGCAAGGGTTTTTTTGTGTTTTTGGTGTGGGTGGTGTTTGGTCGGTCAGGCGTGTGGTACATTATCACAATGGCATGTGCTGTCGGGATAGCCGACGCCGGGGGGAGGGGGATGTCACAGTGTCACAGTGGATGGGTGTGTACATATTTCACCGTGGGAGGGGGGTGTGTTGCAGTGTCTGTGGGTGATGCTATTTTGTTTATTTTAATATTTTTTTTATTGTTGGTCCGCTGAATCACACGTTAACCTTCATAGGGGGATGGACATGTATATTATGTTAATTTGTTGTTACGCGAATATGAATGCTACAATTAATTTACAAGCCCTGTTTCGGTTTGAAGACGTGCTCAATCGTACGTGTGAAAAATTTGATGGGTTAGCACCTGCCAATGTGTGCCTGTTCTTCAAGATGCTAGGTTATAATAATTTTACATTACAAAATGATGTCGATGTGGAGAACATGGTATCTCTTACATGGTCTTTCCGACTGTAATGCATGGGCGCTGTCATTCAGTTACAAGATGCACCCGACGATGACAATGTTGACTCCATATCACAGACGGTTCATGGTCACACGATTGCGATTATTGATGACTCAAACATGGACGACGAACATGATTTGTTAGAAAATTTCTATCCTCATGTTGACAAGGTTTTTTTGTCTGCTTCTTGGGCTAATGGAATTTGACATATTGGTCAAAGTTTTGAAGGTGGAGCATCTGAATTCCAAAGTGTGCTTCGCAAGTATGTGGTTAAGTGTGGCTTCCACTTCAAATATGTCAAGAACGATTCTGTTCGGATCACAGCTGTATGCATGATGCGAGAGTCGAAGGGATGCATATGGTTGGTACACGCACGTGTGTTGCATGCCAACAAGTTTTTCTACCTTCGTAGGTGGAATGTGGAGCACATTTGCGGCGTTACCGTGAGGACCCAAAAAACCCCAGGGCCGGTTCCGACTTAATGTCCGATGTTCTTTTTGAACAGGTACGTGACAAACCACTCACTCGCTTCACCGATGTTGTGTATGACTTGAAAAAAGATTACGGATTGGAGGTTAGTTACCGGGTTGCATGGTTAGGCGTTGAAAAAGCTCGCGATGAGATGTTCGGTGCACATTCCATTTCGTTTGACCAACTACAGTGGTACAGTACTATAGTCATGCAGAACAACCCAGGTAGTTACATCAATATTGAGTACGATGAACAAAACGACCGGTTCGTAAGGTATTTCATATCATTCAAAGCATGAATCGACAGGTTTTACCATTGTCTTCCATTGTTTTTTTTGGATGGGACTTTTCTGAAGGAAAAATTCAAAGGAAACTTGCTGGCCACTACTGCCAAGGATGGCAACCAAGGTATTATTATAATGTTCGCACGTAACATTTACGTAGTGCAATTCTAACAACACTATCACAAGCATGGACAATTTATGAGTGACACTTGTTTACCCGTCATAATATTTGGTCACACATTTATTTAACACACAATGCTTGTATAACTGTATGACAACAACAAATTTCAGGTTTATTTTCTTTAGCCATTGCGATTGTTGATTCGGAAAACACCACAAACTGGGCTTGGTTTTTGGAACATCTTGCAAACGTGGTAGATAGCCATAAGACACTTACGTTCGTATCGGACTGACATGCAGGTTTAGTTAAATCCATTCCAATGATATTTCCCACAGCTCATCATGTGTTTTGCTTACAATATTTGCAACGTAACTTGCAAGATAAGTTGCGATACGTTAACAGTTCATATCGAGCTAGGATGTTGTCAAAATTCCATAAATGCACTTATGCACCTACTGTGGCTGCATTCAACCACAGCGTCGAATAGTTCATAAAATGCGGCCGGAAGGTCTGCTGGCGTTCTTGAAAGATTTACCCGCTCAATACTGGGCGAACGTTTACTTCCGGTACATAATTCTGTACTCTACTAGCTCATACCTCTGTATTCCATTTTATGCATGAAATGCGTGTCACAACTGCATGTTGACTATTTACATTCTAACACATTTCATATTTTTAAAACGTTAACAGTTCACGTTATGGCGAGATGAGTTCCAACGCCGTCGAATCATTCAATTCGTAGATAAGGGAAGCACGACACCTACCAATAACTTAATTTATTGACAGTATTCGGGCAAAGATCATGCGGTAGATGGCGAAACGGCGACGTAAGGCACAATCATGGGTTGGTGTTATTTGTCCGAAAATGGAAGCTCGATTGGTCAAAGCATATAACAAAGGAAGATTGTGGCTTGTAAGCCAATCTAATGACAATGTGTACGAGGTCCACTCTTTCCCATCTGTCATGGTTAACGTTGGCAGACGTACATGTTCGTGTTTCTAGTGGCAAATCAATGGGTTTCCATGTGCTCACGCAGTTGTAGCAATCCGAAACAGTGGCCAAGACCTGTATGAATTAATTGTTCCATTTTACCACGTTGCTTTTTACCAAAAAGCATACGAACAGAACATAAACCCCATTCCAACTGTTGAGAAACCACCATTTAGCGTTGCAGATTTTGTCATACAACCACCGGCAGTCAAACGTTTCCCGGGACGGCCCATGAAGAAACAGATGCTTTCCAAAGGAGAACATGTACAACAAATTCGTTGCGGCCGATGTCAACGCATGGGTAACCACAAGAGGAAAAGTTACAAGGAACCAATCTAGCTTTCAAAACACGGTCCTAAATTACACATTTACAAATTCTAACTGTTCAGCTATTTATAATCTAAATAATTAGGGGTTAACATTTTATATCCCGTTACAATAACGTTTATGTTGTTTTTTTGCCGTTACATTGGATGCAATTATGAATATGGGATTGCTTTCATGTTACTTTTCCTCTATTTTCTGTGTGGGTTTGAAACTATGTTCACATGTTGGCAGATTTGCATGTTCACCGTACATTATGAAGTTCGTCTAATGCAATACTTGTACGTATATGCTGCTAACATATTACCATCTTCCGGACAATACCTTCACGTCCACGTACGTCACTATCATCCGTGACACACCAGCCTTCCACATAACCACCATTTAAAACATACTCTAGCCCTGCTACAGTACCACCACCAACTTCCACACCTTGTTCCATAACACATAATTACAACTCATTCCAAATTCACATCAACATAGTCTATGAAGTCACAAAATACGTACACCACATATACAACCACGTAAAACAAATAACAAAATTCATATGGTCAAAGAAAACATATTAATAGTCAAATTAAACCGTATCTATTCAATGTCGACTGGTATGCAATACTATAATAACTATTTCAAATCCAAACAGACGCCAACTACAAACTACCATTGTAAATAAACATTTATAACTTTCCAAAACACCATCAATGCCAACATAATATTCCTAACCAAAAACTAGTAGTTATGAGTTTTGGCCATCCATAACTCCAAATTTAAGTCAACCAAATGAACCACACAATCCACAACAAACCACATCTAATCCTTTGTTCCCGCGGTGGATCATCGTTCATCGACGCTCCTTCTACAACGTGTCACATCATGTTTCACTCCACATCATACCACTTCATACCAACATATCAACTTAGCATACCAATTTTCGATATTTCACCACGTTGTCACACACTACTAACATAGCATACACAATCACGTCCAACAAAGAATAAATTGCATATGGTCAAACAAAACATATTCGAAGTCAAAATAACTCATACGTTTTCAACGACAACTGATATGCAATTCTGAAATAACTATTTGCAAAATAAACTATTCATAGTTAAAATAACTATTTGCAAAATGGTAGTTCTGAGTTCTGCTTAGCCATAATTAAAAAAAAAAACACCCGCTTAACAAAACAACCCACAACAAACCACATCTACTCCTTCACCCCTCGCAGCGTATCGTTTATGAAAGCCTTCACCATATTTGCACGTAACACGCTACAATTTGTGCCTTGGAGTGAACGTTCCATGTCACAACGATACACAAACTGCCATATCACAACACATGCTATCACCCCACAATCAAGCCTGCACATGGGAATAGTTCATGAAACCACAAGCATATACGTCGGCTGATACGTCATACCATTACTCATTGGGTAAATGTAAAAAAAATTCACTTATGTTTCTGGTTTTTGTTAAGGACAATTGGTTACAAACTCTAGCGGCTAACTGAAATTGGCCTCAATGCTTTCCTCATCAAGCCCAAATTCACGCAACAACTGTTTCATGACATTTGACATACATTCTTTCTGCCATAGAAAATACCATCATGTCACTTGATTGATAACTCGCATCCACATAACAATTACTGCATCACTCAGGAAGAAGAAAAAAAACCACCCTTACCAGTATTATAGCTTCATTGTAATGCACATTTGTCCTGTCTCCACACTGCCTCATCAGATTGAAGTTCTTCCAACTACCGTCTTCAGTATCGTACACCACTAAAGTCCAATGAGCAAGGTGACACATGGGGAAATGGATGTACCGAAACTCACTCCCCGCTAACACATTCCTCCAGACATACTTCTTCATCGCCTGCACATCATCGTTCTTCACCATATCCTGCGCATTCATTCATTCCAGGACACGTTACATAACTACACAACACAAACAACGAAGCTACGCAAATAATCACAACTCACCAGACACATACTATTGAAGAAATAAGACTTGTCCGCCAACTCATCATTCCCATACATCCTCAATTGCTCAGTTTTAAGCACCTCCGTATACGCATCGATCACCTACCAAACAACAATACCATATTCACAACAAAATTTGTCACAAAAAATTATTGGTAAAGCCGTAACCATTAAATACAAATTTAGGCCACCACATATGCACGGAAAACCAAAATTCAATGAACAACAGTTCAATACTCACATTTCTACAAATGCAACTTTGACGGATAAGATTCTTTACATCGGTGAAGTACACCACCACACCATTCGTAATGTCCTCCTACATGACCGCCTTACACATAACACCATTTTCAAAATATAAACGCATTTACATGTAAGTATAACAAGAAAAATAACAATGGCAATAAATACGCACCCATCACCGTGTCTCTTGTAAGCTTTGGTGATCCTCATTTTTTCTTCTATTGTCATCATTTTCCAAACACCTTATATATTGTTCATGTCAAACTCGGACCACTTTTTTTCAGGTAACACCACTGTGTCTATATCAATCATTGCGTCATTTACGACGCAGTTGCTTTCTTGCACCCCAACAGAACAGTCTGCTACTGGTTGCTTATTAGGGGCACCTAACAATGAGTACTCAAACTTTGGTAATTTCCTCACCCGTCTCACCTTGTTCTTAATGTTACGCAGAAATGAATTTTGCATACCAACGGCCTCCACGCCTTCTACCACATCTGCTACAACATCAATTGCATGATCAGAAATCTTTACGTCACTCTCTCCATCGACCATTTTTGGTATGAACTCCTGCACATCGTCAACAATACCTACATCTATCTTGTCGCCACGCTGCCCCACTGTCCTTAAAGGAGAAACATCGCATACAACCACACCACCACGTCCAAATCCTCCCTCACTAACACCCTCGCTATTACGCCTGACCTCTACAACTTGAAATGCTTGCGTCACGTCATGTACATCACGTTCAAGGAGTTGATCCTCAAGCACTGTTACTTTCTTTTGCAATTCCATATTCTCATTCTTCAACTTATCCAACTCCTCATTTTTCATCTGCAATACAGTCTCAAACCCCCCACCTATGTCCACAACTTGCAACTCCAACTTTCTCTTTGACCCAGCAACATCTTCTTTAAGCAACACGACCATTTCCTTCTTTTTTTTGATTCTGCAACTCAAGATCTGCGATTTGCACATACTGCTTCTTCAAGTTTCATATCATTTGGCCCGTTATGGCCTTGTTTATTTGTCTAACCATGTAATCTGTCTGTCTCAATCCCCCACTCAACCATGTTCGGATGTTGCACATTGCTCGAACTGCGTTGTTCACCTCCATTGCCACTACTAGTTTCACCATTGCCTATATGCATTGGCGCATCATTGGATGCGACAACAACCTTCACCTCATCCATGAAGTGCTCATCCCCACCGTCACCATCCACAACATTTGCTATAGCACCTTTCATCACCTTAATGTCTGTTCCTATAACTTCACGTTCATAATCAAATGACCTTAGTCAGTCGACTTTCACCTGTGCTCATCAAAACAAGAACAACATTAATAATGTCCCAATGCATCACTGCACGCACCAACTAAACGCAACAACCATACCTGAAACTTGATGATACTAGACAGATCGACCCCTTGAACTTTATTAATTAATGCCCCAATGTCCCATTTTCAGAAATCTGGGGAACATGTTGTCGGTTTGAGACTCAAGTACTGTCAAGTGTTCACATATCCAATACTACATTACCAACAAAACACAAAATAAATTTTCAACCAATTACGGATAACAAAAAAATAAATAAATTAAACCACTATCTACATGTAACAGTTAACATACCATTAGCATGACCACATAGCTAGTCACCTTCCCTGGTGTGCGATGGAACTTTTGAATTGAACCCATCAATGTTGTTAGTATTGCTCCAGTCCAATCGTACATTCTGACAGTGTTTAGGTCATTCATATACTGAACGAAGGCCCAACTTCTTGTCTCCCCAGAGTTAGCAAAAAGCAATTTGCCACACATATACAATGCCAACAACTTCGCTACGTTTTCCTCATCTTGTTTGGACCGCCCATTCACAACCTCCAGGAATAACTTCTTCACAAGCTTCGATGTTATGCGTGACATGTCACGACATCTACGTTGAATGAAGTTTGATATTGGCCATTGCCCCGGTGACAAATCTAAACGCCTCTTCAAGCATTGCAAACCGGAAATTAACCTGATGTCACTACTGCCCCAGTGACAAATCTAAACGCTTTTTTAAGCATTGCAAACCAAAAATTAACCTGATGTCACTACTGCCAAGTTTCACACTGGCCCCTTCAATGTGAAAAGCATTATCTCGCTGATTATACACTCGTATTATCTTGGAGATTAAATCATCACACTTCCTAAATTCATTGTGATTCAAACTGTTAATGTGTATTGCCTCGATCATAACCCAAAACGGTGTTTTCCTTAGTTGTTTCAAGTGTGCCTCCCTCAAATTTGCCGAACTAACAAGTTTCACTATCCCTGCAACATTAGAATGATAGTTCAGCCTTGTGTGTGCTTGACATGCCTGGCGCGGGGGATCTTTTGTAGACTTAGTCACATTGCGGCCCACAGCATTGTAACCAACTTTAGATTGTTTGAATAGAATTCGCCCTTGCATTTTCACTCCTAGGGTGTTTGCCTTTGAACCAATTTCTTCCGCAGCTCGTCTCATTTCACATGAACGTGTCCACAGGTTATGTACTCTATTGCACTCTGCAACACCAACATACCACATGTCAATAAAAAAAAAAAAAAAAACTACGTGTACTACAAAACCATACAAGCAAACAATAACCCAACACAAACACACACGCAACAACCTGAACAAACTTCCATAACAACAAACGTGACCTACACAAATTGCACGTAACCAACATTCTTTCCAGAAAACTTTAATCTACATATACAACACACATCTTGACATATTTACCACAAACCACCAGTGACATTCATTCCTAGTCACAACCAAGCACAACCACATTGGCTTAAAGTAATGTACCCCAATCCACAATCACCAAGTACGTAACAAATCAGCTCAGAACTCCATGTAACATAAAACAAGCTAACAAAAATAACAATTACATCATTTTCCCAAACACAACATCAACAACAAACGACTTCATGACGACACACACATATCCCACACATGCATTCCACAATCACAACAACTCCAAAACAAGCCCCCCCTCCCCCGGTTTAAAAAACAAAAAACAACTACAAACACCACACTTTTAACGACCTAGACCTACACCGACACATTGTATTGTATTCTTATGTGCTCCTAAACCCTTGTTGCCCATTTTACATCATTTCATTTGCTGCACGCTTGTCAAACACAAAACCACAAACACTCACATCACATTCCCACACACACCCCCTAATTTCCACTACCACAATGTCCTAAATTAATGTTAGTCCACCCACAATCAACTCATTTTGCCGCCACAACGTTAACCAAAAAATAAAATTACAAAAAAAAAATTTCCAAACCTCACACCAATAACAAACGACTTCACGATGACACGCACACATCCCACGCATGTGGGCCACGACCACAACAACTCCAACATAAGCCCCGGCGTTTAAAAACCAAAACATAAATACACACACCTTATCCTTACAGTTCCAACACCACATCAACACATTGTACTCTATTCTTAAGTGGTCCCACAGCCTCATTAGACTTTTTAGGCCACTTCATTTGACACACATTCGTCAAACGCATAACCACATACACTAACATCACATTCCCACACCCCTCTAATTTCATTACCACAAAAACCCAAATTAATTTTGACCCACCCCCAACCAACTCATTTGCCCATCACAAAACAGAATATGGGACTATAAGGATTTAAGTTTGTTAATAATGTACCATTTGATATGACAACATTTAACATTAAAATGTTAACAAAAACGACTTCACGATGACACAAACGCATCCCACACATGTGGGCCACAACCACATCAACTCCAAAACAAGCCCTGCAGTTTTTTAACCAATAAATAAATAAAAATAAATACAAACACCATATCCTTACAGACCCATCCCCACACCCCTACATACTTAAAACATATCAAAATAATTTATTCCCTTTGCTGTGGTCCCAACTTTTGGTCGTCACTTTATTATACTAATTTAACCTACAACTGTCAATCACACAACCATACAAACCAACTCACACGACACCACATTAACACACCCACAACCCCAAGCCATTTGCACACGACATACATGAACACACCATCACAACGAAAACACAAAATGCACGAAAAAACCTACCCCACACCATAACGTCATTGCCAGACACACCTACACTGCCCCGCTACACACCAGACACCCATATAGCCACACACGACATTGACATCGCAAAACAACCACTATATCACAAAACACACCACCAAAAGTGCACGATTGCTAATAAATACGACTACACACACGGATAATCGGAAAGAAATCAACAAATAACATAGCACCACATTGTCACACACGCATTACAAACCAACGTTATGTGACATACACTTTTCTGCCATAGCATAGATCTGCAAGACCAACGACTACGGGCGAGTCACTGTAAGGTTCCAATTCGTTCAACATTTTACAATGTCACACCAATGATCGCCCAATGTAACACAGCAACACACAATTAGCACCAATCAATCTTCAATATTCCTCTTCCCTCCCCCCGAATCACACAATGGCATATACGGTCAATCAAAATCTACAAATTTGAAGAAATCGCAACATCAGGGTTTCTGCGAAATATCCAATCGCAATGTGGTGTGATTGTGGATGTACAAAGCGGGTTACTTTTACATAGATATGGGGATGGGGATGTCGAAATCGGGTTTGTTTGTCATGTATGGGTTAACCCGGTATGTGACCTGTGGCACCCACAAAATCCACACTTCTACAACAAAACCCCTTAGTACGCTTTACTGATCTATGACACTTCATCATGTGTCACGTGACACAATTCAAGCAACAATAACACACTACATAATACACCCCGTGTAGCCCACGCGCATACACATCCTCCACTCACATAAAGCTATAATGCATACATTAATAAGTGCATCAATGGCAATTACAACCTTTCACAAACTGAAGGACCAAACGGAACATTAAAATAAAAATGGGACCAAATTGATCATAAGATTAACTTTTGAGATTTATTGGTAAATTTTCCTTTTTTTTAATTAAAAAAATGTTAAAAAACACAATTGTCCAACTCATTGTCTTGCTTTGCTACTGAAGGACGCCAACACCCATAAATAGTTGGATTCTTTCACCAACACCTTCATTTTTTAAGGAATTATAGTACAGAGAAAACATGAAAAAAATTATAAAAATATGTGGGGTGTAAGTAATTTTATGATGAGGTGTAAGTAAAATATTATAGGAGTACTAGTAGGTGACCCGTGCGATGTATGAGAATTTATTTTTAAAATGAAAAATTAATTTTGAGTCTTAATATTTTATGTGTAGAAAAGTTTATCAACTGAAACTAAATACAAACAGATTTATTAATGGCTCATGAAAATTGTTGTCACTATGTGTGATCCTATATAAAATAGGCTCATATGAACAATTTCTTTCAAATTTTTTTAAAAAAAAAGGTATATTGTCAATTTGAAATCAAAGTCTCATTTGTGTTAATCAAATTTACCAAAAATCATGAATTTCACTTGTATCAAAATATTTTTTTCTGAAAAAAATAAAAACTCCACACTATCATTTTCGATGAATTAATATTATTTAATAATACTCCGCACTATTTATCATTTGACATTTGTCAATCAATCTTCCAAAAACTTAACAAAAAAGTATTGGGTTCTATTATTTTAATCATTCAATATCAATTTAGACGCTACATGTATTTGTAAATCACTTCTAGAAATATAATGTCTAACATAAAATCCCGATCCAGTTTAATTAATGTAATGATATTTTATATTATGATATGTGTTACAAAAGAATATTATTAATTTTAATTTAAAATATTTATTTTAATAATCTTGGCCTTGTCATTTTATAAAAGAGTTACTTGAATACTTATATATAATAAATTTAGTTAAATTATTTATTTATTTTGATAATTTTAGTTCTATTATGCTATAAAAGTGTAATTATCATATAATAATTTTATATAATATATTAAATTATAAGATAGTAAAATAAACATTCATTTGATATTAAAAATAATAGTTAAATTAAAAAGAGAATTAATAATATAAAACTAAAAGTGATTCTAATTATTTAATTTTATTTTTATTCTTGTAAGAATAAAAATATGTAGAAATAGAATTGTTAGGTCCTTTTGTTGCCAAATCCGCGAACAAACTTTGTTTTATAGAGTTGTAATTTTCCCTTGTTTTTTGGTATTCCTGCTCGAGTGGGATCATTTGCGCTCGAGCGGAATGTGTACAATCTCAGTAGTTGGGCGTGTTTGCAAAAATACTGGGAAGTGTGATTTCACGCTCGAGCGTGGGTTCTAGCGCTCAAGCAGAAACCTATTTATTCACATGCGTGTTTTAGTGACTCCGCTCAAGCGGAGTACGCGGCCTTTGTTTTCTATATGTATGTGTTTAAGTCTTATTTTAAGGTTAAGACTCCTAGATTTGTTTTGGGAGCTCTAGGGTTTTGTTTTGGGGCTCGTTTGCTAGTTTTCCTTGATATTTTTGAGTGAGTATTAAACTCATGATTTGATAAACATACATTAGGGAGTTTGTTTGTTCATATTCAAGAGTGTTCTTCTTCGGTGGATTTCGGAGATTCAAGCACAGAGTAATCAAAGGAGTTTGATGCTGTGTGTAGTTGTTTATTCGACAATTGATGTTGTGAATTCAACATCAAGCTAATCAATTTTGTGTGAAGGTTGCGGTGAAAGACATACAGAAGATTTGAAGACAAATTGGAAGCGGTTCTGGTAATTTGTTTGGTATCTTTGTAATCTTTCTTTCTTCAGTAGTGAATTGATTTGTGGCGTTTCGCCCGTGGTTTTTGATCACAATTGAAGATGCTTCAATTGTGGTTTTTCCACATAAAAATCGTTTGTGTCAATTTACTATTTTCGAAAAATAACAATCTAAATCACTTTCGTATGTGCTTGATGATTTAGATTGTGAGTTTTAACTGATTGGGAATTGGAATAATTAAATCTTGATCTAATCACGAATCACTTAGGTTTTTCAAGAATTACATAAAATTCATTTAAAAAGATTAAATATAAATATGTTATGATTGGATTAAGAAGAAAATACATAAATTAAATATGTGAGTATTGATTTTTCTTCTTTAATATTCTTTTTGAATTATTCATACATATAGTATATAGGTATATAAATTTTAAATTAAATATAAATGTTTTGTAATAAATAATTTATTGTTAACTAAGAAGACAAAAAATAAAAAATAAAATTGATTTGATTCGTGCGATGCACATAATTAATCACGTTTTGTCTTATTTATTTATTTGTATATCGATATAATTTTTTTAAATATCATAATAATTAAATTAAAATATCAACTATATAAAAGAAATCAAATAATGACAAAACTAAATATACAATGAAAAATATATGAAAAATAAGTATTTATCAAATAGAATTCATATAAAATTTCTTATTATAATTGAAATTGAGTTTGTGTAGAACTTTGTATGTAAATTGAAAAAAGCATGTTGATTTAACTTTTTTAGAAAAAAAAAAAAAAAAATCTCTTATAATGTTCCACCTAAGCATGAAAAAAATATTACTTTTAATAATGTATATATATATATATAATATAATTAAATATAAATTAATATCAAGAGGTCAATAAAATAGACAATAAATAAAAAATATAAAAAATTTAATTTAATTCGTGTGATGCACATAATTAAGTACATTCTGTCTTATTTATTTATTTATTTGTATATCGAGATAATTTTTTTTTTCAAATATCATAATAATTAAATTATAATTATATATATGAAAAATAAATATTTCTCAAGTCTATATAAAATTGATTATTATAATTAAAATTGAATTTGTGTAAAAATTTATAAGTAAATGAAAATGACATATTAATATGGATTTTTTTTAAAAAAATAAATTTTTAGAATGTATCACCTATATAAGAGAAAAACGTTATTTTTAATAATATATATATATATGATAAATGTAACTTGCACTCTTTCATATTTATATATCCTGGTTGGACCCCCACGCACCGTTGGCTAGGAATAAAGTCATATAGCCCTATCATTGGCTAAGAATAATAGGTCGATGGAAGAAGAGTTTTGGGGGTCGCATTGTAGTTGGAGTGTTTATTTTTTGTATTTATACATTGTACCATCTTGCCTCTGGGGTATTGTATTCAATTTATCAGATAATTGAAAATAGAGGAAGCAACCATTCAAACCGACCAGTTGGTATCTCAAACTAAGTCATATTTCTAAAAGTATGAACATATAATATTGACTATCTTGTCAACTTTCATAATTCATTTATCTTATAACCATTGCATATTATTCTGAAATGGATTTGCTAAACTTGTATGGGCCTTATCATCATATTTGCCATATTTTCCTCTTGCTCTTCAGCAAAGAACAACATGCCAATTGGGCCTATCACGTATTGGACAATTATTAACATCCGAAAAGGAAAGGCAAACATGTAGGATATAAGGTGAAGGATACGTAGTAAGCCATGCTCACACAAAGACAAACATGCAGTTGCTTTTCAGACCATATTGCCACTGAAATAAATTCATAACACCCCCCTCTATCACCCACTAAAGGCAAATTGATTATCACACAAGATTTCAGAATGAATTTTTTTATGGTATCTCAAAACAGTGACATATATTATAAAACAGTGAATGCTTGATAGCTAGCTACATCCATATGCATGACAAAAAATGTTGTGTGTAAGTCTATGGAATTCACAAAAATGACAACCAAAGTCAAAACTACTTTATTTGTTTTTGTAATGCACAATAACTGATATATTGGTATTCCAAGACATGGCACACAACAAAGTGCATGGGAAGGAAAAACTTTTTTCTCTGTATTGCAATATAAACGAAAATTTACAAATTTCTTTCCGTTGATCAATGTGAGTAAAAATTTACACACAACAATGCAAGAAAGCAAGCGCTAGAGTATCAATATTTTGAAATTATGTTGTCAATAAGCAACAAAATAAATGAAAGTTACATATTATAGATACTCTTCCACGATTGTTGCCTCAGCAGGGAAAACATCTTCAAAAGTCATCTTGAAGAAGAAAGTTAAAATATGAGAGGACAGATAAAAAATAAATAAATAAACAATACTAAGTGAAAAATAAAAAATAAAAAAGAAAAAAAAAAAAAGAGTACAAAATTGTGGAAATCCATGGTACGATTACATTCACTTGATACAGAATTTCAACTTAACAAAACTATTGAATTACTCTAATATAAATATCATAAGTGGCAGTCAATGAGAAGAACAAATTATGCATCAAGTTGAAGATATGAAAGAATTACCTTCAATTCAAAAGATTTAAGATCCCGAGCAAGCTGCTCTGTATTTATTCCTTCACGCGCTAATAGCTTGCATATAAATTAGAGGGAAAAAAAACTTCAGAAGTATGGAAGAATATCAAACTATTGACAATTATTAGTCAGACATTCTCAAATAGATGATTCTTGAGGAAAACCAGAAAAGAGGTCATTGCAAACCCAAATTGGAAAAGAGGATGAGATATCCTCGGCAGTTATTAAATAAACCATGGAATCTCAAAACAATCATTGCAAACCCAATTTGTTACAAACTTGCAAGTTCCAACTTCTCATATCCTTTTCTGTATTTTCTCATCATCCAAACTAATAAATTATCATTGCTTCAAAGTCATCTTGAGAAACTTGTGCACGAACTTGAGTGTCAGTGTTTGTGTATGTTTAAATGTCCACATATGCATAATAAGTGTACACATCTTTATGTATTTTAATAATGCATAAAATTGATGTGTGTATATAACAGAGAGATAGATAAGTACATAGTGGTAGCAATAGGTTAAGTAAGAGCTTAACTTCTTAGGGTTTTCGCCTTTAGCTTTTTCGATAATGCCTCCAATTGATCTAAGTTCCTTTGCAGAACCAAAGAAACAGAAACTATGATTTTAGGCCAAAAAAAATGATAAATTCATGAATGCTCCGTCATGAAAGTGTGGAAAATAAAAGGGCAAAACATAAATCTCCAACACGTTATGCCTCACATAACAATTTAGTGTAACCAATTGACTTAAGCATTTTATATTTTTTTTAACAAAATCAACACAGAGCACAGGGCTCGAAATTTCTTTTCTTTTGTTTTCTCAAGTTTTCTAAGGAACCAAATGGAGTGAAAAAGTGAAGTGTAGAATGAACCTCAAGAGGAGGGAACTGAGCTGACAGAACGGCTTGTTCGAGAACATGGGCGGCCACATAATTCACAAGATAATTAATGCATATTATTCATAAACCATTCATACTTCAAAAAAAAAAAAAAAAAACTTTTAAATTCACATATCTTGGGTTGTAATGTGGTTGAACTACACAGTGTGGACATAATGCATAGTTCATTCAGAACTCTAACCATTTTTCCTTAGGCCCATGACACAGTCTCACCCTATTTGTCTCACATAGTTTCTGCTGTAACCAAAATTTTTTATTTGGAAGTCAGAAAATAACTTATTGATTTGGAATCGAAAATTATTTTTAGGCATTTGCAAGCATGTTACAAAAAATTGTTTTCCTAACTTATTAACAAACATGAGAAAATGAGGGACATATTTTACAGCAAAGCAAATGGAGGCTTGGCTAATTACATTGGTCCTATGTAGTTGAGCATCTGTAGTTAATTACAAACAACAAAACAAGCAACATCTGGCATTCTGAGACATTTCAATATATCTCCGCTGCTAAGCAAAACACTAAAGTATAGAATAAAAGCACCATGTGGGTATGATTTCAATAAATAGTTCAAATCACAAATATCAAGGCAGGCTACCAGTTAGCTATTACTCTACTATTTATACATAAAAATAAATATATCATAGATTGTTTGAGGAACAAAAAATAGACAGTGAATCAGAATGGCATGCTTCATCACCATGTAAAACAACCAATTAGAGAAAAGAAAAAATAGAAGCTGAAATTGTGGGAGAGCATTTTATCTTTCATTGTAATTGATTTTTTTCCCTTTCATTATTTTTATTGTTTCCATATGCCAATTGTTCTTTTTGACTGTGACGCTAAAAACACGAAAGAAATATTTTGCCGTAACTTATCTCTTTTGAGCACCATCATTTTAAACTTGAAGTGTAGAACAACTTGAACAATTAAATGCAAACTTCAACACAGGCCTTATATACTAAATACACATTTCTATTGGCTTACTATTACCAGACCTCATACTCAAAGGCCATGAAAGATGTAGGAGAGTTTTTTTTCACCTAAAACATAGTAACAGGCATGTCCTTGGCCAGTGGTCAGCCACCAACCATCTCATTACATCATGCGGACAAAAAGCATCAAACATTTTCTCACATTAATCATTCTTTTTAACAATGAATTAGAAAGGCTTGCTAATCAAGTCCATGAAACTTTGATAAGTTAAATTATTACTATTCGTACTTTAAATCTCCATTGCAACAACAGTGGAGTTGAGGTGATAGGTCATTACAAGTCCAAAGGTATTGCTTATATATCCTTTCCTTGGGTTTGGGCAAGAGAGGAGGAAGTGGATTTAGGGAGGAGAAGAAATCTTTAGTTTCAAATTTAAAAAGGTCTCTAATTCATAGTAAAATTTAAAAGTGAAAAGAAGACAATATGCTTCAATGAGAAGTCTCTCTTCATGTGGGAACTATCTCCCATCCACTTTGCTCAAAAAACACTAAAGTCTCACAATAATGTGTTCTCTCATTTATCAAATAGGCAAATACATTTTATATATATATTTTTTTAATTATGTAATTTATATATGAATAATAAAATAGTCCGTTACACATCTCCAATCCTTAACTCAAACTTCTATCAAATTCAAATTTGCATGAAAATCAATCCTTTACTCCTTCAGCTAAACTTATATCAAATTGTGTTTTATTCAATTTTTAACTAAAACCAAAGGAGACCCAAATGTTTACTCTCAAAGTTACTACTTCATCAAACTTTGACTGAAATTTATGCTTAAATCTCAGTTTGAACATTGAGGTGGTTAACATCAAATAGAGGTTTTTTGCTTCAAAGGTTTTTCGTTTGTAGTGTTAGTCTTATATACATATATATATATATATATATATGTATCAAGTTTTGATTAATGTCGTTCTATGAACCAACCTTTCCAATCCAATAAACTTGAAAATGATGGCAGGGATAGGGTTTGATATGTGAAAATGATGGTTGCACAGGGTTTAAGGAGAAATAGGCTTGTTTGATATTCTATTAAGTCTTTTCCTAATATTTTATTACCGATATAAAGGAAATAGTGCAGTGGGTGACTTGAGGGTTTGGGTTGATGGACTTCTAATTTTTGGTTTTCTTAGTATTTTATCAGATGGTTCATTTATTCAGTAGCTTTTATGATGTAATTTAAGTGATAAAAAACAAAAAACAAACTAACTGCCACCAACCATCTATCTATCATTCTTTCTTATATATATATATATATGTGTGTGTGTACCAAGGAACACCGCTGTCAACATATTTTTCATTACATCTACGCATGCACAAATTTTTATTTACTCATTATTCTTTGAATGTATTGGTAATTAGTACTCATACAATATGTTCTGGGGATGTAAGTTATGTTTATTTTATTTACAGGTATCATTTTACAGGATCCAAGAAGAATACCAGTAGCAACAATCACAAGCAAGATTATGTTAGTGGTAAACAGGACATTGGATTCATAAACAATCACATGTAAATTCGTATAGGTTAGGGGTAAAAACACAGTGGTCAGCATGTTGTAATTGGTTTGCGGTGAATTGTTCATTATTGGTTTAGTTTCTGAGTATGAGTTCTCTAACTTTTATGAGCATTCACACATTTTCAATGCAAGTTTTCAATTAAGGAAGCCTCTAATTTTTTGGTTTGCATGTTCAAGCATATTGTCAAACAGGTGGTGTGCCTAATTTGCGTATGCACTAACAAGCACCCACGAGAACAGAGGCATTCAAATCAGATATCAATATATCCATAGCTAGCAGAAAAAGAAGTAGAAAATCACTAAATTACATACCAGGTTGTGGAGTTTGGGCTGTAATCTGTGTACCTAGAAACAACGAAGCTAAACCAAGATGGGAAGTGAAATAGAACAACGAGTATATACATATATGCGTTTGCCTTCGGTTGAGAGAGAATCATTTGATTGCAAAATTTGATCCACCAAACACAAGAAAATTCTAGGAGGAACAAATGATTGCACCAGGTTCGGTTGCAATACTTAGTGGAAGACACGTACACCTACCTCACTCAAACAACGTACGGCCAGAAAGACACGTAAACCAACAAATTGGGAAGAAGAGTTACAAATGACACGTAAGTGAATTCTTAGGGCCAAAGGTAAATAATGTGAACACTTGCTAGGCATTTTTGGTACGGAAAATGAGGGGAGCTCTAATTAAAGTTGTCATGTGGTAGTGGTCTTATTCACTGTCACAATATGTGTTGTGTCTATTTTTTTATTTTTTTTTACTTTGTCACCTTATTAGTGGTGGGTTTAGAGCCATTAAATTAGTGGTCTCTAGCACCACTATTTTGGTAATTCAACCAGCGTTAAATTCAAGAAGAGCTTACTTTCGCTCTATTATGATCCTATTTGGTAGAATTGTGAGATAGTAATTATAGTTTATACGTTAATAATTTATAGTTTATAATTGTAAATATAAGTTAGTTTTTAACTTATAAATTAAGTTTATTCTCTTTTACTCAAAAAATAAGTTAATTTTTGACTTACAAAAAGTTATAAGTTGTATTATTAAATTGAATTAAATACATCAAAATAACTTAAATTAAATTAAAAATTGAAATAAACTGGAAATAAATCTTACCAAACAGAATCACTATATAGGTTATAAGTAAAAATAAATAAATAAATAAAAAATGGGTCCCACTTGATGTAATTCCCCCTTCTTTCTTTCACTTTCTCTTTTTTCTTTTTCTTTTTTTCATTTTTTTTGGTCCTTTAGTTTTTTTAATTGTTAACAGTCTAGTTTCCCAAGGCCTTGCCAGCTGAAATCAACTTTACCATTGTTCAACACTTTCCTACTGTCAAAGCTTCACTGTTCAAAGCTCTCTCTCTCTCTCTCAATCTGTACAACTCCATTGTTTCTCTTAGGGTTTCACTGCCTCAATTGATTTTCTGGTGAAGAAAGGTAAGCGCTAACATACCCATCTTTCAATTTCCAACGGTCACTTTTTTTCTTTCAGCTTTTGGGAGATGTTAGCTTTGTTTTTGCTCATTTTACTTCTCTTTAATTCTCAAGCTCTAGTGGGTTCTTTGAATGATGAAGGGTTTGCTCTTCTGTCATTTAAACAGTCCATTAGAGAAGACCCAGAAGGGTCTCTCAACAATTGGAACTATTCTGATCAAAACCCTTGTTCTTGGAATGGTGTGACTTGCAAAGAACAAAGAGTTGTCTCTGTTAGCATTCCAAAGAAGAAACTCTATGGGTTTCTCTCTTCTTCTCTTGGATCTCTCTCTGACCTTAGACATGTCAATCTAAGGAACAACAAGTTCTTTGGAAGCTTACCTGTTGAGCTCTTTGGAGCTCTAGGGCTACAGAGTTTGGTCATTTATGGAAATTCCTTATCTGGGTCTATCCCTTCTGAGATTGGGAAGCTCAAATTTCTTCAAAACTTAGATTTATCACAAAATTTCTTCAATGGGTCATTACCCACATCATTGATTCAGTGCAAGAGATTGAGAACCCTTGATCTCAGTCAAAACAATTTCACTGGTTCTTTGATTGGTGGGTTTGGGACTAATTTGGTTTCCCTTGAAAAACTAGACCTTTCTTTCAACAAATTCAGTGGCCCAATTCCTAGTGACTTGGGATTGTTGGCTAATTTGCAAGGTACTGTTGATTTGTCTCACAATCTGTTTAGTGGTTCAATCCCAGCTAGCCTTGGTGACCTTCCTGAGAAAGTCTATATTGATCTCACATATAACAATCTAAGCGGGCCAATACCGCAAACTGGTGCTCTTATGAACAGAGGACCAACAGCTTTTATAGGAAATCCCGGTCTTTGTGGCCCTCCCTTGAAAAATCGATGTTCAGAGGGTGCAAGTTCGCCTTCCTCGTACCCTTTCTTGCCAGGTAACAACTCCCTGCAAAATACCAGTAATAATGGAAAGAGTGGGACTGGAAGAGGGCTAAGTAAAAGTGCCATAATTGTGATTGTTGTAAGCGATGTCGTTGGAATTTGCCTTCTTGGGCTTCTCTTCTCATATTGTTACTCGAGAGTTTGTCCCTGTAGCAAGAGAAAGGATGAGAACGGTTATATTTTTGAGAAGGGAGGGAAAGGAAGGAAAGACTGTTTATGCTTCACAATAGATGAATCTGAGACTTTATCAGAAAATGTGGAGCAGTATGATCTCGTACCATTGGATACGCAGGTCGGTTTTGATCTAGATGAGCTTCTGAAAGCATCAGCTTTTGTGCTAGGGAAGAGCGGCATTGGGATTGTTTATAGAGTTGTGCTTGAAGATGGGCTTACCTTGGCGGTTAGAAGATTGGGAGAAGGAGGCTCTCAGCGGTTGAAAGAGTTTCAGACAGAAGTGGAAGCAATTGGGAAGCTAAGGCATCCCAATATTGTAACAATTAGAGCCTATTATTGGTCGGTTGATGAGAAGCTTCTCATCTATGATTACATACCTAATGGAAACCTTGCAACCGCAATTCATGGTAAGCTTCACCAAACCACCCTCTTGCCAAATTTTTATTTTTGTTTTAATTGAATGTAGTAGTTATTGTGCTTTCCAGCTTACGTTTTTATTTTTTTGGCATACGTGCTTGCTTTTACCTAAGCTGACATGGGATGTGGTAATGAAAGAACATATGAATTTATTTAATTTAACTAAGCATATAATTCTTGACATTGCAGAATAGCGAATAATAATTTATGTAGCCAAACCCACTTAATTGGGACATAAGGTTTAGTTTGGGTTGGTTGTTTGTTTTTGTTTTTTCAGTCTGATACTTTTGTTAATTTGATCATTTGGATGTTTAATATCAACAGGGAAGGCTGGAATGGTATCCTTCACACCTCTGCCATGGTCTGTTCGTCTGAAAATAATAAAAGGAATAGCTAAAGGTTTGGTTTATCTACACGAGTACAGTCCAAAAAAGTATGTCCATGGAGACTTGAAGCCGAGTAATATACTACTTGGAGCAAACATGGAGCCCAAAATCTCCGACTTCGGGCTTGGACGCCTTGCTAACATAGCCGGAGGAACCCCAACCCTGCAATCTAGTCGAGTGGCTTCTGAGAAATGTCTTCAAAGGCAACCAAGCAACTCCCCATCAGAAGTTGCAACAGTCAATTCAGCTGCAAGCTTTGGATGCTATTATCAAGCCCCCGAGGCACTACAAATGGTGAAGCCATCGCAAAAATGGGATGTTTACTCGTATGGGGTGATCTTACTAGAAATGATCACTGGAAGATTGCCAGTAGTCCAAGTGGGTAACACAGAAATGGATTTGGTTAGCTGGATTCAGCTTTGCATCGGAGAAAAAAAGCCACTTGGAGATGTTTTGGATCCATACTTGGCGGATGATGCAGACAAGGAGGATGAGATTATTGCAGTTTTGAAGATTGCAATGGCATGCATACAGAGCAGCTCCGAAAGGAGACCGACAATGAGGCATATCTCTGATGCTTTGGAAAGACTCCATTGAAAAGTGAAATATTAGTCATCGATTAAGTGTAGAGTTGTGTTTGATCTGCTCGGAGGGCTCTACAAAATGAATTAATTGGAATTTTCAGTGGAAATACGAGCACGGTGAAGCGGTGAGGGAAGGTGTAAGGATTTCATTTAGTTAGGATCCTCTGTTCTCAGTTGGAGGAAGGGTAGGTGAAGACAGATCTGCTATAAGAGCATGCTGTGAGGAATTAACTGTTTTATTATTTGTTGTGTAAATTTGTTGTTTGGTGGTAGAGATGAGGAAGAATTGTCTTCTTCTTGCTCTTATTGCTGACCCTTTGTTTGTTGGTTCCCTTGGCTTATTATGACAATTGTTGGTCTGTTGTTCCATGTATCTCTGCTTTAGCTAGGAAATAAGCCAAATAAATAAATAAATAAAATAAATAATTAGGGATATTTACACCAAAATCTCTTCTACTATTATTGAATATCATTTTACTTTTTTTATTTATGAATCTGTATATTTTGACATTTTTCAACTATAAAAATATAGGGTAAATTATAAATATATCTCTTGAGGTTTATTTAAAATATGAATTGTTTCTTGTGGTTTGAAAAATTATAAATACCTCTCTGTTAGAATTTTTTAATTTTTTATTTAACAGAATTAATTGAAAAAGTGAAATTTTTAATTATTCACTTATACAATAATAAAATTATCTGAATTATTAATTGAAATAAAATTTTAATATTATTAGAAACTATTAATTAACTTGATGATTTATTAATAAAAGGACTTATTTGTTATGAAATTAGAAGCCTTAAGGGGCATAATGTAATTTTTAGAACTACAAGGATAATTTGTAATTTAAGTAAATTTCAGGGGTTGTGCTTGTAATTTATCCAAAAATATAGGGTAAACTATCAATATGTTTTAATAATTGGACTTAATTCCCATCAAGTCCTATTTAAGTCATATTGAAAATAAGTCTAGGTAAAATTTTCACTAAAAATATTTTCTTTTTGACAATTTTTTACGTACGTCGTTAAAAATTTTGATAATTAGTGACTTTTTTGTCATAATTTTTGTGAATTGTCACTAAACTTACAATTAGTAACTTTTTTTATGACAAATTTTTTTCATAAGACCTATTAGACAATAAGTCTACTTATTAAAATCTACACATAAGTATCCCAAAAATATATCACTTTTATCCCTTTGTAGACCCCTCTAGATTGCCTCCAAAACTGGTATATTTATATTATTTTCATAGTTGAAGGGAAGCAAAATTCATTAATAGTTTAAAAAATATTAGTGTAATTAACTCAAAAAATAATTAGGTAGTGTTAGAGAATTCCATGGCATTGTTTGCGTGGTTTACTCGACAATTGAGAAATTGCAAAACAAATTGAGTCATCCCTTATCTCTTAATTACCTAATAAAGGTCGATTAATACTAATGTTGTTTTATGGCTCTTGTACTTCTAAATTTCATCAATAAATTTTTTTTTGCTAAAAAAAGGGTGGATCAATATTGTCCCATGCTAATGTTTTGTTTAAGCGGAAAATATTTTTTTTTAGCACTTACTGGCGTTTGGTATGCCTGAACACAAAAATCAATGATTTTTTTTTTTTTTTTTTCGTTAACAACAGAAAATAAACTTATTTAGACGAAAAATATTTTTTTATCTTTGAAAGGCGAATTTTTTTTTTTCAAATTAAAGTCTTACCAGACTCAACTATACTACCACTATGACCACCGTCACCTCTACCACTAACTCCGCCACGCCAACATGCAAACAATACTTATTTCATTATTAGTGAATAATTATTCAAAATAAAAATGATAAAATGATATACAAACTATCAATAATGTTATGTTCAGATTCATTTTTGTATATAAAGTCCACAATATACTTGTGTGTGTCAATTTCCGACCACACTGCCAACTTAGTACTCAACTGGAGAACACCGGCAGAATAGATTAAACCCGAACAACCTGCAACAGAAAGAAGAGATTCCGGCGGTGGCTCGTCCACTCGGGAGCACTCTGACGATCAAGTCAGTTATCTCTCAAAGATAGCAAAAGCGCTTAACTCACTATTCAGAATACAAAAAGCATACCTTAGACCCGTGAGGGTGCCTTTCTTTTATAGCCAACACAAACCTAATCCCAA
This sequence comes from Camellia granthamiana, assembly GCA_036172215.1. NCBI lineage: Eukaryota > Viridiplantae > Streptophyta > Magnoliopsida > Ericales > Theaceae > Camellia > Camellia granthamiana. Next base: position 95,299,379 of record CM069912.1, on the reverse strand, counting down.
TAGAAGCTTAGCTTCAATGGACTTAGGATTATTACTAATCTTGGACTCCCAGTAGGATTGGGATAAACTCTCTAAGAGTCTTATCTTTACCCAAACTGAAGTTCTCTCTCATTCTAGGACTCTTGTCCCTTATCCGCTTATCCTGAATTTCGGCTTCTCCGCAGATAACCTCAATCTAGCTAAGATCATCTCGGTGTCATGACGACACGTGACACCTCGGCTGACAGTTCGGTGTCACCTCGGCCACGCGTTGTCATTCAAAAAATTATGTCCCCACAACTGCCCCCTAGGTTCTATTATCTTGGCATCCTGAGGTGATGGAACCTATATCATTCTTTCATTTAATCATGACCCCAGTTTAACTTCAGCTTGTAAATTTTTAAAATTTCAACAAGTGTTAAACATGACCTCGGTTTAATTTCAGCTTGTAAATTTGTAAAATTTCAACAAGTGTTAAACATGACCTCGGTTTAACTTCAACTTGTAAATTTTAAATTTCAACAAGTGTTAAACCAACTTTAGCTTGTAAATTCTACCTTCTAAGTACCGTTCTCCAACTCTCTGCCCCCTAATGTGAACTTAAAGCATGTGGCTTTGACCTTGTCTCCGTTAGTCGCATCGAAACATAGTTCCTTCCCTTGAACATGCCGATGTTCTTTGGGGTTAGCTTCCTTGGTGTGATGCGTCCTCCGTAAATCTCTCTTTATTGACTCTCCTTGCCCAACCTCCCTTGAAGGGCGGTGAGAGTGTTCCTTGGTCCTGGTGTGCTGAGGGACCGCATGAACTGTTTTCTGCCTTCATTTCTGGACATCTTTCTTGGCCGCTGGAATCGGTGTATCTTGCAGTGGGAATGGTGGCTGCATGACGTTGTTCTGTATCATGAAATTAATGACTGTTTGCAAGTCCGCCAATTTGTCCGCCATTCCATTCATCTTGTCGTCCCTCCGCAGGCATCTATCTTTCCATACCTGGAGGCCGTCCTCGTTATAATACCCGCTCCGGTCCGATTTCTTCGGTACGCCGCCTTCTTGGCCGACGTCCTTTCCTCCGTGATTCTTATCATGAGTCTTTTCATTACAGTTGTCTTCTTCGACGTCAAGGTCAATATGTTTCCCACTTTCAGTAGGGGTGTCGCCCCCAACCTTCTCTTTCTGTCCGTCGTTGGCCATCTATTCTCCTTTCTTTCCCACAGACGACGCCAAATTGTGTGTGTCAATTTCCGACCACACTGCCAACTTAGTACTCAGCTAGAGAACACCAGCAGAATAGATTAAGCCCAAACAACCTGCAACAGAAAGAAGAGATTCCGGCGGTGGCTCGTCCACCCGGGGGCACTCCGACGATCAAGTCAGTTATCTCTCAAAGATAGCAAAAGTGCTTAACTCACTATTCAGAATACAAAAGCACACCTTAGACCCATGAGGGTGCCTCTCTTTTATAGCCAACACAAATCTAGTCCCAATAGAAGTCTAGTTTCAATGGATTTATGATTATTGCTAATCTTGGACTCCCAGTAGGATTGGGATAAACTCTCTAAGAGTCTTATCTTTACCCAAACTGAAGTTCTCTCTCATTCTAGGACTCTTGTCCCTTATCCGCTTATCCTGGATTCCGGTTTCTCCGCAGATAACCTCGGTCTAGCCAAGATCATCTCGGTGTCATGACCAAGACACGTGACACCTCGGCTGACACTTTTGTGTCATCTCGGTCACGTGTTGTCATTCAAAAAATTATGTCCCCACAATACTAATTAAATTTCAGTCGCACCTCTTTTTATGATAATTTTTTTGAGACATTTTCATGATATTGTAGGGTTTTCCATAAACTATTGAACATATGAAGCTCCATGGATTGGGATGACAGTGATTGAGGGGACCCTGGTCCCAAACCAAAGAGCTTTAATAATTTGGTTGATACAAATGTCGGAAACCATAAGATCATGGAGGTTCTTTACCGAAAGTCATCTTTCTTTATGATTCTAAAAAAAAGAACACCACTTGAGGCAAAATTTAAAGGAAAAACTATCGACTCTATAGACTATATTAATTTTTACAGACAAAAAGTGAAAAATAAGATAAAACATATATAAATAAACATATTTTTCATGTATTCATATCTAATTATTAAAGTGAAATATCTTAAATTGTGTTCAATATTCTTTTAAAATTTTTATGATAGAATCAAAATTAAAATCCCATGCCTCCCTCATTGAATGTGGTCATGTAACTAGTTTACTCCATAGACTTCTTATCTTATGCTCAAATGTGACTTGTAATCAACATTAATTATGAGAAACTAATTTCTTTATAATATTTTGTTTAAATTTTTAAATTTTATATTTTGATGCCATGTTTTATAAATCTAAAGTGACAGATACCCTTTTTTTTTTTTTTTTTTAATACAAATCTATAAGGTATGATCACTTAAAATTTGAATTAAAAAAAAAAAAATTAAAAGAGAGACTTTATAATTCAAAACAGAAGTTAATAACAATATCACTATAATAAAGGGATATTTTCAAATCGTAACCATCTAGGTTGATCATTAACTGGATTATTTGTTAAGTTAGAGCATCTTCCAAGGAAGGAGGCAAATGGTTACTTGAGATATTTTTGTTGAAGTTGGTTTTCTCTTTTTTTTCAAAGGTTTTGCAAGGTATTTTGCTCATTAGCAGTTTGGCTCTCCACATTTAGCTAACCTTCATTGCCAGACAAAAGGGTTTTTCTGCTGTTTTGAGATCTCTATCTCTGCTTGCTCTCTCAATCTTTGCTACATCCTACTTGTTCCAGCTCATTGTTTATTTAAAAATATGCTCGTTTAAAAATATTATTTTAAAAAATAATTTAATTATATATTTTTTAAAAAACAAATATTTGTAAATATCATGTCAACACTAGGTGCATGAACAACTTATCATAAAAAGATTATATTTTTTTATTTATGTTTATAGTATTTTTCTTATAAAAATTAGTTAAGTTAGTTTGATTGATTAGCTAAAATAAAGAGTATGATTGAAGTACACATTAACTAAATTAATTAAGCAAATTAAAGATTATACTTTTCTGTGTACTTTTAAAAGTCATTTGTGCCTAATAGCCTTGGAGTTGCTCTTATTGTCAGTTGGACATATGAACATATGCTTATGGATAAATAATGATAGGATAAATTATATTTTATCCCCTTGATTAAAAATTGTAACATCTAAACCCCTTCATCTACTAATTTTATTTTATTTTTTCCAATTTAGACTTGTATATGAAAATATCTCTTCATCAATAGGATAAATTATACTTTATCCCCTTAAACTATCACCCAATATCATTTTATCCCCTCGATTAAAAAATGATGCATTTGTCACTTTGAATTATAAGTTTATATCAATGAATATTTTGTTAAGGATTTGTCTCTTAAATAGATATAAAAAAAAAAAAAAAATTGACATGTGATTTACACATAACATCTTAAATGAAATGCTTAAAATAACATTATCAGTCTGCTTAGTTTAGTTTTTAATAAAAAAATGTGAAAATATATCATTTTTTTTTATTTTGTGTTTTTTCGTTTTTAGTGAATTTTTTTTTATAAAAAATTGTTTAACATATGAAATTTTTTACCAATAAAAAAAAAAAAAAAAACCTCAAAAACTATATTTTAGTTTAAAAATTAAATTTTTTTAGTTGAGGGGGTAGAGTGATAGTTTAAGGGAATAAAGTGTAATTTACCCCTACAATTAAAAGGGTATTTTCATCATTAAGGTCCAAATTGAAAAAAATTAATGGATGAGAGGGGTTAAGTGTAACAATTTTTATTTTAAAGAGGTAAAGTGATATAAGAGAATAGTTGAGGGGTAAAATTGAATTTGCCCATAATAATATGTGATAATGTAAGGGTAAACTACCAATAGGTCCTACTTTTGAGACTTATTACCCATTAAGTCCTGTTAATAAATTTATTAAGTGATAAAGATAAATTTATCAGTCTTTTATTTTTATGAATAAATTTATAGTGATAAATTTATCAGTCTCTTTGTTTTTATGAATAAATTTATAGTGATAAATTTATCAATCTCTTATTTTTATAGTGTTAAATTTATTAGTTAGGACCTGTAAATAAATAAGTCTAGTTAATAGGACCTACACGTAAGTACCCCATAATGTAATTGGCTTTCCTTTGGTCTATATTAGAGGGTGTTGTCTCAGCTAGTAGAGTTCACCGTGGGTTCTATTTCAATAATTTAAATTGTTTATTTTATAACATCTTTCGTATATATTATCTATACAAAAAAATTAGATTGATTCAATAATTGTAGCATGTTCAATTTATAAATGCAATAAATTTAACATGCTACAATTATTGAATCGGTTTGATTTTTTTAAATATTTTTTTATGGATGATATACACGAAGAGCTCTATAAAATGAATGATTCGAAACATTAAAACAAGACCTGTCGTGGGCCCCACAAGTCTGGACAATACGAATTTGGGGGCACTGTTATGCATTGTGCACAATAGTGATTATTGTGTGGCTCGTGAGATTCACCTTGAAATTGTTTTGATGATCCAAAAGTTTAATTTTTTTAAAAAATATTGAATAATACATATTTTTAAAAAACTAAGTTGATTGGATATCGATAAACCCTTTATCAAATTAGATTTGTATTAAAAAAATAAATATGTGTTTAACAAATTGAATACAAATGTGATTTGATGAAGGGACTATGTCCATTCAACTTGTTTTTCATAGATATGTTTTACTTGATATTTTTCTAAAATTGAATGATTTAAATTATTAAAATAACCTGAAATGAGTCTTTTGAGTCATACAATAGTCACGTTGTGCATAACAATGACCACAAATCCAAACAATCCCTCCACTCCAGATCTAGACTGGAGTCTAGAGATAATCCAAACCCATTTTTATTTTGCTTCTTCATCATCTAATTATGATAATGAAGTCATCATATTTCAACCCATTTTTTAATATAATCTTACCATCACCTATAATTCAAAATTTAAATAAAAAGTGTTCACCTGGAAATCGCATTAATCACGTCTTCAGTAAAACAATTGTAATATAAATTATATTTTTTTCCTTCAAAATTTTATTCAAATTTTACATCAATTTTTTATATTTTAATTTTCACTTAAATTCACATTTAAAAAAAAATACTCAAATTTAAAATGATAAATAACAAGAGAATCAATTAAAATACATGTTGAAATCATTATTAAGGAATCAAAGCAAAATTAAACAAAAATAAAAGTGGTGATAAATATAATTTACCCATATTAGTTACTGAAATTGGAGTGGTTTCCATGTGGGGGAGGCACAACCACCACTGTTTTGCTCGTAGAGTTTATTTCGAGATCTATTTTAATGATCGAAATTATTTATTTTTTAAAATATATTAAGTAAAATACAATTCGGTGAAAAAATAAAAAAATTATATTTAATCACTTTAATTTTTTACAAATATATTTTACTGAATATATTTGAAAAATTAAATCGTTTAAATTATCAAAATAAATCCTAAAATAAACCCATGGACTGTACACTGCTGTCCCCGCGCACAATCACCCTTGGTCCTTACTAACTACCCAAAAGAGTGCAATGAATCAGATGCCAGATGATAAAGTCAAGGTGAGTAGTATAAAGCAACTTTCTGCCTAACAAGAAGAGGACAGTGGACCACCAGGGTTGGTGAGAATGTGGGGGCATTCCACAGCCGCGTGTTAGGGTCGATTTCGAAGGAGGGAGTGTTTGAAATTACTTCGGTGAACACGCTCTGTAAATTTTCTCGACTCCTGTTCACTGCTGTGGCGTGTGTTCACGCTCTGTAAATTCCCTCGACTCCTGTTCACTGCTGTGGCGTGTGTTCACGCTCCATTGGTGTCCTAGTAGTGGGTCCCTCACTTGGTGGGGGTTAATTCCTGGCTGGCAACCGGTTATCCCGGGGTCAGGGCCCAATGGGGCCATGATGACACCACAGAGCCCTTTTTCTCCAGTTCAAAAAAAAAAAAAAAGGACAGTGGTTGGCCTTAATTATTGTTCTTGTTATCAAGTCCTTGGCAATATATATATATAGACTAGTAAAGAATGTCCGTGTAAAGCACGGGTTGGTTGCATAAGGTATTTAGATTTTGTTTTTAATTTGAATAAATTATAAATATATTTTTAAGATTTGTGATACAATTATGATGATGTAAATTTTTTAGGTGTTTATCTTTTTAGTTAATTAAACATAAAGTTTAAATTGACAAAATCTAAAATTACAAATTTCTCTTGTTATAAATGTGAAACTTTGTTTTTTCTTTTTTGTTTTTAGGGGTAATAACCATGTGTCATGAGTTTTTATTTATTTATTTTTGGATGACTAATATTTAATTTTACAAAAACTCAAGGTTCAATAGCCAAAAGTTGAGAATATAACACCCATTCAAACAATCACTCTAAAATCACTTTGAAAGAAAATGGAGAAATGATATGGTGTAACTTTACAAAAAAATGTGTCATGCCATAAAATAAGTAATTTTATCACCAAAATTTGTAGCATCAACTATAAAATGAGTAACTCTGCAACAAATTGGTATAACAAAATGTTCAAAATTTGGTGATTGATGGTGTAAAAATTTGTGACTTAGTTACGACATTGTTTTTATTACACCAATTTGTAGCAAGATTATGTATATTATGATTGATGTTGCAAAATTTTATGATAAAATTATTATTTTTATTTATTTTTATTTTATTATTATTATTATTTTTTTATTTTTATTATTATTTTTTTTTGTAAGGTGCATGTGCTATGCACCTCTCAAGGGGTGCATATTATAGCATTTTCCAAGAAAATAACTATACAAAATCCCGCTTTTAATTAATTTTTTCATCACATGGTCTATGGGCACGGGTCAAATGTTAAAATACACAAATTTGAAAGAAAAAAATGTAAATTAATGAAATTATTTAAATTAATTACTTGTGTGCTATCTTTTATGAGAGTATAAACGGTTTAAATTTTTACAAATTTTAGGCACTAAAATTTAAATGAAGCATTTTTATATATTTTATACATCTTAATATTTTAAATTAAATATTAATAATAAATTATTAAGTCAATTAATAATTTTAAATGAAGCATTTGTTCTCTCACTGTGCTTTTCATTTACTAATCAATGAAATAGTTGCAAGCTCACTTCCATGGGAGCTCATAACCTGCCATGCCTCTCAATCAAGAAAAATATGACACCAGTCGTATCTCATGGAAATTCAAAGCCTTACTCACAGAGGATCATTTTCCCAAATGTTAAATCCGTGAATTAAACAAAATGCAAAATCCATCAGTTGGGTTTATGACCGATTTGTAATGCTGCAAGGGGGATACAAAAAACTGATACTTATTGCTTTCAAAGCACTTCGAATCTTAATTGTCGAATTGGAAATTTTATTTCGGAACTACAATGTTGAAAAAATCAATATATTTCGGAATTACAGTCTCAAAAAAAGCAATATTATTTGGAAACCAAGTGTCGAATTAAAAAATGAATTTCGAAAAACTAGCGTCAAATGCCCAAAATCACAACTTTTCAAGGGAAAAACGAGAGTTTTTTCTAATTTGTCAATGCACTCGGCAAAGAAAACAAAATGTTACCAAATATAACGAAATCAAAACAAAGTAATGGTTACCTTCAACAGATTCGGGAACTAGAGTGTCGAATGGAGGATGAGGGTCTTCAATGGAGGTTCTTCAATGGAGTGTCTTAGGTTTTCATTTTATTCAATGGAGTTTCTCTTCACTATTGAAGTCTTCACTGTGAATCGAAATAGGGAAGACGTTGCTCTTCAACTTTGAATATGTGTGTAAAAAAGGGGTGCGGAGAGGGGGTTGAGGTGGTGTGTGTGCAGTGTATGAGTTAGGGGTATGATTGGTATAATTGGTGTGTGGAATGAGAACAAAAACTAATAATTAAACTACTAAGTGTGTGCACTGAGCAAAGATGTGCACTGAGGTAACTATGTGTGTGGAAATAGAATTTCCCATGCCATTTCCAAGACCAAGTTTTTCTACATAATTATGAAAAAAATCATCATTTAAATTAATACCATCAATATTGGTAAATATTACCAAAACAAGAGGGCAAAATGGGGGAAAATTATTTATTTATTTTTGTTGTAGTTGTAATTTCTAATATTATAGGGGCAATTCATATTTTAAACAAGCCTCATGGGTGTATTTTTAATTTATTTAAAATCAAAATATTCATATTTTATTACTGACCAAGTTTTTCTGTATAATTACAAAAAAATCGTCATCTAAGTTAGTACCAGCAATATTGGTAAATATTACTAAAAAAGGAGGACAAAAATACAAACCTCTTTGACCAAAGCTATTTTCAAAAATAAAATATTCATGTTTCATAACAGACCAAATTTTTTTGCATAATTACAAAAAAAACCATCATCTAAATTAGTACTAGCAATATTGGTAAATATTACCAAAATAAAAGGCAAAATGGGAAAAAGAAGTACGAGCCCCTTTGACCAAAGCTATTCTTATATATATATATATCTATGTTATATTATTATATATTAAAAATTGATATATAAATTTATTTTTTTAATTCAATTTATAAGTTAATGATGCATAAGTGATATAATTGGTTGATGATTACAGAAAATATGAGAGTGAGTGTTGCTTTAGATATCTTAATTAATTGACACATAATAAAATTTCAAAAGTGAGTTTAATTTTTAAACTTGAATAGCTATACTCTCATATATTTGAAGAGGTAGTGTTAATATTTCATTTTTTCGAATTTTCAAAAAATATTCTAATAGTAACATGGGTAGTTATGCCCTAAATTCCTACCCCCCTCTCAAATCTCTCAACTCCTGATTTTTTCAAATTCATTTTAATTTTTAAATTTAATCATATAATTTATAATATTAATTTTCAAAAATAAAATGATCATATACACATGTATCGTGTACAGTCACTTTTAATATGTATATGTTAAAAGAAAAATTAAACACGCAAGGCACATTTCTCAAATTGTAAAACACTTTTAGTTGATTTATAATTAAAAATATATATATTTTTACTATTATTAAAATATTTTTACACAAAATTTAAGATAAATTACACTTTTAATCCTTCTAATTTAAGTCAAATTTCGCTTTAACACCTATTGTTTTATTTTGAATAATTTAGTCTATACAGTTTAAATCCAATTTCAATTTTGTCCATATGTTTGAATTTTCATTAATTTCTTCTAAAGTAAATTGGTGATAAATCCAATCTAAGGAGTATACAAGGCATTAGATCCAGTGAACATTTTTTGTTGGTGAAAAATCCACCTTTTGTGGAATAATTTGGTGAAAAATCCTTTCATTGATTTTGGAGGACAATTTGTTCCAATTTTATCCCTTAATTTATCTTTTGACTTTCGTTGACTATCTGTTCAAATTATTTTTTATATGTTCAAATTTATATCTATCTGTTCAATTTTTTCCCTATATGTTCAATTATTTCCCTTATCTGTTCAAATTTTGTGGATTTTTTACGCTATTAGTTCAAATTTTGTGGGTTTCTCTCTATTTATTCAAATTTTGTAAGTTTCTTTCTATTTGTTCAAATTTTGCTTGTCCAATTTTTTTATCTGTTCATTTTTTTGAATATCTGTTTCATCATCATTAGCAACAACAACAACAACAACAACAAAACACAGATTTGGATACTAAAAACACATCAAATGTATCCAGATCTGGATTGAATAGTTTCAAATCCAAAGAAACAAAAAAATAAATAAATAAACATATCAAATGTGTACATATATATACACAATGTATTGACAAAGCCAATTCAATAAAGTTTCCCATATCATACTAACTATTTGACTTTCATCATTTCTCAAATTCTTGATGATGATTTGAAGGACATATAAACCTCAATTTCATCTAATTTCACAACAATCCATGAAAAAATTGAGTGTTTAGAAATGAATAAAAGGCAAAGAATGTGATATATAGGAAAAGGGAATTCAAAGACCGAGAACGCAAAGAATTTGATCCTTCTAAGACTTTTGCCGTCCCTAATGCATAGCAGATTGACTGTAATGCCCCCAATATTATTACTCGGATATTTTACCAAATTCCTTATAAAAATCCATTTCCAAATTATAATCGTGGAAGTAAAACAAGCAGAATAGAATGATTATGGTCCTCTCTCACATAAATACCATAATAAAATGTTTAATACAAACACTAATAGCACATGCCCTATGGCTTACATTTACTAAATAAATATTTACAATAGATGAACAAAATTATCTTCACAACACTTTAATCTTTCACTTACGATCTATACAAAAAAGACCCATAATAAAATAAATAACTTCTTGATCTTCAAACTGCTGTAACTGACTCCATTCCTGAAAATGGTTAAGAAACATGGGATAAACAAATATGTCCAGTAGGGATCTACAATGACTCCCAACAATAAAATCAATAGATATATATGATCATGAATGCTAACAAGTGGTAAGTAGATAAATAATATGTTCTTTTATATCCAAAATAAAATATACATAGGTAGATGCTTTCTTCATAAAATCCCACTTGACATTTCAAAGAAAACTCATCTGTTAACTTCTTATCTTATCAGTATTGATTCAAAGAATTTCTTAAATCTCTTTTGCCTTAGAAAAAGATCTTAGGCCAACTAATCATGTACTCCTTCTAATCATATATCATACACATTAAATACACTATCGCCCGTCACCTTGCTATATCTGCATAACACCAGTCGCACACACATCGGCACATTTCATATAATTAAACGATAAGATTTAATTCATTATAGACGTATTCTAATTGCACACTTCAAACTTCTAACTACAAATCACCACATTCACATATATCAATACAACCACATGACTAACAACGAGCACTAACATACCAACAACCAGTTTCGTCAAGCGATTCTAACACAGTTTACCGGGCACTATTCCAAAAGGAAAGCTGGAATCTATCTCACGTGACACGCTTTATCAATGGCTAACCGGAAGGAAAGCGGAACCTTTACATAGCCTAACAGTCCACACGCTTTATCGGACGCTACTCCAGAAGGAAAGCAGAACCTCTATCAAGCGCTATGCTTTACTGGTCACAAGCCGAAAGGAAACTGACAACTTTCCAACATTTTAATCCATCAATTCCTCATAGCATTCATCATTTCAATTTATAGAATTTTACCAACAACACATTGCACATATAACTCCTTCTATGATCAACCAATACCATCCTCCACCAATGGTCAATGACAAAACCTCTACACATTTAATAATAATAATATAAATTCAACTCAATAAATGAATATGATTATTCATAACATTTCCATACTCAATATCAACTCCCTTTATTCAAGTTACATCAACACATTTAATATCATGCGCTTCTCATAGTTTATGACGCCAATTCTAATTAACAATTTCCATGACATGAACTAATTTTCACTGTAGTTATTCTCGCAACAGCTAGCAATCAACATCCACACTCATTTCTTTTAAATATCAACCCAATTTCATGATTTAAGGCCCAATCGAAACAAACTTCATCTTTAGAGTAAAGTTCCAGACTAAGGTTTGGATAAAATTTAGAGCCTTTTGCCTTAAAGTACATAAACAAGTTCTAGTGGCTCGAAACTTCCATAAACAAGTTCTAATGGCTCAAAACTTCCATAAGTTTACCTTCTTTATTTCATAACCCTAACTTTCCTCTACATGCTTTTCAAGAAAATCTCTTCAAACATGATGTTTTATGGAATGTAAAAATACTACATATTGATGAGAAGTAAAAATCCCTACCTCAAGCAAGAAGAGAAAAAAGCCCGAAAATTCAATTTTGACGAAAACACGATCCGTTCAGATTAAAAGAAAGTTATTGTCGTGCTCTATGTTTTGGTATATGGAACTAAGGTGAGATTTTAAGTGAAAGAAGATGAAACCCAAGCTTGAAAGCTTAGGGTTTTCAGAGATGAAGGAAATAGAGAGAAGAGAGAATGAAAAATGAGATAGATTTGACCCAAAAATAACTTTTTAAAGATCATATCTTGAACAGACCACTTGAGTGGTCAAATCTGTGCTCGAGCAGTGAATCAAGCCTTGTAGTATCTCAAACAAATTTGAAAAATAGAGTTGGAAGGGTCTATAGATTGTTCGAGTGAACTATGCACATAATATAGATTCACAAACTTTAAATGGGTATAACTCTTTCATTTGAACTCCGTTTAGGGTCGATTTTGTGTCCAAATTCAAGCCCCGGAAATAAGCTTTCTAATGGTTCTAGTCTCATATCAAGATTTGAAGTGTGGAGAGAAAAAATAATAAAAGAGTAGAGACTACTCAAGAACAATTATTCAAATTTAGAATTTTTGATCCAATCCCTCTTAACCACTATGGTAATGACTCAATCAAGGCTCAAATATCAACTAAAAAGGTTCTCAATTATGATAATTAAAGAGTCAAATATAATTCAATTATACCAAAAAGTATGAAGTGCTACATTGATACCTCGTCGTACATGGGTGAGAGGCGTAATTGGAGAACTTCTAGAGAGGGCATTTGGGGAACTGAAAGACTTTCATAGCTCTACCTTCTTTTTATACCATCAAGAAGTCGATGATTTTTCATAACTACGAATTGTTACATAAACAACAAACCCTAGTAGAACTACCAGGTAGTTTTGCTTAGCTTATTTATCTATCAGATAGAGAAAATTTTGCATAGCATTGAAGAGAGAGAGGAGAAAATAGAAAAAGATCGCAGAGAGAGATCGTTCGTTTGAAATTAAAAGGGTTTCTCTTTCTTATACATTCTCTGCAATTTCACCCACAAAGCAAAGAAATTTTCTCTTTGTCTTTATTGTTCAAACCTCTTGAAGTCGACAACGGGGCTGAAGTGGTTGATGAATGAGGAAGCCACAGAGAAGGAAGAGGTGCTACAACAGAGCGATTTGGATCTAAAGGATGACCGTGGCAAAGATCTAACAAGGAGGTGACAGCGAGGAGCGGCGACAGTGGATCCATCGACGACGAGAGAGAAGAGAGCAGATAAGGAGCGGTGACGACGTGGTGGTCCTTCAGTGGTGGTTTGTTTGTAGAGAGAGAGGATATGAGAGAGAGAGAGGGAGGGTTTGGTACGAGATGAAGACCGAGATAGCGAGGGTGAGACGGAGATGGTGACGACAACGACGCAGGCAAGACGGCGATGGAATTGTATAACAGAGACAAGAGAGAGAAGAAAAAGAGAGAGGAGAAAGAGAGAGAGATGAGGGTTTGTTTTGTTTTGTGTTTCACTGTGGATACCCCCCCTCCTCACACACACATATATATATAAAAGGGTAGTGTGGTCATTGTGTAGAAGTATGCCTTTATTGTAACGCCCCAACTTCTAGGCCGTTAATTAATCAAATCAACCTCAAATTTATAATTGCAGATAACTCATAATCTCAAATATACAAATCGTCTCCATAAATAATTAACTCAAATGTCTCCAAAACATAAATTATACAAATCTTCAAAAATAATATATAGTTGTGGACTAAAAAATCTCCAACTCAAATAATTCTTTTTAGATGCTTCAACTCCAATCGCTACTAAATTTGCTCCATACCTGAAAAATAAATTAATTCGGGAAGTATACAATACAACAGGAATAACAAGGCTTGGACAGAGAATAAATCAACAGGGATCCAGCAATTACACAACCGATTAGATTCGATAATCAAGCAATTTACCAAATTGCACAAACAAGTCAACTCGACATATGATAATTTATCCAGAACCAAATACCCGGTCCTACTTGATACATGACCAGTGACCGGCCTCACCCACCTCTCCCAAGCACAACCGCTTTTTTCGGGCTATTGGTCCAAGCTATTGGCAAGGTCTACTCGATCCATGTATGGAGCATTTCCACGTCATTTTAGCCAGACAAATCAACACTGACTACACTGAACAACTTAATGAAATTTATCAAATGACTGGAATAATCAAATGAATTAACAACGAATAATTCCACAGAATTTATCAACGATTAGAATAATCAAGAGGAGTACAAATTTACGGTAATTAAAATAAACTCTTTGCAAAGAGATTTAGAGAAACATATTGTATACCAACCGAATTACCTCAAATCAATCTCCTCCGTCGCCAACACTCGAATCTTGATATTTCTCCATGGATCTCCTAAGTCTAAGGCATAAGGTATGTAAGGTTTCACAAAATCTACAACTCTCCTCCTTTATGAAAATGCTTACTCTCACTCTAAACATTCTTAATCTAAACTCTAAATCTATATAACAAATTAAGAGAAATAGATATGGGAAGAACCATAGAAAGAAATTGAGAGGTGAGCTCAATTTATAAACAAGGATACTTGGGACAAAAGAAAAGGAAAAATAATAAAATAAAGTTTACTTGGTGGGCAAGAAAGGGGTGTACTTGGGGAAAAAGAAAAGAAACTTCCTTGAAGACAAAGTAACTTGGAGAGAAAGGAAGATTAAAGAAATAAAAAATAAAAGATTACTTGGTAAGCAAGGAAATGATGAAAAAATAATAAAATAAAATTTACTTGGTGCCCAAGAATAATGAAAAAATATTAGAAAACAAAGGAGATGAATAATAATGAGGTGGAGAGAAAAAGAGATAAAATAAATAGAGAAAAATAAGTTAGATTCTCATTTAAGAATCTCACCACCAAACTACCACCAATACCTCTCATTAAAATATTAATATCTCAAAAATACGGGGTTTCACATTTATGGACATAATATTTTTACGCTTGGACCTTTGGACAAAAGAAATTCGAATTTAGACTTTTGAATCCAACGTCTTTTCTTCTATATGTACACTTTAGAAGATTGACAAGTATTTTAAAATTATTAATTTTAACATCTAATTTGAACGGAATGACCAAATTAAAACTAAACTTAAAGTGTAAGGATTAAATTGTTCAATTTAAAATAATAGGAACTAAAATGAAATAGCCAAACTATATGTTAAAAGTATAATTTACCCCAAAATATAATTTTAAACAAAATCTCTAGAATATTTGAAGCATTTTTCTATATATTATCCGCAATCAATCTGTGTTACCGTACTTTCAATTATGCTTATTGTGGGAATGTAACATGACTTTACATTTCTACTTTAAGGGGATAATTATTAAATATTTTAAAAATATTATGTGTGAGTTTGACAACCAACCAAATAAATTACTAATGACTTATTTTTGTTATGTCACCTTACTATTTTTCTATATATCTTTTTATAAAAGGTCAAAAAATTAAAAAATAAACCATACACAACCTAACCATAATCAAATTTCATATGGTTATGGACTCTAGAAAGTCTCCAGATTATAAACTCAAAATATTTTAGAATCTCAAATCAATGGTTATTATTTGAAGTTGTTATTGTAGAATCACACGAAATAAATCTTAACATGTTGTTTTGATAGATGGGGATGGAATTATTAAAGCCAACATTTCTTTTCAAATATTAGAATCGAAGTATAATGCAGAAAAGTAATAATTGTTAAGTTCTATGGCAATAAACTCAATGGAGTCAATTATAATGACTTTTAAACGGAGCTTGATACTTTATTTTAGGGTTAATTACACTAATAGTTCTTATAGTTTGGGATTTGTGTCATTTTGGTTCCTGACTTTTCAATTGTGACACATTTGACCATGAATTTTGAATCTTATTCCAAATAAGGACAATTGAAAATATCATTGGATTTTTTAAGGGTAAAATTGTCAATTTGATAAAATATAAACTAATTTGAC
This sequence comes from Camellia granthamiana, assembly GCA_036172215.1. Classification (NCBI taxonomy): domain Eukaryota; kingdom Viridiplantae; phylum Streptophyta; class Magnoliopsida; order Ericales; family Theaceae; genus Camellia; species Camellia granthamiana. Next base: position 95,283,532 of record CM069912.1, on the reverse strand, counting down.
AAAAATAAATGTCAAAAAAATATTTTTAATTTTTTAAAAATTATTTTTAACCACCAATGATAAAATTATGTAAAATTAATAAAAATTACATAATTAATTTTTTAAAATTAATTTTACATGATCATCATCCAAACACATAATAAAAATTAATTTGGTAAAAAAAAAATAAATGTCTAAAAGATTTATCAATTTTACATAATTTTATTTTTAGTAGGTAGAAATAATTTTTAAAAATTCAAAAATATTTGTTTGGCATTTATTTTTTTCAAATTAGTTTATATTTTATCAAATTGACAATTTTACACTTGAAAAATCTAATGATATATTCAATTGTCCTTATTTGAAACAAGATTCAAAATTCGAGGTCAAATGTGTCACAATTGAAAAGTCAGGGACCAAAATGACACAAGCCCCAAACTATAGGGACTATTTGTGTAATTTGCCCTTTATTTTATTAGTCCAATCAAGTCAATTATAAATTATTTTAATTGATAATAATATAAATTCTCTCAAAAAAAAAAAAAAATTTGTGAATTATGCACACTTTTCTAATATATATATATATATAATATTTACTTTTTGTTCTTATAACTAGAAAGTTAGAGAGGAGATCTTTGGTGTACGAGTACGAAATAATCTTCTTGTATAATTTTGTTGATTAAGTTTGGACTTCTCCAAACGTCATCGCTTTACTACCTGTAAACACAAATGTGAGCGACACAAACATGAGCTAGCTGGTGGGTGTGTGCCGGAAACTTCTCCGATGCCTAAGTCAGCAAAATAGATACAAAAGCTCTGTATATTTGATAGTAAGAATTGTATTACCTGTACATAAGTTCTGTCATGAGCTTTTATAGATTTCATATGGAACAATCCTAATAGGACTTCGACTCTCCTTACAAGAGTCCTCCTAGAAATCACACTCTCAAGGATAATGCTTATCTTGATAACACCCTACTCACTGCTAACCAAGTGAGATGGTTGCAACTCTTACCTTGGCTGGCACCAGACTTAACCATGCTCACATAGCTCGGTGCTACTTTAGGTAACACTGTCAGCCTTGACTTTGAGATGGCGCCTTACAGAGCTATCCTTTAGCTCGGTCCTCCTTCCACTGATACCTCGGTTCAGGATAGCCAGGTCAAGCCACTGGTAGCCCACCTCTGACTGGCCTGATGCTTAGATGATCTAGGACCGTGCTACATAAATAATTACTTTGGCCCGTAGTTCGGCCCAAATCTGAAATACGAGATGTCTTCTTGGCCCATAGCGCGACCCATCCTCTAAAGAAGACTCGTCCTAGCTCGACCCAATTTGCGTACAAATTACCCTCTCAATTGCCCCTTAATTCCATCTGCGTAGCATGATTGGGATTACTGTTTCAAAGTTGAGCTAAATGTCTAAAATTCAACCGAGCTCATTATTGCCTAGTTTTGTGATTTGTTCGGTTTGAAAACGTCTTGTCAGTTGCTCTGCACGTCACTCCACTACTTTGGCACGTCTGAAATGTCATTCATTTCTTTGGACATGTGGCATACCCCCCATTGGTTATGTACCCTGTTACAGCCGTCTCATACTGTCTGAAATTTGAACAATCCCGCCCATTTTTTATTCGACTATATAGCCTCACTTTTTCGAAAGGCCACCATTGTTCATCTTCTCCCTTGTAAACCCTCGTTTTCCTGAGCTCCTAATCCTCAACTCCTAACTTCCTACATTCAAGACTTGGCCTACGCATCTCCTGCTTTCATTATTGTTGCCAATGTTTGTTCTTCAGATTGGATTCGGATCCCATTCCCAAATCAGTAAGTTCTTCATCCTTGTACCTATTTTTGTACACACATATTTTTGTTTCATGTCTGAAAATAGTGTTCGTATATCACAAATGCATGCTATACACACTAATAACTTGTGGAACTTCAAAACTTCATACTTTCACCCGAAAACATAATAATTGGACTTTAGCCAGCCAAGAATAGTTTTTTCGATCCAAAACCATACCACGACTGGACTAAGAATCTGTTTGCAAGCTCGGACTTACTGTGGACCGCACTAGGACTTTCGTGCTCCACAAACCAGGCTTGAATTCTGCCCCTCTCACTAAACCGATATGAATTTAACCCGGTTTCAAAATCTTGAACTTTTTTCTAGAGCTGAACTGTCCCTTATCTGGGCTGTTCCTTAGCCGAACTAGTTTAGAGCATGCTAATCATTTGCCAAGCTAGACTAAATCAGTCTCAACTTATTATTTAGCCCGGTTTATGACTTGGGCATAACCCTTTTCTATTTCCACTTTGCAAACTTGACTAGGTTAGCTAGGCACACCCTTGCACTTTGCCCCTGGACGGCTTTGCTTGACCGTGCCCACCAAGGTCACACCAGCGCTATGCTAGGTAGCCACGCACACTTAACATAATAGTTTTTATTAAGCCAATGGGAAAATACTAGTTTCTGGTGGACTCGCCCGCTGCTATGGCTGAATTCCGAAGGGATTACCATATCCCAAATGGCGTTCACCTTTCCTTAGCCGCTCTAGACACAACAGTATGGGGTAACCCCGGTTTCGTCCCTTTCACCGTGGTGTCCATCGTGGAGGGGGGACTTTGGTTTCCTGTCTAACCACTGATCTGTGAATTTCTTAGACAAACCAGGCTATGCCCCACTCAGTGATCAACCAACACCTATAGGATCATTAACGGGATTGCCGAGCTAAATCGTCGTGCTGGTCTCAACCTCAGTTTGGAAGAGCTGTTCTATCAATATTTCCTCAGCCAAAATGACGATGGCTGGGTTTATTACCTTAGAGTCAGGAGAGGCCGAGAGAAAATTGTCAAGAAAACACCGGACAAAGACTTAAATGATGATGACTTTCTCTGGGTCTCAGGCAATTTTGAAGACCAAAAGGCCCAAATACTAGGCTATAATATAAACTAGAACAAAGGAACAGCTGGTAAGAGTAACCTGGTTTAATTTTATTTTCTATTAAACAACCACCGTGCTAACCCTTGTGTTTGTCCCTTATGTAGATTTGAAGCAGCTTAAATCCAACTACGCCTACGCCAATCTGGCCGCACTACGAGCCGCGTTCCGTTACCGCAACCGAGATTGGATCGAGCTCCTAAACTTTGAGCCAACCTATCGGTATAGTGGAAAGAGAAAAACTAAGGTTACTGACTTCCTTCTTGAATCCTCACCTAAACCGGACCCCAACTTGCCCCAAATCAATCTTATACCACTTACTGAAGAGCAAGAGATGGTGAAAAAGCGAGCTGTCTTTGCCTTCATCACCGAACAGACTACGGCTATGAATCTCGAGGCCTAGACCGAGCTATCTTCAGCCAGTTAAGTACACGAGACCGTGGTCGCCCTTCCTTCCACCAGGGCCTCGTCATCTCGGCCCAACAAGAGGCCTCGTACTTCGGCTAACTAGCCATAACGATTAGAGGATGAGGAAGAAATCGAGCAGTTTCAGGTCGCGCTTCCTCAACAATCCCTAGTTGGACGCCATGCTACACCATCCCCCACGCCGGTGTGGACACCAGTTGTGTCCTTTAAGGGCCGAGTTGTGACTAAGTCGGATTCTATATGTGCTGAAAAAGACCACATTTTGGCTTTTAACTTATCTAAGAGTGTTTGCCTTCCAGTCGACATGGAACACCACGCCCATTTGACCGAGCTGAAGGCCATACGGTCTGCCAACAAATCGCTAATTCTGGTAACCCTGAATTCTAGGCATTCTAGTCTTTCTATCTTGTTGCTCGGTTTGTCTAAAATTTTTTGAATATGACATGCAGGCCGTGCAAAAGAACCAAATTGCCCATTAGCATGTGCTAGAATTGTGAAGAACAACCAAGGTGGCTATTACAGACGGCAAAGCCAAGGAAGCCGAGCTGAAAGAGCTTCAATCAAAATTTGCTGATCTGAGCACCGATTGCGATCGCTTGGCCGAGCTTCTTAGTATTGCTGAGGAGGGCAAACAAAAAGCTCTAGCTGAGCGGAAGGACCGCTACCTTCAGGAGTTGGCCAAATTAGAGAAAAAGAAAGATGTGGAGATAAAGGCACTTAAAAAGCAGGTAGAGAATGCCGAAGAGCGCGGTTTTAAAGAGGGTGAAGAGGTCTATGTCAAGCAGTGCGAGGCCGCAAAAGATATTTTCTTCAAGAGTGGTTGGAAAGCGGCGATGGAGAAGCTCGGCCACGCTTCAGACACGGACATTTTTTTAAATCTCCCTTCACATTTCATACTGAGCTACATGGTGGACTACGCAAACGCAGTCCAACAGAAGCTTCTCTAAGAGGGGGAGGAGGAAGAGGAGATCCCTGATCTAGTAAACACTCCACCTGTTGACATTGATCTTGGTCATCAGCCTTCATTGCCAAGTACAGTTGATGTGGAGCCTGCGACCGAACAATCCCAAGAGACAGCTGCCCAAATCGGCCTACCCAGTGGCAAAGTTCGAGTTGACCTGGACACTGACCTTGATGATTTATTCACTCGACATCAAAACCTGTCTTTCTTGTTTGTTGCACTGTTTCCTTTTGTTTTTATGAAATATAACCAGGCTATACGCCCCACCTTTTGTACTTAATTTCCAATGAATGAATGAAACTTTTCTTTTTTCACATCTTCTTGTTCGATTACAGCACTGTGATAACCGTGTCCTGTACTATGTTAATTAATCATGATTATGTTTGTAATTATGTGCTTAATGTGAATTTGGGTGTTAATTGCATGATTATATGTGATTTTGGCTTTGTATTTGTTCACCATAGGAAAATCTGTTAGAATCTGTGCTTTGAACTGAAAATTGAAGGCCTTCTCAGCTACAGAACCCGAAATTGATTACGCCATTGTGATTCGCGTAATTTTTAGAGCCTACGGTGAAATTTAATTGAAAATTGATTTAGATCAAAATAATTAGATTCAGAATGATTAATTAAGTGCTATTAATTAGCTATAATCAAATTGGATTAAGAGAAGGACTATATAAGGGCCTTATTACACTTAAGACCCTCATTTGGTGAACTCAAAATCTGAATTTGCTCTCTAGAGAGAGAGTGTGTCGATTCTAGAGAGAGAAAGAGGGAGAATTGTGCATTTCAACTCAAAGATTGTGGATTGGGAACCTACACTCAAGATTAACAAGAATTTGTGAAGTTTGAAGCTCCTAGGTGAGTATTTGAGCATAAATTCATAAGTTAAGTTTGTAATTTTGTGAATTCAAAGAGAGTATGTGATCAAGGACAAGAATTGTGTTATAATTGAAGAATTTAAAGCTTATATGTACATGCATGTAAGAATTTGCCATGAAGTTGTGTAATTGAGCATGAAAAATATGATCCATGTAGAATTGTGGTTAAAGTTCATGCTTTTGATCATCATTTGTATCATCTAAGTTGGAAATGGAAATTGTAACTCACATGCAAGTGCAATTCATAGAAGCATGAGTGTTGGATGCATGAAATTGAAGTATTGATGATGGGTTTGATATAAATCATGTGTGTATGTAAGTAATTCATGGAAATTAAGCTTCATAATATTGTAATCTAGCATTTGTATCATGTTAGAAGGGTTGCATGTGAAGTATAAGTCATGGTGTGCAAGTTATTTGGGTTTGAATACAAGATTGAGCCTCAAGAACAGTTCTGGAAAACTCAGAATTTGGCATGTCCGCTCGAGCGGGGAAAGCGCCGCTCGAACGGGAAATACGAGCTCCCAGTATTTTTGCAGACATTGATGTCCGCTCGAGCAGGGAAGTTCACGCTCGAGCAAGGAGCTATGTAGAGTGACCTTCAGCTCGAGCGTCCGAATTCACGCTTGAGCGTAAAAACGAGGCAGCCAGTACTTTTGCAGACCTAATGGGTCTGCTCGAGCGGGGAAGTCCACGCTCGAGCGGGGACCCCTATTTCTGAAATTTTGTAAATGTGTTCTGTGTTTCATTTTTCGTTCTCCTTCATTTCTAAGTACTCTTAGGCATGCATTGAGCATTATGAATGAAATAAAAGGATAAGAAAGAAGCCTAAGAGGGATGTATGAATTAAGAACGGATTGAATTGTTTGTGACCCATTATGTTATGTAATGTGTAGGGTCGAGCTCCAGGGCAAATCATCTAGCCGATCACTGTAAGTAATATCTTAATAAAGATATCTAAAACATGTTGTTTGTCCAATTGCTTACTTCTATGTAAGTCTTATAAGTTCGTTAATTTGAATGGTGGACAATGTTTTCTATGCCAAATGGTTGGGCCAAAGGCCAGTCTGACATGAATGAAAGAATGGTTGGGCTAAAGGCCAGTCTGACATGAATGAAAAAATGAATGGGCCAAAGGCCAGTCTGACATAAATGAAAGAATGGTTGGGCCAAAGGCCGGTTTGACATGAATGAAAGTATGAATGGGCCAGAGGCCAGTTTGACATGAATGAAAGAATGGTTGGGCCAGAGGCCAGTTTGACATGAATGAAAGTATAAATGGGCCAGAGGCCAGTTTGACATGAATGAAAGAATGGTTGGGCCAAAGGCCAGTCTAACATGAATGAAAGAACGAATGGGCCAAAGGCCAGTCTGACATGAATGAAAGAATGGTTGGGCCAAAGGCCAGTCTGACATAAATGAAAGAATGAATGGGCCAAATGCCAGTCTGACATGAATGAAAGAATGGTTGGGCCAAAGGCCAGTTTGACATGAATGAAAGAATGAATGGGCCAGAGGCCAGTCTGACATGAATGAAAGATAAATGGGCCAAAGGCCGTTTGACGTGAATGGATTGGGCCTGAGGCCGTCTGATGTGTTTGGAACCACAGTTACTTGACCCATATATGTATGTATATACTAGATAAAAATATGAATTGGGCCCAAGGCCGTTTGATGCATGTCGTTCTAAATACTGTTCGTGTATCTTCTTTATTTGATATTATTCACTGGGCTTTCGCTCACGCTCATTCATGTGCCTGTAGGTGAGCCTAGGGAGGTCCAAACCCAGCCTCAGTGAAGTTTGCGAGAAACAGTCAAGGTTTTGAAGAGTCAGCCCATATGTCTCACGCACGAGACTTGTTTTCTCCCTTTTGCTATTTTGTTATATTTTGTCACGTTGGCGAGAACTTTGGATCACGGTTGTATATAGTTTTGACTGACTGACTTAGGCTTGAATGATCCTGTTTGTACAGAACTTTATGTTATTACATATTCTGATGTGGGTTATTAACATGTATATGTATGGATTGTTGTGGTGTGCCATGTAAGCACAGCTCTATGGACAAAAGATTTGAAATTGCTTCCGTTTGGCCTCTTTACTCTGACGATTAATGTCTGGTTTGGTTTGAGGCCGTAGGTAATCCCTTGATTACTGGCCGGTTATGTCCTTAACCCATAGGGGCAAGTTCGGGTCATGACAAGCACTTTTCTGCTTTATAGTGTATCATTTTTATTGCAAGCCCAGCCAGCCTAGTTAGCTTGGCTTTTCCTTATCTTGCCCACCTTTTTCGGCCGAGATATTTATCTCGGTTGAAAAATAACTTGGAAAACTACAAAACCTTTGTAACTGAGTTTTTTGCCTTGATCCTTATCTCGGCTAAAAGAAAAAGGTGTTAATCAAACCTGCCAACCTCTTTGAACATAGATACTTATCTCGACTGAAGAAGAAAAAAGTGTTGGTCAAATCTGCCAACCTTCTTGAGCCTAGATCTTTATCTCAGCTGAAGAACGAACTAAGTGTTGGTCAAACCTGCCAACCTTTTTGAGCCTAGATCATTATCTCGGTTGAAGAAGAAAATAGTGTTGGTCAAACCTGCCAACCTTCTCGAGCCTAGATCCATATCTCGGCTGAAGAATCAAAAAATGTTGGTCAAATCTGCCAACCTTCTTGAGCCTAGATCCTTATCTCGGCTAAAGAATCAAAAAGGGCTGGTCAAACCTGCCAACCTTCTCGAGCCTAGATCCTTATCTTGGCTGAAGAATCAAAAAGTGTTAGTCAAACCTGCCAACTTTCTTGATTGCCCCCAGTCGGGCGAACAACTTTTACAAGTAGAGAAAAGAATGTTTGCCGAAAAAATGTCTACTTGTTTTATTGAAAAAGAAAAATTACAAGTGTTTAAGAAAAAGCTAAAAATAAAATACTCTGAGATTGGCCGTGTTCCATGGCCGTGGAATAGCTCTGCCGTCCATATCTTCTAAGTGATATTCTCATTTTCCAGCCAAACCAATCACTCTGTATGATCCTTCCTAGTTAGGTCCTAATTTCCCGTCTCTAGGTATCAAGGTGTTTCCCATAACCTTGCGCAGTACCTAATCTCCAATCTTGAATTGCCTGGTGTGCACCACTTTATTGTATTTCCTGGACAATTCCTGTTGATACGAGGCAATATGCACCAACGCTCTCTGTCTTCTTTCTTCTGCAAGGTCAAGTTCTAGGGATATAGCCTCGCTATTCAAGTCTGGATTAAAAGTTTTACTTCTGATGGTGAAGAGGCCAATTTCCAGAGGGATTACCGCCTCCATGCCATAAGCCAAGGAAAAAGGTGTCTCGTCAGTCGATCGTCGAGGTGTAGTTTGGTAAGCCCATAAAAAGTGGGAAAGTTCCTCAGCCCACTTGCCTTTTGCTTTTTCCAACCTCTTTTTCAAGCTATCCAAGACTACTTTATTGGAAGCTTCAGCCTGACCATTGGCTTGGGGGTATGCCGATGTAGAGTTGTAGAATTCTATCTTGTATTCTTTGCAAAAACCCTTGAAGATCTTTCCATCAAACTGAGTGCCGTTGTCAGATATTAAAGCCTTGGGTATTCCAGACCGGGTTATAATGTTTTGCCAGACAAACTTCTTGACGTTTTTTTCTTTTATGGATGCGAGTACTTCTGCTTTTACCCATTTTGTGAAGTAGTCCATTGCCACGAGAAAGAACTTTATGTTGCTTGACGAGGTTGGGAGTGGTCCCACTATATCCAGGCCCCACATTGCAAAGGGTCATGGGCTGGTTAAAGGTAGGAGCTCTCTGGTCGGTTGATGTATTTGATGTGCGAACTTCTGACATTTCTCACACTTCTTGACATATTTCTCTGCGTTTGCTTGCATGTATGGCCACCAGTACCTATGTGAAATTACTCGGTAGGCCATCGATCTTCCCCCTTGGTGGCTTCCGCAAACACCTTCATGTATTTCGAACAAAAATGCCTCGACCTTGTTGGGATGGACACACTTCAAGTAAGGTCATGTGAAGGATTTTTTGTACAATGCTAGTGATGTGAAGAGCCAAAATCGCTGTGACTTTGCTCTGATTTTGTTGGCTTCTTTATTTTCTTTAGATAAGATGCCATCTTTTAAAAATATTATGATGGGATCCATCTAGGAAGGGCCTAGATCGGCGTAACATGCTTCAACTACTTTCAGCTCTCCAATACTTGGTCTGGGTAGGAAGTCAATTAACAATGGGTGTGGGATAGATGTATTTGTCATTGACGCGAAACTGGCCAGCTCATCTGCTTTATTATTGTCCTCTCGGCCGATTTACTCTATCCGAACCACTTCAAACTTCATGATCTTCTTTCTGACCAATTCTTGGTACTTGGCCATTCTATCATCATTTGCTTTGTAATTGCCCGAAATTTGGTTAACTACCAGTTGGGAGTCACTATATACCATCAGTTCAGTGGCCTTCATGTGAAATGCTGACTTCAAACCCGCTAATAATGCCTCATACTCCCCCTCGTTATTAGATGTTGGAAAGCTAAGGTTGATTGCCTGTTTAATGGTCAAGCTTTCCGGTGAGATGAGAACTACGCATAGTCCCGCACCGTGTTTGTTGGACGCTCCATCAACGAAAAGCTTCCACATCTCTCCTACAAACAACTTCCAACAAATAGAGGGATCTGATGACGCCTTAGGATTAGAGGCGTTGCCGCTGATGCTATTTCCTTCAAAGTTGTTGGTTGTCGTTTTGATTTGGTCCTCACTGTTTAGGACTAAACTTTCAGCCGGGTCTTCGTTTATTGTACTGTGGGTTGCTCTTTCTTACATTTCTGAAAGGCTGAAAGGTTTGTTATACAGTTGAGTGCCCTGTTGTGGGGCTGCACTATCCCTGCGACACCTTTCCCTATTGCCCCGGTCAAGTCGATCGGGCAAACCTGATGACTTCCTGGGGCAAATTCGGCCACGAAGTCTGCTAAAGCTTATGCTTTTGTTGCGGTTCTTGGCCGAAACTTAATGTCAAATTGCCCTAACTCCATTGCCCATTTCAAAATTCGGCCAGAAAAATCCGTCCTCTCAAACAAGGCTTTTAATGGGAAAGCTGTTAAAATAATCACAATGTGGGCATAGAAGTTGTGCGATAATTTTCTGGAAGCCATCATTAAAGCTAAGGCCAACTTCTCCAGTGGCAGGTACCTTATTTCGACGCCTAGCAATGTCTTGCTAACATAAAAGATAGGCAGGTGTTGTATTTTGTAAGCCCGTACCAACACTGCGTTAACTGCATACTGGGAGACCGCTAAGTATAAAAAGAGTTCCTTCCCCGGTACTGGGGTTACCAACAACGGTGGGGAGGCCATGTATTCTTTTAGGCTTTCCAGAGCGCGGTTGCACTCGCTATCCCACTCAAATTTGGCCTTTAGTGCTTGGAAGAACGATCGACACCTATCTGACGACCGACTTATGAATCGGTTTAACGTAGCTGCTAGGCCAGCGAGATGCTGCACCTCCTTGACTATGTTGGGCCTTTCAAGATCTTGGATGGCTTTGATCTGAGACGAATTAGCTTCTATACCCTCCAGGAATTTTCCTGACCTCATGCCGAATGCGCACTTGGATGCGTTTAGTCGCAACTTGTGGGGCTTTAAAATTTGAAACATCTCACCTAGGTCCTTGAGATGGTCCCCCTCTTTCTTACTTTTGACCACCATATCATCTATGTAAACTTCTATTATTCTGCCTAACAATGGCTCAAACATTTTGGTGATCATCCGTTGAAATGTTGCCCCCGTATTTTTTAGGCCAAAGGGTATGACCTTGTAACAATATAATCCCCTAGGAGTTGTAAATGATGTGACCTCCTGGTCCGATTTATACACATCGATCTAATGGTAACCGCGATATGCATCAAGAAAGCTAAGTCGGTTATGCCTTGCAATTAGATTCACCAGTCGGTCTATTCGTGGTAGAGGAAAGCTGTCTTTCGAGCATCCTTTGTTGACTGTTTTGTAGTCCACGTAAATGCGCTATTTGCCGTTCTTTTTTGGTACCACTACCGTGTTGGAAATCCACCTAGGATAATGTACTTCTCTAATTGCCCCTGCTTTCAGCAGGTTTCCCATTTCTTCTACCACAATTTCTGCATGGTGGAGTACTGATCGGCTAGTTCGCTGTATAATTGATCTAGCGATTTGGTGGACATTGAGTTGATGACAGATGAAGTTGGGGTTAATGCCATGCATGTCATACGGTGTCCAAGCAAACACTTCGATGTTAGAGGTCAAAAATTCCATGATCTTTATTCTCTCGATGCTAGACAGAGACGAGTTGAGCAAAAAGAACCTCTTTGGGTCTTTCTCATCTATCTTTACCTCTATCAAGTCTTCTACTGCCTTCTGTTCGGCTGCTTTGCCGACATCTGCAAACAGCTCTTTGATTTCTGGCTCTTCTACTATTTGTACGAACCCATTTGCAGCCCAACTACCGTTTACTGTAACGAAGCACTGTTTGGACATGATTTGGTCTCCGAAGACTTCTTTAATCATTCCGGTTTAGTTGGGGAACCGTAACACCTGGTGGTAGGTCGATGCCACCATTCGCATGGCGTGCAACCATGTTCTTCCCAAGATTATGTTGTAAGTGGAAAGGACTTTCAATACCCAAAATTCCACCTGTTTTGTCATTGTTCCTGCTTTGACTAGTAGAATTATCTTGCCAACCGGCCACTCTGGAATTGAGTTGAAGTCGACTAGGGGAGATGTTACGGGTGCCAAGTCTTTGTCCTCCAATTTTAGTTGTTTGAAGGTCTCGTAGTACATTATCTCGCATGAGCTCCCTTGGACAATTAGGATTCATTTGATGTCGAAATTCTTAATGCGCAGAGTAACCACCAGTGCGTCGTTGTGAGGGCTTTATAACCTTGCTAAGTCTTTGTTAGAAAAGATGATGACGTTCATTGCCTCCGTTTTTTCCTTTTTCACTATAGGTTGTGCACTTAGTACCTCTCTTATGTGCTCAGCCTTTTTGATCATCCCTCTGAGTTCACATACTCGTTCAAGTTCGATGATTCCATGTATTACATTGATTATGCCTTGGGGCGGACTGTCGACCGGCATCTCATCCGCCCTGTTACGGTCCTGGAGGCTGGCTGTGTTCCCTCTTCAATATATTGGTCTAGGTGGCTTGCGATCACTAACTCCTCCAGATGTTTCCTTAATGGCGTACAGTTTTCAATTCGGTGCCCCTTTTCATCATGGAAGGTGCAATGGTACCTATCATTCGTAGCCCCTCTGCGCTTCTCCCAACTTGGCTGGCCGTCGAACGAAGGGTTCATCACGTATTTCGCTAAGAATCCAGTAGATAGGTTTATTGAATACTGTGGTGATGGCAGTGCGGACTCTCAACTTCCTTGTTTGGGGGTCCTCTCGGTTGGCTCGTCTACCTTGCCTATTTTTGTTCGGTTGTTCTTCCCGCTCGATCGTGTTAACTTTTGCCGCAGGTTTTTTGTCTATCATCGTTGTTGTGCCAGCTTTTGCTTTGGTGTGAGCAACATCTTCTTCTACCCAGATGTGCTAATGCACTCCTTCCATTAGGGCCTCCATTGTGAGGGGTGGTGTCATTGTCATTGAATCCCTCAATTTATTGCCAACCAGCAAACCTCTTTTGTACTGTACGATAGCTAGGTTTTGTGGGGCAATCTCCAATCTGATTAAAAGTCTCCCAATACCGGTTATTATAAGACCTCAATGTTTCCTTCTTGCCCATGTTTATGGAGAGAAGTTGGACAATCTCCACTGGCGTCTTGGTGTTCGTTCTGAATTTGGTCACAAATGCCTCCGCTAGTTGTGCCCATGTAGCTACGCTACCTTCTGGCAACCTTTCAAACCATGTTAAATCCAGGTCGCCAAGGTTGGAAGGAAACATGATACACATCAGAGCCTCGTTTCACCGATATACGGCCATAACCTGGCGGAAATGGCTCAAGTGCATGTAAGGGTCTGATTCCCCCTCATAAGTAGTGAATTTGGGCTGTGGAAGCCTAAGAGTAATGGTGTGTTCTCTATTGTCGGAATGAACAGCAAGCTCTGCAACCTCGCTAACGCTTTGTGTAACAACCCCGACCCTTAATTACCGTTAATTCATGCTTAAGTGTGCCTAACAAGTGATTAGGAAGAAATCATGAGTTAATGTCATGTGTATTGCATTATTAATGTGTCTCTATTTGTTTAGCATAGAAAGATCTGTTTATGTTTTAGTTTCGGTTTGTGAATTGAAGGCCTTATCGACATCCAATACAGAAATTGATTTGATTTATGTGTTAATTAGAATTTTTAGGATTTTATAGTAGGTTCAATTGAAAATTCATTTCGGAACGATTAAATAAGATTAAATTAATCCCACTTAATTGCCTATGACTTTAGCCAATTAAACACCATTTCTTTTATGAGTCCACTCACCTCTTCTCATCCATTTACATACATCTTTGAGCCTATTCTACAAAAGAAAAACGTGAGAGAGAGAGAGAGAGAGAGAGAGAGAGAGAGAAGGAGGATTGAAATCAAAAGCAAGAGGAAAGGAGAATTGCTAGGGAATTCAAGGAGATTGGAGTGGGACCTTAGAGAATTCACCAATTAGAGCTTCATTGAGAGGTTGAGGTATGAATTCAACACCTAGATTATGTAATTGTGTTGTTAAGACATGAATTCTTGAGGATTAAGTTGAGTAATTTAGGATGGACAAAAAAGAATGAGAGAGCATAGATCATATCATGCATGCATGCATGCATGTTTCATAGCATTTTGAAGTTGATTTTCGAGAATTCCCTTATGCATGTCTTGAATTCACCTCAATTTTGGGAAATCATTGAGTTTCATGTTGTTTTGTAACATTTGATCATGTTTTGAGGAGCTTTGATTCAAAGAATTGCATGCATGTTATGTTCATGGGTTATTCTTGAGTTTCAAGTTAAATTTTGTACAATTAGCATGCCTTTGGGCCATGGTTTCTTGAAATATCTTTAATTCATGTTGCTTTAGGGTCTTCATGTATTTTTCTCAAGTTTTGGCCTAGAAAAATCGAGTTTAAAGCTTTAAAGGTTGAGTTTTGTGCTTGAGGATCAATCTGGAAATTTCAAATTTTTGATCCACGCTCGAGCGGAGGACTTCACGCTCTAGTGTACACTATGAGTACATGCACTTCCGCTTGAGTGTCGAGAGTCACGCTCGAGCGTGAAATGCATATGCCCAAAAGTTCTTGTGTTTTGCAGTCCGTTCGAGCGAGGGAATCCGCGCTCGAGCGAGGGTCTGAGTCTCACGCTGGAGCGTGGGTCGAGCGTCCATCGAGGGTGAAAAACATGCAACTAATACTTTTTCAAGAGTTTGCAGTCCGCTCGAGCGAGGGAAGTCACGCTCGAGCGGAGCTTCATTGTTTGCATGTTCGCTCGAGCAGGAAAAACCACGTTCAAGCGTGGACCCTATTTTTAGCAAGTTTTGAAAAATGTTTTCCAGCACATTTTTGCATCCTCATTCCATCCTAGGTATTCCTAAGCCATGTTAAAACTCCATAATGAGGATTAAAGACTAGAAACACACTAAGAACAAACGAAATAAGTTATGTACAATTCGAACGCTTGTTTCAAGTGTATATCCGTATGTGTGTTCATGTAGGTCACGCGCCTCAGGATAAGTGAATTGCCCACTTTGTCATCTAATTGGAGCTACCAATTATCTGTGAGTAATAACTCTGTAAAGTTATGTTTAACTATGATTATTTTCTGATGATATGAGATAACAAGTTTCTGAAATGCTATGTTTTGTGTGAATGAATGATTGTCCAATTTTATTTGAAATGAAATTGTGGTATCCTTAGCAGAGGCCCTCGCCCAGGGGACATAATACTGTGGCTTATGTTCATGAGGCCCTCGCCCGGGGAAAAGAATACCGTGGCCCAGGCCCTCACCCGGGGGAAAGAATACCATGGCCCAGGCCGTCACCCGGGGGGAAACAATACCATGGCACAGGCACTCGCCCGGGGGAAATAATACCGAGGCCCATGTATGAGGTATGTTACCCGGTACCGGAGGTTCCTTTATGGAACTTGATATACTTGACCAAAGAGACATCTTTAAGCTAATGGATGTACCACACATGATTGAACAAGGATAAGACTATGATTCTATTTCATTATCTGATTATGATCCTGAAATGTTGTGAGACAAGTTATGGACATCATTCATTAAAGTCTTTACTTTGTTATTATTCACTGGGCTGTTGCTCACTGTTTATATTATGTATGTAGGTGAGCAGGCACGTGACCAGGTCTAGAATTGACGGCCTAAGTTTCAGTTTTGTCAGCCAACCATTGTGCCTCCCGAGGAGGTTCCGATTGAAGTCAAGTTTCATGGCTGTTTTTGTAAACATGATAGGCTATGTTTATACTATGTTGTGGTTGGCTAAAATGTCTGATGTTGTAAGTTGGGAAATGATGTGTAAGTTGTAACACTATTATGAAGTTTTAAGTTATCTATTTCATGTATGTCCGCACAACTCTATGGACTATGCATGTCTTGATTATTTGCTTCCGTAGCCCCTACTATATGTTGTTATGCCAAAAGGCCTTTGGTAATCCAAGGATTACTGGCCGGTTACGATGCTAAACCTATAGGGGCAGGTTTGGGTCGTGACACTTTGTCTGCTGGTTCGTAAGCAAGGCGTGGTTTTGGCATTCCAACCTCGACACTCCCATGTGTTCTAGGAGCCAACCATTGCGGCGTTGAGACTCTACGGGGGTCACAAGCCTGAGTGTTTTCTCTCATTCGAGCCTTTTCCTGTGGCACTGTACGCAGGTCTGCCGACCTAGGCAACTCCGTGTGCCTAGATGTCGTTTGGTACGAATACGGGGGCTGATAACTGCTTCCCTTCGTATACGACCTTTCAATCCTTGTTCTCTCAGACTTGGAGTAATGAGTCCTGGAGGTCCTTGATTGTGTGTCGCCTGTCCTGAGGCTTCTACTTTCAGCTTGTGACAGTGTGACTTGCCTATCACGATCTTCTAAGTGGTAAGAGTGTGTGTGTTGCCTTTGCGCCCTTCTTCTGTTGCCACCCCTTTGCCTTTTATCTGGCGCTTCATTGTTTCCATGTCTGCCACCATTCTCCGTATCAATTCATCTTGCTCCCTTACGTAATTCTCCAGAACTTGAGGATCCATCATCTGCCTCTGCCTGTCAAGGCTCTGAGAGCAATGAGGGCTTGAGCCCCGTCTTTCTCGTGTGTCTCTTTGTGGGTTCCGTTGCTGGGGATCTAATTCTGCCATAGGTGGGATAAAAGATAAACCTTCGCGCATTTCGCCCTCTTCCGGGGTTTGTCCATCCATAGCAGAATGTGGTAAGTCTTCATTGTGCGCCATAGATTTCGACTAAAGAGAAAACTCAATCAAAAGGTTTGTTCTTTGTGTGACTTCCCACAGAGGGTGCCAATTGTACAAGTATGAAATAATCTTCTCGTATAATCCTATTGATCAAGTTTGGACTCCTCCAAATGTCGTCACTTTACTACTTGTAAACACAAACGTGAGTTAGCCGGCAGGTGTGTGCCGAAAACCTCTCCGATGCCTAAGTCAACAAAATAGAAACAAAAGCTTTATGTATTTGATAGTAAGAATTGTATTACCTGTACATAGGTTTTGTCATGAGCTTTTATAGATTTCACATGGCACAATCCTAGTAGGACTCTAACTCTCCTTACAAGAGTCCTCCTAGGAATCATACTCCCAAGGATAATGCTTATCTTGATAACACCCTACTCACTGCTAACTAAGTGAGATGGTTGCAACTCTTACCTTGGCTGGCACCAAACTTAACCATACTCACACAGCTTGGTGCTACTTTAGGCAACACTGTCAGTCTTGACTTTGAGATGACGCCTTGTAGAGTTATCCTTTAGCTCGGTCCTCCTTCCACTGATACCTCGGTCCAGGATAACCAGGTTAAGCCACTAGTAGCCCATCTCTGACCGGCCTGATGCTTAGATGATCTAGGACCGTGCTACATAAATAATTACTTCGGCCTATAGTTTGGCCCAAATCCAAAATACGAGATGTCTTCTTGGCCTATGGCGCAACCCATCCTCTAAAGAAGACTCGTCCTAGCTCGGCCCAATTTGCTCACAAATTACCCTCTCATTTGGTAACTGTAGAGTGTCACAAGACTCACAACATCAACGGTGAAAGGCGAAGCAAAGTCCAATCTATAGATGTGACCAATTTATTCAATTTTTGTTGGAACAATTTTCTGTATAAAATAAATAATTTGAAACTAAATCAAACAAATAAAAATAAATTATTTACAAAATTTATTTACCGAACCGAATAAATACAAAAAGATCAAGTTGAGTGTGTGACACTCTATCTTTAAGATAGATTCGCTCCGCTCCGATGCTTACGAATAAATGGCGTCTATCTCCCAAGATACAATGATCTACACAGATTGTAGTAGCACTCCAAATAATCTGTATAGTGAATTAGAATTTGTGTTCTATACTCTCAGAATTTTTTCCTAAGAACTAGTATGAAGAACAATGCACACAAAGAGCAAAACCGATAAGAGAAGAACTTTTCTGGATGTACCAAACTGCTGGAATGAGGGTTTGCTTTTATAGGCAATTAGGTGCATTTTCAGAAGGACCGAATAGGTACAATACAACCTGAACAGATGCAGTCTTCAAACTGAACAGGTGCGGTGCAAGTTTTTTCAAATCTATTTGAAAAATCAGTTTAAAGTTGTCCAAAATTGCTGGGCAATTTTAAATCTGTTAGAATAGTTCAATCTGTTGGGAATTTCGAACTGGAAGAGGCACAATTTTGGACAAAAAATTTGAATTCAAATTTGGCGAAAAAATTTGAATTAATTTCGTTCAGAAAAAAATAATTTTTTGGAAAAATTTCAAATAAATTTTGTCCAAAAAATTAATATTAGAACCGACCTGACCCACAACCTACACTCGCGTCTAGCACGGTCGACCGGTTGGACGGACGGTTGCGGCGGCGCGCACGCTTGTGTAGTGGTTTGAGCCAAAGGTCACTTTGTCCATAACTCCTTCCTTCTACAAATATAGGGTGCCCCTTGGGGCCTAATCCAAGTATTGCCACCTAGAACTTATATACAAATATAAGTTCTCTTAAGTTTTCAATGTGGGACTACCATTACTAAGAAACCCACATTTTATTCTTTAATAGTCCATTCCGCAAACCCGAAAAACGACTTCAGCTTCCCATTTACTCATAAATGGTTTTGACGAACCGTTTGCACTGTATGACTCACCACGAGGCAAGGAACACGTCACCTCTTTGGACCCACCCCAAAAGACGTGTGGGCCCCACTCAAATTTAGGCTCAAAGTTGGCCCAAAATAAGCCTATAAAAACTATAATTCCAATAATCCCCCACATGAATGGAATTTGACGGAGAGAAAATGCAACAACATGATCTAATTACAAAGAGTACATAAATTGGAAATATTCTGCAAATGATAGGTAGTTTTTGGCTTTGAACCTTCCCTTGTGAGACACTATCAGATTTACTAGCTAACCAGTGAATATGATGTCAACTGTTCAACCATTTGTGTAAACCAAGACAATAGAACTCACACAATATATTACCAGACATAGTTTAGTTCTCACTACTGTGTTCATTTTGGCCTCGAACAACCTGGTCTTTCATGAATCGGCCCAGTTCACACTCATATAGGTGATTCTTATGAAGAGTATCCTGCCATACTCTACTAGGTATTTCTAGATATAAAAATCATTAAGTGTATTACTTAACCTAAAACGCTGCATACATCATTATTTCATTATAGAAATAGGTAGGAGTTTGACTCTCCAGTGATCCTTATGAGTCATATACAACTCAGTTGTCCCTTTGAACCTAGATCTTGGGATTTCTAGTCAACTAAGTTAGGTTGCCGTTGTGGTAACTCTTATTTAATAGGCTTAAGTCCCATTCCCCTCGATGAATTCTCAACTAACTCTCTTGCTAATCTTTTGGTTAGTGGATCCGCTATGTTGTCTTTAGACTTCACATATTCAATAGAAATAATTCCATTAGAGAGTAGTTGTCTCACAGTGTTATGTCAATGATGATTGTGTCGTGACTTACCGTTATACATATGACTCTGTGCTCTATCTATTACTGATTGACTATCACAATGTATGCATATAGCAGGCACCGGTTTTGGCTACATTGGAATATCTTCAAGGAAGTGACGAAGCCATTCTGCTTTTTCCCCAACTTTATCTAAAGCTGTAAACTCTGATTCCATAGTAGACCTAGTAATGCAAGTCTGTTTGGAAGATTTTCAAGATACAACCGCCCCACCAAGAGTAAAGACATACCCACTGGTGGATTTTGAGTCTCTAGTATCCGATATCCAATTTGCATCACAGTATCCTTCAAGTACTGCTGGATATCTAGTATAATTTAGCCCAATGTTACGAGTAAATCGGAGATATCTTAGAACCTTTATAATTGCTTTCTAGTGTTCTACTCCTAGATTACTTGTATACCTACTTAATTACTTACTGCATAGACTATATTTGGGCAAGTGCAGTTCATCAAGTACATTTAGCTTCTAATAATTTTGGCATACTCTAATTGAGAAATAATTTCGTGTACATTTTTAGAAAGAAATAAACTAACATCCACAAGTGTTCTAGCAAGATGATCATCATCTTTGCTAAATTTGTCAAGTATTTTCTCAATGTAATGTGATTGTGACAAAGCATAACCTTCTGATGTTTTGGTAATTTTAATACCAAGAATAACATCAGCAATCCCCATGTCCTTCATGTCAAAATGTTTATTCAACATTTTCTTGATAGTTTTAATCATGTCATTATTATTACCTATGATAAGCATATTATCCACATAAAGACATATTATAACATAACCGTTGTTTGTGTTTTTAATATAAACACATTTGTCACATTCATTAATTTTAAATCCATTTGACAACATTGCCTTGTCAAATTTCTCATGTCATTGCTTTAACGCTTGTTTTAAACCATATAATGATTTAACCAATTTACATACTTTCTCTTCTTTTCTTGGAATAGAAAATTCTTCTGGTTGTTCTATGTAAATTTCTTTATTTAACTCACTAGTTAAAAAAGCTGTTTTCACATCTATTTGATGAATTTCTAGATTGTTCAAAGATGCAATGGCAATTAGCATTCTAATAGATGTTATTGTTATAACTGATGAGTATGTGTCAAAGTAGCCAAGACCTTCTTTTTGTCTATATCCTTTGACCACAAGTCTTGCATTGTATTTGTCAATTGATCCATCCGCTTTTATTTTTCTCTTGAAAATTCACTTGTACCCAAAAGGTTTACAACCTAATGGCAAATCCACCAATTCCCAAGTGTGATTTTGCAAGATGGATTCAACTTCACTATTTACAGTCTCTTTCCATAAAGGAACTTCAGGACTGGACATAGCTTCTTCGAAAGTTAACGGCTCATTTTCTAACAAAAAAGTTAGAAAATCTGGACCAAAAGATTTTGAGGTTTTAGCACATTTACTACGTTACGCCTAGGTTCCTCTACCTCATTTTGATCTATCTCTTGCTCTTGTTCTTGATCTTGACTAGTAATAGTATCATAAGATCTTTTATTAGTACTAGTCTCTTGTCCAGTTTTATTAGGAAACACATGTTCAAAAAAAGATGCATTTCGAGATTCACAAATAGTATTTACATGCATTTTAGAATGTTTTGACTTATGAATCAAAAATCGATATGCACTACTATTCATGGCATAACCAATGAATATGCAATTAACAGTTTTAGGACCTATCTTGGATTAGGGATAGTCACTTTAGCCAAATACCCCCACACTTTTAAGTATTTGTAGGATGGTACTCTTCAATGCCACAATTCATAAGGTGTTTGATTCACTTGCTTTCGGGGTACTTTATTAAGAATATAATTAGCAGAAAGTATTTCTTCCCTCCACAAGTTCTGAGGTAATCCAGAACTTATTAATATGACATTTATCATTTCTTTTAAAGTCTTATTTTTTCTTTCAACAATTCTATTTTGCTGAGGTGAGTAAGGAGCGGTGGTTTGATGAATTAGTCCATGTTCTTTACAAAATTCACCAAAAGGTGATTCATATTCACCACCTCTATTACTTCTTAGTTTTTTTTTTAATTTTCTTATCAAGTTGATTTTCAATTTCATTCTTATATTGAATAAAAGTTTCCAAAGCTTCATCATTGGTTTGAATTAAATAAACATAACTATACCTAATATAGTCATTTATGAAAGTGATAAAATATTTTTTTCCACCTCTAGTTTGAATTGATTTAAAATCACAAATGTCACTATGAATTAATTCAAGTAGCTCCGTACTTCGTTCAATTGAATGAAAATGAGTTTTAGTTAATTTTGTTTCAACACAAATTTCACATTTATGATTTAAATCAATGTCAAATTTAGATAAACATTACATATTAATTAATCGACGTAAAGATCCATAATTAACATGTCCTAATATACCATGCCACAAATTTGAAGACTCCAGCAAGTAAGAAGAAGATATATTATTATTAATAACAGAGGGGACAACAGTCATTACATTTAGTTTGAAAAGGCCATCAGACATGTAACTTTTTCCTACATACATCCCATTTTTAGTAAGCACAAATTTGTTACTCTCAAACACTATCCTAAACCCATTTTTACTCAACAGAGATTTAGAGACTAGATTCTTGCAAATGTCCGGTACATGCAGCATATTATTGAGAGTGAGTTCATTTCCAGATGTCATCTTTAGAATAATCTTTCCTTGTCCTTCAACTTTAGAAGTTGAGGAGTTGCCCATAAAAAGTTGTTCACCGTTGTCTACCACAGAATAAGATGTGAACATCTTTTTATTGGCACAGATATGGCGAGTAGCACCAGTGTCCACCCACCATTTTTTAGGATTTCCGACAAGGTTTGCCTAAAAAACAACTGTAGAAAGATTTATGTTATCTGCACTATTGGAAATTTTGTCCACTTCGGTCATATTGGCTTGAGCAGTCTTCTTGCTTGATCTTCATTTGCCTTTGCCTTTGCGTTTGCTACTGCAGTCTTTGGCCTGATGTCCCTCTTTGTCATAGATGTAACACTTGCCATTGAACTTGTACTTCTTTGTTTCCCCTCCTTTAGAGCCTTGTGCAGAACTTTCTCCAGAATACTTCTGTTTCTTTGCTTTTGGAGCATATTCCACCACATTTGCCTTAGACTTCATTGGATGCTTACCAGTCCGCTTATCAGAATTGCTGTTGTCCTCCTCAATCCTCAAACGCACAAAAGTCATTTCTTTGCGAGGTAGTTCTTAAATTCCTTCCAGCTTTTTAATAACTTTTCAATTAAGGTAGTACCTTGGAAGGATTCACTGAGAGAGACGCCTTTTGCATGGATGTCATGCAGAATAAGTTGGAGATCTTGAACTTGGCTTATCACAATTTTAGAATCAACCATCAAAAAATCTAAGAATTTGCCAACCACAAATTTTTTTGAGCCAGCATCTTCTGTTTTGTACTTTTTCTCCAAAGACTCCCAAAGTTCCTTTGCCGTCTTGATAGGACTATAAAAGTTGTGTAATGTGTTATCAAGTCCATTCAAGATGTAGTTCTAGCAAATGAAATCAGTATGTTTCCAGGCATTGACCGCAGCAACCACTTGCCAATCGGTTTCATCCTCTTTCAGAGTAGAAGCATCCTTACGAAGAAACTGTGTCAGGTTGAGAGTAGTAAGATAGAACAGCATTTTCTGCTGCCATCTTTTAAAATCTATTCCTAAGAACTTCTCTAGCTTTTCACCGTGATTGACTGGCACAGTCACAACAGGAGAAGAGATTGGGGCAATTGCAGCCATCATACTAGTACTTGTTTGAGCATTAGTTTTAGTAGCCATGAATTCAAAATTATAAAACAAAATTAGAATTAGAATTTTATACTACACAGAAAATTTAAACTATAAATACAGAATTTAATTATGTAAAAATAAAAGAAACAAGAATTGTAATTTTTATTTCCAATTAATTTGAAAATAAAAAAAATTATTTAAACAAATTAATTCTACACAGAAAAATATTTCGGTAACACTTCAAAAATTAAAATACTGAAAACATAAGTATTTTAATTTTTGAAAACTCAAAAATTATTTATGAAAACCAAAATTAATTTCTGATAAACTTCACAAATAAATATTATGAATTGTTAATGACTACCAATATATTACTACTAGTTGTCAAAGAAAATAAACAGTATACTACTACTATTTGTATTTTCCAACCAGAATATTATTTTGTAAAATCACAGAAAATAATTTCTGTAAGAAAAAGAAAGGAAGAAAGAAAAACAAACGAAAAATCATGTACAAACAGAATAATTCGAATATGTCTTAAGATTGTTCGATCAATTTTCTGTGTAAAATAAATAACTTTAAACTAAATCAAACAAATAAAAATAAATTACTTACAAAATTTATTTACCAAACCGAATAAATACAAAAAAATCAAGTCGAGTGTGTGACACTCTGTCCTTAAGACAGATTCGCCCCGCTTCGGTGCTTACGGATAAATGGCGTCTATCTCCAAGATACAATGATCTACACAAATTGTAGTAGTACTCAAAACAATCTGTATGGCGAACTAGAACCTATGTTTTATACTCTCAGAATTTTTTCCTAAGCACTTGTATGAAGAACAATGCACAGAAAGAGCAAAACCGAGAAGAGAAGAACTTTTCTCGATGTACCAAACTGCTAGAATGAGGGTCTACTTTTATAGGCAATTACGTGCCTTTTCAGAAGGGTCGAATATATGCAATACAACCTGAACAGATGCAGTCTTCAAACTAAATAGGTGCAGTGCAAGTTTTTTCAAATTTGTTTGAAAAATCAGTTTGAATCTGTCCAAAACTGCTGGGCAGCTTTAAATCTGTTAAAACAGTTTAATCTGTTAGGAATTTCGGACTGGAAGAGGCACAATTTTGGACAGAAAATTTGAATTCCAATTTGACGAAAAATTTTGAATTAATTTCGTTCAGAAAAAAAAAAAATTTCCCGCAAAAATTTTTGTCCAAAAATATTAATATTAGAACCGACTCGACCCACACCCATACCCAGACGGACGACGGTGGCGGCGCACGTGGCGTGTGGTGGTTTGAGCCAAAGGTTACTTTGTCCATAACTCCTCCCTTCTACAAACTTAGGGTGTCCTTTGGGGCCCAACCCAAGTGTTGCCACCTAGAACTTATATATACACATAAGTTCTCTTAAGTTTTCAATGTGGGACTACTATTACAAAGAAATCCACATTTTATTCTTTAATAGTCTATTCCACGAACCCAAAAACGACATCAATTTCCCATCCACTCATAAATGGTTTTGACGAATCGTTTGCATCGTGTGACTCGCCACGTGGTAAGGAACACATCACCTCTTAGACCAACCCCAAAAGACGTGTGGGCCCTACTCAAATTTGGGCTCAAAGTTGGCCCAAAATAAGCCAATAAAAACTATAATTCCAACAATTTTGTCCTTTTTTTTTTAATTTGCTTTTTGTTCAATTCCTTGAAAGCATCATGCAGCTTACTACAAACGTTTTTTTAATAATATTTTTCACATTTTGTTTTTTGACATTTGGTTCGAAATAAAAAGAATTATTTTTAAAAGTGAAAAATATTTTCCTCATTTATAATTTTTTTTTCTCATAATAGTCTAATCAATGCTATTAGTTTACCTCTGGATACTCTACTACAACTATCATTGTTGCCATCGCTGTTACCTCCATCTCCACTGACAACACTGTCACATCTCAACTATCATTATCACAATGGATTTTTGATGAAAAGGCCCTTCTATGGGGCTTTTTTGTGTGAAGGACACGTAATACAATAATGGTCTCAAAAGTTCTTCAAATTAATAAATATGAAAAGACTAAAATACCCTTCCATATAATCCGAAACCCTCGTTACACCATTTATCTTCTTTTCTATCTCCACGTTACTGTCATCCTCTCTCTTCCCTTTATTTTCTCTCTTTCCAAACCCTAAATCCTTTCGATCTCTATCTTCGATCCATCTCACAAAATTGAAACCTTGAAATTGTCCCTTGAAATCCGTCTCACAAACGTGATTCAAATCATGATTATGATGAAGATGGATTTCAAATCGTGATTCAAATCTATCTCACAAACCCTTGAAGAAGACTAAGTAGAGAAAAATAATCAAGTAACTTCAAATCGCTTCCCGGTATTTATTTATTTGAAATTGTCTTCTTGAAATTAGTTGAGATTTTTTTTTTTTTGCTTTGTTTTAGATTGTTTAAAATTTGTGAGACATTGCTTGATTATTGTTGTCTCTTCAATCTTCAAAAATTTCCAAAAACTGATCAAAAAAAGGAAATGTCGATCTCTGTGTGTCCTTTTTTGTGATCATCTCTATGTATGTATATATATGTTTGTGATTACCATTTAAATAGAATTTTTTTTTTTGTTGAGGATTTTGTTTGTTTAATTTTTTTAGAGTTGATTCCTTCACTCATCTCTGATTTTTTATTTGTGGGTTTTGTTTTATCAAGGCACTCTTTGTTGAAAGTCCAAAAAGAAATAGAAAGCCAGTTTATAGTACAAAAATGGACAGAGGAACCATGCCATTCTAGATTTTGAGAACATTTCATACTTACAAATCCAGAGAGTGTTTGATTCTAATTAATAATTAAGTATGGATTACTTTTTCCATCCTTTGATTTCACATTGTGTTTGTGAACAATCTATTTCAATTTTTTTTTTATCAGAGAAGAGAAAGGGGAAGGGAAGCTATAGAGTGTGTTTGGTGTTTTCTCTTCTCCAAGAAGTTATTGGTTGGTCTGGGGTATTATCACATGATGTCTAAACAGTGTTGTGATTAATGGTGTTGTGATTGATAAAGGGGATGGGGTTTACGAATTTGTATTGAGTTTGAGTGATTGGAAAATTTACTGTTTCATTACAATGTTTCTGAGAAAGGAAGAGAACTACAAGAAAGTTTGCAGACTTGGTTTCGATGAAAGATAATCCACAACAACGCCCGACATCATAAGTATTTTATGCTACTACATGCTTGAATTGGTAGTTTTCAAATTTGAGTAAATCTAACAAGATTTTGATTTCTATTAACAGTGTTGATTGCTGAATTATTGTATGTTATATCATGCGTCAAATCATGAGAGATGAGTCTACTGCAAAGTTTATGGATGATGAAGGAATTAACAATTTTCAAGCATCAATAGTGCATTAATTTTTGAATGATTCTCCAAAAGCATGGAGTGAGGAACAGTTCAACCTCAAAAGAAAAATAGCCAAGTAATAAGACCTGAAGGACGGCGATGTGGATGACTTTTGGGAATGACTTTTTTGTATCTGATGTAAATGATGAATGTAATTTTGCTTTTTTGTAAATGAAAGAATGCTGAAAGAGTAATTGTAGGTGAAAGAATGCTAAAAGAGTAACAATGATACATGTTATAATTATCATGGATTAGGATAAAATATTGTTATAGAACGTTGTTATGGATAGAATACAATTATGCAGTTTATATTTTGTGTCTCTTGATAATATATGTAGTTGTGGTGTTATATTATTTTTGCACAAAGATTGCGTTATGAGTAGTAAGGACTTTGTGTATTGTTGTAAATTTTGGTGCTAATGTTTTCCTATAAGACTCACATACTTTAAAGTAAAATTTTACTCTATGAATCCCATATTAATGTTCCACAAATGATTGAATGGAAAAATATCACTCTTCCTGATCAATGGATTACAAATAATGAAAACTACAAACATAACCAACAACAATCTTCTATTCAAGATATCCAAAATATTCAACAATATAATGATGGTTCTGTCCGAATTAAATTCAATCGTAGCCAATCTTCTAGGCATAGTACTTCCAGTATACCTACCGAAATTGAAACTGGCGATGAAATATTTACCACTCCTTTATTCAGAAAAAATAGTCAACTCCATCTTGGTCACACTGCAAATAATAAATTAAAAGGAATTGATAACTCTACAACTTCTCAAATTAGTAAACTTGTTTATTCAACTCACACACATTTACCTGAAGATGATGAAGAATCTCAAAATTCTCCAACTCAAACTGATTTTGAAGTAATACCTCCTGTAAATCCTCAACTCATGACAATTAAAAAGGAATTTACTCCTGACTTAGAGTAAAATTTTGCAATAGAGTAAAATTCTGCAATAGAGTAAAATTTTACTTTCAATTCAAAAACAAATCAGAAACTTGCATAGACAAACTATAATGCCCCGAAATAAATACAATAACCCATCCACAATATCAATAAATAACAACAATGATAAAGTAATTATTTTCCATTAGTTTTCAATTAAGTTTTATAAAAGAGTAACATATGCAGATATACATTCACAAGCCTAACCTTGAATCTACAACATATGTTACATAACAAAGAAATAGGATGGGAGTTAAACAAATAAGAAATGCCCTAAGAGCTTACAGTTTTCAAAGTCAATACTTGGTTACAATAAAAATGGATTTGAATCCAATCCAGTTAAAGCCCTTGGCTTGTACAAAAATAAGCATAATAAATACATAAAATGAAACTTTTGCTCCAAATCCTCCCAAAACTATTGCCTTAGCAGAGGCATGTCATTAGCACTTGAAAATATTTTCCCACATAGGCTGAGCCAAAGCCCAGTAGAAATAATTCAACACAGTACATGAATCTTAACAAAGCTATAAGGTGTATGACAAAACATTTTATATCTCTTTCCCAAAACCATGCAATGCTAGGTTAATATCATAATTCATAAATCATTTCTTTTACAATAGAAAATAGGGCGGTGAATCACACTCTAGAAATCTCAAAACAAAAATAACCTTTCACAAAAATTTCGTCTTTGGGAAACCGTAAACTGGCATCCATGTAAATGTAGGCTATACAAGTTTTACTATTGCCATTTTACAAAAATTTCGTCTGTGGGATCGGCACCCATGTATACGTGCGGTTTTTAGAACTTTCACCATGGACACTTAAGCTAACTTATTTTAACGAGATAATACATACTTCCCAGATTCACTCATTTTTTTCAAAACGATAAACATTTCCAATGTATAAATATAAATTAATGTTCGATGCAAATAGATAAGACAATAGTTTCAATTCTCCTAATTCTCATGCAATTTCTACAACAATCATAGCTATCTTCCACAGATGGCCGAGAAACAGATATTTCTAAACAGATAAACGATTTTCAATAAAGATAAACTTTCCAAATTTTAAGATATGAGTGATAATACATGTCATGCCCCAAATTTTAACTACTCGGAAACATTACCAAAAGCTTTTAATTTAGGTCATTTTTTTTAAAAAACAAATATCTATTACCCTTGAATAATAGAAACATAATAATACATGTTCTCTCTCTTAGTGAATACAACAATAATAATGATACATGCCAAGCTTCAGCCATAAAGTTACAAATAAATAATTACAAATATCAATATACAATATTTATTTCCTTTACATCCACAACGAAATTATGCAAAAGAGACTCATGGACTTCTTAACTCTTCAACTATTAGAGCCGAATTCGCTTCTTGAAAAAAATAAAACAATGAGGGATGAGCACAATTGCCCAGTAGGAATCTCGTAGTTCTAAAGCAATAACTATCACATAGATAGAAATGATCATGCATTCAGGATGATACCATATAGTAAGGTGACATTTGGAAATTTTAAAATAGTATACGTAGAGTACCTTTATCTCAAAATCTATTTGAACGTTTAAAGAAAACTTTCAATGATAACAATTATCCCTCATCATCAGAAAAACCATAAATCCTCTTTGAAAACAAATATGCTTGAGGAACAATATCATTTTAAATTTATTAACCAATTTTAAAATATTCCTCATTTAATTTCCATTTTTATATTCCTCTTTTTATTTCCATTATTATAACTCCATAACCTCAAGGTTCAAGTTCCCTTAATACTAAAAAACAACCCTCATACACTGTATTCTCACTTGTCTATCCATTATTGCTATAACTCCATAACGTAGAAATCCAAATCTCCTTTATATTCAATAGCGATTCTCCTACACTCCACTCCTACTTGTCTAACAACTACATCACATCCACATTTGCATTATCAATTATAATTCAATATAACACAAGAATAATAAACCCATTTAATTCAATTTCTCTATTAATCACAAAATAGAACTCTTAGTCTTTCCTTATAGATACAAACAACCCGGCGAATTTATTATCACCAACCCCTTATCCATTTACTATTTCATTATCCATTCTTTTCAAATAATTTTTATATGTATTCCCCTTCCATACCAAATTACACATCAAATTGTAATTTCATAAGTTCATCCCAAGTCACACGTATCATCACCAACTCAACACATTTCACAACACATTCCACCTTCTGTGGGATAGTGGGCACCCAACTCATAACACCCTCCACCTTTTGCCAATTATTATACGGCGAGAAGTGAACTCTTAAGAACCATTTTCTCAAAAACCATATTTTTCAAAAAACCATGTTTTTCTTTTTCAAAAATCATTTTCAACTTTTAAAACTATCCCCCACATTTGCCAACTACTATATGGCAGGACGTGAGCACCCAAAACATTTTCGAAAATCATCAATTTTTTTCATTTTTGCCGACTACAATACAGCAGGACTGTGTGGACACCCAATTTTTTTTTTTTTTTTTTTTTTCACTTTTGTTGACTACAATATGGCAGGACTGTATGGACACCCAAAAATCATTTTTTCCACATTCGTCCAACGATAAGCCTAGACAAGGCATTTGGGCACCTTGAGTTTAAAACCACCTCCACATTTACCGGCTCTTATACGAATGAACGTGGGCACCGAAAGAAATTTTTGACTCCCCGTGCGGGTACCAACTACAACACAACCCAACACAACTCAACCCATCTCAACTCAACTCAACCTAACTCAACACATTTTGGCATAATACAATACAAACTCTTAAACCTCCACATCATCATTTCATCACAAAGCTCATATCATCCATACCATTAGTATTTTCTTTCCCCCAAGTTTGGTTTCGTATTATAACATAATTTAAAATATTAACATTAAGAGTTTAATCACAACTTGTACATAAATTTTCAAACTTTAAAATTTCAATTAAACTTGTACATGTGTAATTTTAACACCTCAATTTCATGATACTACTTTCAATTTAAGAAAAACCCATCATCTATCTTTATAAACCAAACTAGTGTTTTTAACAGAAATTAAAGCTTTTTACAAAACACCTTTTTATTCTAATTCTCCTATTGATTATACACCTAAAACCGGCATAACTCTCTCGTCTGGACTCCGTTTTAGATTGTTCTTATGTTCAAATCAAAGCCCCGGAAACAAGCTTTCCAATGGCTCTAGCCTCACACCCAAATTCAAAGTGTGGAAAGAGAAAAAAGTAAAAGAGCGATGGTTGGTTCATAGAAGAATTATCTGAATCAAGGTTTTGGTCCAATCTTACTTTGCCATCATGTTACCACTTGATCAATGTTCCAAAATAAAACAAGGAGGCTCCAAATACAATAATAAAAATGTCAAGATCAATCCCACTAGTCCCAGAAATTCAGACTTAACCAGGCAGACCACTCGAGCATTCAATCTTGCGTTCGAGCGAATGGACCAACAAAGCCAACCGCTTGAGCGACCACTCCTGTGTTCGAGTGAAAATTCACAACTCTTAGAATCTCAAACAGATTGCAAAAGTACTGGAAGCCTCACAAGATTGCTCGAGCATCAACTCTTGCGCTCGAGTGGAGGGAAAAATTCTAGAGTGTTACAATTTGAATTAAATGGGTTTATTATTCTTGTGTTATGTTGAATTATGATTGATAATGAAAATGTAGATGTGATGTAGTTGTTAGACAAGTAGGAGTGGAGTGTAGGAGAATCGTTATTGAATATAAAGGAGATTTGGATTTCAGCGCTATGGAGTTATAGCAATAATGGATAGACAAGTGAGAATAGAGTGTATAAGGGTTGTTTTTTTAGTATTAAGGGAACTTGAACCTGGAGTTATAATAATGAAAATAAAAAGAGGAATATAAAAATGGAAATTAAATAAGGAATATTTTGAAATTGGTTAATAAATTTAAAATGATGTTGTTCCTCAAGCATATTTTGTTTTCAAAGAGGATTTATGGTTTTTCTGATGATGAGGGATAATTTGTATGACTGAAAGTTTCTTTAAATGTTCAAATGGATTTTGAGATAAAGGTACTCTACATCTACTATTTTAAAATTTCAAATGTCACCTTACTATATGGTATCACCCTGAATACATGATCATTTCTATCTATATGATAGTTACTGCTTTAGAACTATGAGATTCTTACTGGGCAATTTGTGCTCATCCCTCATTGTTTTATTTTTTTCAGGAAGAGAATTCGGATCCAATACTTGAAAAGTTAAGAAGTCCATGAGTCCTCTTTTGTGTAATTTCGTTGTAGATGTGAAGGAAATAAATATTGTATATTGATATTTGTAATTATTTATTTGTAGCTCCATAGCGGAAGCTTGGTATGTGTCATTGTTATTGTTGTATTCATTGAGAGACAGAACATGTATTATTATATTTCTATTACTCAAGGGTAATAGATATTTGTTTATAAATAAATAAATAAAAAATGACTTAGATTAAAGACTTTTGGTAATGTTTCCTAGTTAAAATTTGGGGGCGTGAAAATATATATTCAACTCCACCATCCTCATCAATATCAACCTAATTTCATATTTCCAACATCAATTTCATTATTTATATAAAATCAACATTTGAGGCATTTAGGGCAAAATTTCCTTTTCTTCCAAAATCAATCCCAGGTATCAAAATCAACAACTTCTTCACAAATCAAACTTTATTTTCAACACCACAATCATTTCTAAGAATTCATTTGAAAACCCTCTTTTGATCTTTAACCCAAAACCCTAGATTTGTTTAAAAAATCTCCAAAATCACAATATTGTTTAGAAATAGCAAATAATTAAGTAAAACTCATAGAAAGTGCAAAGAATCCCTACCTCAACCTTAGAAGATGAGAGAGAGAATGAAGATACTTCAAAAATGCCGAAACCTAACTTTGTTCGAATTAAATGGAAGCCCACGGCATGCTCTACCATTTTAACAAAGGGACATGGGTGAGGAACTCAATGGATCTAGATGTATATGTAGAGAGAAGTAGAGTTTTAAAAGAGAGAGGGTGTAGATCTAGGGTTTTTAGAATGTTTAGAGAGAGAGAGAGAAATGAAAAAGTGACTCAAAAATGGCTTTTCACGAATTAATATACGCACAAATCGCTTGAGCGCAAGAAGTGTCGCTCGAGTGACCAAACACAATAAGTTGCATTGCTCGAGCTCAAGAAGCTTCGCTTGAGCGAAGAATACAAACTCCCAGAAGTTTTACAGACAGAAGGCCACCATTTGAGCACAAGAAGGCTCACTCGAGCGAACACCGCTCGAGCGCAAAAAGATTCGCTTGAGCGAAAAATACCACCTCCTAGTAGTTTTGTAGACCTGCAAAAGTACTAAGAGTTCAGAAAAACTGCTTTGAGCGCAAGAAGTGCCGCTCAAGTGAAGATGTAAAATTTTGGGCAACAATAGTTTGAGAAAACAAGCTACTAACCTGTTCCAAATGTAACCAACACATCCTAATAGCCAAACTCAAGAAGAAATAAGGGGAAACAAGACATGAATAACTATATAAGACAATGAAATCGGATCCAAAACATCTAGTAGGTCAGGGTCCTAAACCATAATCGCTATACAAACATTCAACAACACAGTAAAATTTTACTTTCAATTCAGAGTAAATTTTACCTCTGAAATACAGTAAAATTTTACTCTGAATGGGAGTAAAATTTTACTTTCATGTTAAGAAAAGTAATGTTTACTATTTTTTAAACTAGAATTTTACTCTGCAATAAGAGTAAAAATTTACTCTTAGTTCAAAAAACAAAAGACAAACATTCAACAACACCGTAAAATTTTACTTTCAATTTAAAGTAAATTTTACTCTGAAATAAAGTAAAATTTTACTTTCATGTTAAAAAAACTAATGTTTTACTATCTTTTATACTAGAATTTCACTCCGATTAACAAACTCCAACATAGTAAAATTTTATTTTCATTCAGAGTAAATTTTACTCTGAAATACAATAAAATTTTACTCTGATGAGAGTAAAATTTTCACTTTCATATTAAGAAAAAGTAATGTTTACTATCTTTTAGACTAGAATTTTACTCAAAACCTTTATGTTATCAAACTCCATTATATGTTCCTTTACATGAAACTAATCCAACCACATGAAAAAATATATATTAAAATGTCAAATTCAACCATAAAGCAAATCATAAACTTAGATAGACAACCATTCAACAGCATATTAAAAATGTCTTTTATTAAACACACAACAGTAATCTGACACTTGTCATTTTTTACATACACAAACTCAAATCCTATCTCAATGGCATATTTACATAACGCAGTTCGGAAATCGTTTGCACCTCTAACAAATCTTTAACCTACATGAGTAATTCCATTCACCCATCCAAAAGACAACAAAAGTCCTTTCTTCATGGCGATAAAACATAAGAAGTAAATCCATTTCATCATCAGTAATGTTGGATCTACTTGCATAACAACATAAGAACAGGAACCATTTTTCAAATCTGCAATCAGTTGACAGTAAAATTCACTGTCAATCAAAGAAAAAATTTATTATCACTACGAGTCCAAAACCAAATCACAAAAGCACAGAATACCAGAGTAAAATTTTACTATTATTCTATCAAACAAAAACATAGCACATAATACCAAGAATAAAATTTTACTCTTATTTTATCAAACAAAAACAGGGCACATAGTCCAGAGTAAAATTTTACTCCTAAACAAAAAAACAAAGCACATAGAACCAGAGTAAAATTTTACTCCCAAACAAAAATAGGGCACATAGTACCAAAGTAAAATTTTATTCTCTTTCTATCAAACAAAAACAACTAATCAACAACTAATCAAAAAAAAAAAAAAAAAAAACTAATCAAAAAATTAACATACCTTATCAACCTTGAACAATAATCAAACACGTGATCCAAGCAAAACCTCTAAAACTCGATCAACACTCTCAATCTTGATGAAACTCTCAAAATCTAATATAGATTTGTACAAATTTGAAATATAAAGCTCTCATTGATACAAATTTCGAGATTGTTGGAGAACACGCGATCGAAGAAAATTTGGTGAGATTGTCGGCGGTGAATCATTTATTGTTGATTGACGGCAAGATTTTCAGATTTTGAGATCGAGTTTTTGCGCTGATTAGATTTTCAAATATATGAGATCGTGTATATGTGGATCAGATTTTAAAATATATGATATATATATATATCAAAAGGCAGTATTGTCCATAAAAAAAATAAAAAATAAAAAAGGAAAAATTATGATATGTCTTTCCTGAGCTACTCTTCTCTTTCTCAGGGCCTCTTTGAAGCTAAATTAGTTAAGTTGTCCTTTATCCTAAAAAAAAAAAAAAAGCCCAAAAATGGGGGTTTCACCAAAAATCCATTATCACAAGCCACTAGCACATTACTTTTACGCTGCGTTTGGTTGGAAAATTTGAGAATAAATTTAGAAAGGAAAAAAAAAAAGTAAGAGAAATGTATAAAATATACCTACATTTCTGTTATATATTATTTATTAATAACAATAATAATCTCCATGTTCTTTTTTTTGCTTCCTTTCTTGATTCCCACATCGGAGTCTAAAGGAATCTCTACACTTTTATTTGGAGGGAATTCAATATTTCGTTTTCCTTCCATTCACTTGGAATTTAAACTTTTTAGCTTGGTTCTCACATAGAAATTTTGAGCAAATGATTGTGCTCTCATCTACTATAAATAGAGAAAAGGACTTTCCATATTCTTTCAAGTTTTCATTGGAGGTCTTCCATTGAAGATATCCATAAGATGAAACTTCTAATAAGAAAGAAATAAATAAAATACTAACAAACAGTTTGGGACCATTTTTGAGTATTCTACTTTTCTTCTTTAGTGAATCTATTTATTTTTATACAACAATTTCACCTAATTTCACACATCTTTTCCCTTTCCTTTTCTAAATCCTTTCTTAAATCCCTTAATCAAACACAACATTAGGGTCATAACCACATATAAAAGAATATATATATATTTTTTTGCAAACAATACGTTTTTTAGTTTTTTTCATTATTTATAGAGAGAGTTTGATAACACACAATCCATTATCTATAAGATAAGAAAGTAGGCTATGCGGATAAGATATTCAAGTTATGCGGGTCTCCAAATTGGTCTTGGATCAATATGCTACTTTCTATAATAGAGAGTCACAATAGTTAGGATTCATTTAAAAATCGATAATCTTTGCGTAGAAAACACCTTTCTTGCAATTGAATAAAAATTTGATATCATGATGACATCGATAACAAGGAACACCAATTAATAATAAGCATACATATGGTGAGTGAAATTTACTTTAAATGAATAACTACCTTGTTACATATATATAGTAAGATAAATAACAAGAAGGTATTAGATGGTAATACCGATAATGTTGTATCACCGTTACACTCAACTTTTTTTTTTTCCTCGCAATCAAAATTAATATATTCATTCACCAATCATTCTACATGTCTGGATGTTCTAATAAACCCTGCCTTCAATTTCTTCTTTGACTAACAAAGTGACTTCATTAGTCATTCTTCTTGGAGATTGTTTATGTGGGATGAAATTCGCTTTTATTGGCAACCTGTGTTCTACTAATGTTCTCTCTAACCCAGGCATTTCTTGATAACTCCATGCAAACCAATCCACATATCATACAACAAATTGCTTTTTAATTCATTAGATAAACTAGCGTTTACATAGATTGGCCTTTTATAGGCCTCAGTACCTAAGTTGAATTCCTTCAAGGTATCCTGCACATCTTCCTTGAGGTCATCAAGCTTAGCAGGAGCAACTCTCAAATGCTCCAACTGCACCTCTTTATAATTTAGAGGGCTACTATCTATTACACATTATGCCCATGAACAATCAAGCAAAGACTTAAATCTACTTGCTAAAAGAAACTAAAAAGTCTAGAAAAAGTAGATCTAATTACAATAGTTACAGCTGTCTCATCCAACTTGTTTTCTTTACATGTTTGCTTCTGCATGATCTTTGTCTTCTATCACTTCCTCAATTACAAGCCCCTTTTGTTTCTTCATAAGGCTTGGCTGGGCCAATTCCTGACCTATCTGCTTGAATCCTTCTTCAATAATGCTCTAGAACTTTTCATTTGTCAAACACTTCCTTGGGATTTGACTTCATCTTCATCAACTGCAATTGGGCCTATATCCTCATCATACAACACAACTTCTATGTTGTTGACATCAACTGCAAAAGGGTTTGCATCTGCCCAATAGATTTCCATTCCCTTCTGTTCATCTTACTCATTATTAGTTAGAAATATTAAAGCTTAGTGTAAAGAAGATGGCACACAACCATTAAGGTTTATCCAATCTACTCCTAACAACACATTATAATTAAAAGTGGAATTAATTACAAAAAAGGTGGTTCCCATTACTCTTGAACCAACTTGAAGTTGTATGGAAACAACACCCCTTGCTTCAGAAGAACCTCAAGCAAAATTGCTTATGTTAATATCAGTAGGCAACAAATCCTCTAGTGATTTACCTATGGATCTCAAAGTCTTAGAAGGGATACTGTTGACTATAGCTCCATTGTCAATGAAAACCCTCTCGACTGGCACCCCTTCCAAATAAGCTCTTACATATAATGGTCTTAAATGTTTGATCAATTTTTCTTTAGGTTTTTGCAAGACCACTTGTTCTTCATTTATTGACTTAACCACCTCAATTGATCTTAGTGGTTTAACTTCTATCTCAGACATCGCTATCTGCACTATTGGTTTTGTCTAGTCCTTAACATCACCTACCAACATGTTTGGCTGGTCTGGCTGGTCTGGCTTGGCCTAAAACCTCTTTGGGATAGCCATGATCATGTTATATTCCTTACTAGGAGGAAGCGAGGACCCAAATTGAATAGCTGTCTCCTCAAATTCCTTTGAACTTTCTGACTTAGCATCTTCCTTCATATCAGTACCACCCTCAGTCACAACAGACTTTTCCATTTCTTAGCTTTGGTCTTTTATTTCTACATCTCTTTCATCAATTCTTTCTCTAATTCTTTCAATTTCAATCTCAGTATTGTCGTATTAGGCATAGCTTTCTCCTCACACTTTTTTTTTTGCTCACCACTAGTCTCTTCAATATCTGCATTGTTGGCTGAATCACTTTCTTTTTTGATGTTGATCTCATAACTGCCTTTGGTGGAACAAAACTCTCCTTAGTCTAGACTAGGTTTCTTGTACTTCCTTTACCTTCTATTCTAGACATCATTGCATGAAATTTTCTTTGTTCTCTTATTTTTTGAGTCCTAGTTGGTCCCATCTGCCTCCATTCATTTAGAGAAAACTTTGGATGGACAACTCCATGCCAACCCAAGTTAGGTGGCATTGGTGGTTTCACCATTCTTAGCTGCATATATAGCCTTACTTTTGGGCCACTTTTCCGCTATGAACCATCAAATGATCTTGTAAACTATAGCTGACCACCATATGGCCTCCAAATTTGTTGTTGGCCAATATGTGGGTTTATAAATTATTGTTTTTGGCCAATGTATGGCCTTGTCACCACCCTTGGATCTCCATAATGTTTAGAGTCCTTCCATTGCTTCAATTTGGCCCTAATTGTACTTGGGCCATTAAAACATGGATGCACAAGAGCCCTTTGAAACAGAAATAAGGCATCACCTTCACCATAGTCTTCAGTAGGTCCAAATATACTTGGGTCTGACCCATCATAGAACATGTTGTCATTATCAAAAACTTGTAGATCGGCTCTACCCATGATGTTAAACCTAAGACCAACATCTCTTCCTTTTTTTTTTAATCTCATCTATCACAATAGCTCTAGCTTTTCTTTTATTTATTATTATTTTTTTTAGTGCCATATCGGAAACATATGAACCTCTCATCAGGCTCTTCTTAAATCTTCTTACCATTTACTTCCTCAACAATTCTTTCCATCTTCTTCTTATGAAGTTTCTCCAACTCCACGAAGAGAACTCTAGGATTCCTCTCTTTCTTCTCCTGGTCAGTTGACTGAAGATCAGTGGACACCATATTGATTCCGACCATGTCTAGGAATGGGCCATTGTTAACTGCCATTACTCATTTATCTTTTTTTGCATACTTCAACATCCCTTTCTGGATTAAGTCCTGCACGCAATTCCGAAATGTGACACAATTATTAGTAGAATGTCTAAAAGAATTATGCCATTTGTAGTACTCTTTTCCAACTTTATCTCTTTCTTGTGGAATATTATGGCTAAGGGTTAAACTTAGAAATTTGTTGGCCAAGTGTGCGAGGCGTGGTTCAGGTGGTTTGAGAGTAAAATTACAAACCGAATGGCGGTTAGCTGATTAGCGGATTGACAAATTGTGGTTTGGGCGGTTTTTTGCGGATTGACGAATTTAAGAATATTCTAACTAATTATTATACATTTGCATAATATATAACACTAATTTGTATAATATTTTTTTAGATATATAACACAAAGTAATTTTACATGATATGTTATATATATATATAACCACTAATTTATAATAAATTTCATATCTTAAATCTCTCTCATACTCATTTTTACATTGATATTTCATTGGAAGTTAAAAAATATAGCTATAGCGGAGGGAAGCAGTTCGGTTGGCAGATTATAAATTTTAAAGTTTAAACCACGGTTAGTAGTTAGAGCAGTGCTAATTGATGCGGATCGGTGCGGTTTTGGCAGATTGGGTGGTATTTTGCACAGCCCTATGCCCAATAACTCATCAAACAAAGCATCTACTTTCGATTAGTCAAATGAATACTGTGACTTGATGCAATCACATTTCTTTTGGCTGGTTATGTTGATAGCATGTCAATAGATTTCTTAACCTTTCTGAAGGTCTCACAAATCATAGGTTTCTTTCCGATTACTAGTGCCATGTCTACATCTACATCAACGTCAAACTCAATTTCTTGGTAATAAGTACCAAGTCAAGTTGTCTTTTTGTGTTTTTCTTCTCTAAAAATTGACTCATAACTAGTTGCCCTTGAGGACAACTCATACAAGTCTCTAAACATTATTCCTTCAAATTTCTTTCTTAACTCAAAATCCAAACCATTTTGAGTCAATCTTATAACTTCTATCTCAGGCACATAGGCATAACACTTGTTTTTGCTCTTTTGAACCCATCTATGTATTGTTCTGCTATTTTTCCTTGTTTTTTTCTTGAATTTTGATAGGTCCACCAAAGTAACTTCAGGTTCAGTGCTAAAGAACATAGCATGAAATTGACTTTTTATTTCTTGCCAAGTGTGCACAAAATTTTCTATCAAGTTAATAAACCAGATAAATGCAGTTCTAGACAATGAATTGGGGAAAAACTTCATTTTTAGAAAATCATTCCGTCCCACTTCTCCACATTGTAGAACAAACCTTCCTATGCGTTCAATTGTGGATTGTCTTTATTCTCCTCTAAATAGAGAGAATTCAAGAACTTTGAAGCTCCTTGGGAGAGGTGCATTGTCCACCTCTGGAGGATATGGACTCCTATACATTGGTTTGTTTGGCCTCCTTATACCTGGGCTATACATTTCTTGAATTAAATCCATTATTTGTTGTCTATTCTTCATCATAGGATCCATGCCCACGTATACTTGTTATTGTCCTCCCTCTTGAAATTCTAGTTGATAATAAGGGAAATGAGGCCCAGGCCCTCTAGGTCTTGGATTCATTACATAAAGGTTCATAATATGGTTGTTACATGATAGGCTCTTGCATGCTTTGAGGCCTTATTTGATTAGGTGGCCTAAGTCTTTGTTCTGCCATGCCATAGTGACCAATTGCAGGCCTATCAAATGCATAATTATCATGCATTTGTGGCCTTGGTTGCCCCCCAAAGTCTTGGTTCTAAATCATTTGGGTTGTAATTAAAGATTGGATTTGGGGGATATTCTCTCATTTTTGTATATTCAAAAACAAGATTTGCATTCATTCTTTCTTCATATCTTTTTTGAAGTATGGGAGGTTTTTTATAATACAAGTTCATTTACAGTTATATGTTTTTGTGGAGTTATAGAAGGACCATACTGTACCTTTTTCGTTGAGTCTCCTCCATGACCTTCCTTGTTTGGCTTGGCTTGATGTTGTTCTTCTCGAACAAAGCATGTAACTCATCAATCATTACTAGGCTCTCATGTGAAGACATAGAACCAAGCTCACCATCTGGGTCTTCTCCATCAATAACCCTTTTTCTAGGGTCTCAAAAGATTTTATGCTCTTTTCTTCATCACTCCAAATTAGATAGGTCCACTAGACGAGCCAAAATATGTTAGCAAAAGTTTGGTTCAAGTCAAATCGACATAAGAGATTCGATAGAAAAACCAATTTCCACAAACAAACAATCTGATCAAGTAATGTGGTTGGTGTCCTATGCCTTGACAGATTCAAGGACTTCTTTGGAGGTTATAATGTGAAGAAACATAAATAAACAAACTAGAAATATGATTAATGCCATTTAAACTTGTCACTTAATTACAAGAATTAAATTACACGCTTCATAGCATTACAATCAACAGGTCCAAAATGGGTTACAAGAACTGAAACTACTACTACTCCTATGATAAGTTAAGCTACTCTTAATTTCACAAGTGTTGTGAATTTGGTTGAAGGTCCTTTTTTCTTCACATTTCCAGCTTTTATGTTGTTTCACTAGCCATGTTAAAAGCTACGTGTCCATTCGTTGATGTCTTACATTTGCCCATAATCCATAACTACTGCAATTG
Organism: Camellia granthamiana; assembly: GCA_036172215.1. Classification (NCBI taxonomy): domain Eukaryota; kingdom Viridiplantae; phylum Streptophyta; class Magnoliopsida; order Ericales; family Theaceae; genus Camellia; species Camellia granthamiana. The sequence continues at coordinate 95,242,306 of CM069912.1, read as the reverse complement.
CCAAAAAATTCATTTTCCTTTGAAATTGACACGTGTTGTGCCCCTAATCTTCCTTTCTAGGCCACTATCTTCATGTCCATGATTCTTGGACCCTTATTGTTCATGCCTATGTTCTTTAACATGCTTGTCGATAGAGAATTTGAATTTTTTGGTGCCAACACATCTATTTTCGATATGAAAGATATGGGTACTACTGATGTAATTGTAGGCATTAGAATAATTAAAAATAAAAATGGACTTTGTCTTTCACAATCTCATTATATAGAAATATACTTAAAAAGTTTAATCATTTTGATTGTAAACCTGCTAGCACTCCTTTTGATATGAATTTGAAATTGTATACTGGTAGAGTAGTAAATCAATTAGATTATGCTAGAGTTATTGGTTGTCTTATGTATGCTATGACATCAACTAGACCTGATATTGCTTTTGCTATTGGTAAGTTAAGTAGATGTACTAGTAATCCTAGTCACATTCATTGGCCTGCTGTCTGTAGAGTGCTGAAATATTTGAAAAATACTGTGGACTATGAAACACACTATTGTGGATATCCTATTGTTCTAGAGGGGTACATAGATGCAAGTTGGATTACTGAACGAGATGATCACACATCAACCAATGGGTGAATATTCACCCTTGGTGGAGCTATCTCTTGGGGTTCAAAGAAGCAAACATGTATAACAGACTCAACAATAGCTGTTGAGATTGCAGCTCTGGCTTCTTGTAGCAAAGAGGCAGAATAACTTAGGAATTTGTTATTGGAAATTCCTATTTGGCCAAAGGTAATGTCGCCTATATCTTTGCATTGTGATAGTCAAGCAACACTATCATGGGCATATAGCCAAATATATAACAGCAAGTCTAAGCATATTGGCTTAAGGCATAGTTATGTAAGACAGTTACTCACAAATGGAGTAATTACCATTGGTTTTTTGAGATCATGCCAAAATTGGGCTGATCCTTTAACTAAAGGACTTGTAAGGAATTTGGTGTGGAAAACATCAAAAGGGATGAGATTAAAGTCCATAACCTATGGTCACTAATGATAGAACCTCAACGCAACACTTGAACTTCAAGATTTTGAGTTCAACGAGTAAAGTATATCATTTATGGTGATTGCAAGCACTCAAATTTTGCTTGTTAAAATATCCATCCCAAGGTAAATAGCGTTTGGTACCTGTAGTGTGGAAAAGAGGTTAAATGAAAAATTTTAATGGGCTTATAACTGAGGTTCTGTGGGATGCTTTATTTACAGGGGCATTTATGATAAGCCTACCTATATGAGTGTTGGGAGTGGTGCCGCTTCCTATGAGATCAAGACTTATCTCTAGAGTACTCATGAAATAAGATATAGACATCAGACCAATCCACATGTTGCATCTTTAAAATACCTAAGGTTAGAAATTTATGTGTGACATATGTGTGGATAATTAAAGAGGATCACTGGTTCAAAGCTCATCTACTATGTCATCCTAATTAATCTTGATGTACGTTCACTAACTGAAGGTTTAAGTCCAAAAGACACTTTCATCTATGCATAAATTTCCCAAATATGAACAGGCTTTTTTCTTTGCATTTCGAAAAAGGTAGGATAATGTTGAAATATTTTCAAATATTTAAATGTTGTTTGGGTTTATGGGTTTTTTCAGTTTTTTGTTTCTTTCTGTTATAATGAAGTCTTGTTTCACATAGGAAAGAGAGGATAAAGTTTTCCAACTTTGATTGAATGGTTAAAACAACGCTACAAAATGTGATCAAGGGGTTAGATTTCAAAATTGTCGTTATGACAGTTGTAGAGTAACTATTTAGTGGCAGTTTATGATTGTTATTAACAGTTATTTTAATTCAAATTCAAAGGGAACAGTCATGTTCTGATCTATATTTAGATGATTAGGCATTCAAGAATGGGTAGAAAATATTCAGGTTACTCTTCCTATTTTCACCAGGTTTTCTAAAGGCAATCTACTACTCTTTCTCTTCTTCTTCTGGGTTCTGATTTCTGCAAAAACAGAATTCCATAACCTGTTCTACTTTGTGCATCACCAAAGGTATTTTGGGTCAATTTTTGCAAAGTACGAAGTGCAGATTGATAATCAGTTTCGGTTGGATTTCATTGTATCATAGAGACGATTTGCCATTACCCATTGTACTATTTCTATGGGCAAATAATGTTTTAAGGACATCAACGTTTGTAATGCGCCTTAAGATGATATTTTCTATTGTTCCTAATATTATCACCATGCTTATTTCTCTAAATCTTTCAAATTAAAAGAACCTATTTTGACCATTAAGAGTAGGCAATCCTTTTTCCTATCTCATCTCACCCAATTTTTCAACAGGTTGAGTAACCCATAGCTCAAGGAGGATTGTGATAGATGAGTACAAATCAACTTGCTTGGTTTCATTTTTTCAAAAATACTTTTCAAAAAATTCTATTTTCTTATTTTTGGTATTTTTTTAATATTTTAAGCAATTTTTTTTTTTACTTTTTAGACACACCTAACATAAATACACCTAAAAAGTAAAAAAATTGTAAAAAAAATCCTTTAAAAATTCACTAAATACCAAAAAAAATAATAATAATTCCGTACATTTTTTTGTATTTTTATGTATTTATTAATTTTTTAAAATATTTTTTCAAAATTTATTTACTTTTTAGATACATCTAAGTAAGATGCATCTAAAAAAGTAAAAAAAAATGTTTAAAATTTTAAAAATATTCACTAAAAATAAAAAAAACACGCAAAATCAAAACACTCAGTTTTTAAAAAATTTAATTCAGAAAACTCAAACCAAACACACTGAATAGTATCATGCTATGGATTCAGACACAAAAATTCAGAATTATTCAAAATTTCACTTTCATTTCATATGTAGACCTCTTACTACATTAATTCAATATTTACCATACATCTACTCTACCCAGAAAAATCTGGGTAGAAATGTCATAATTCACAGAGAAATTATTCAATGTTCTAGAAGCAAATATAGATGGTACTCCAAATCAGTAGTTATTAATCTAAATCATGAGATTCACCACTTTTTTGCTCAAATTTTAAGAGATAAATTGTCAAGTGGCAACATATAAATGGATTAGAGAAATGCTCATGAGCATTGAATAGTTTCGTTGGTTCAAAGCATTTTTGCAAATAGTATTCATGATATGTCCTGGAGATTTGGTATGTCATGGAGATTTGGTTTGGAGTTCACTTATTTAATGACTTTTTAATTTTTCATAAAAAGATATATACCCTAATACATCACTCTCATTTTGACATCTAATGAATGAGTAATAAATGAGTAAATAAATATACTTATAATAAAAAAATAGAGATGCAATGTACAACTTATAATAAATGAGTAAATAAATATACTTATTTAGTGCATTGCCAAACCTAAATTTGTATAGTGAGATCCATATATATAATAAATCTAAACCACAAAATGATAATTGTAAATAATTTCCGAGTTAATAAATTAAGTAGAGTACTAGATAGAATGATACTACATACCCTAATACATCACTCTCATTTTGACATCTAATGAAATAGAAGAGAGAATAGAGAGAGACAAGAGAGGGGGGATGAAGAGTGTGGATCCCCCCTCACATGATCCATTCCTTATCAATTCCTTGTCAATGAGGGTGGATTAAAAGCGTTCACTTAAAACTCCCAAGCATTTTTCCTACTGGTACATAAACTTGACTAGCAACTTCAAACAATACGTGGGCTGCCATGTCATCTTTCACATCAGTTTTTTTTCTCTTTTACAAGAGAACATTTTTCTCTTTTACATTAGATTTCCTGTGGCAATAATTTGTTTTGGTTCGAAGCAAAGTAGTTCAAGCGTCTATACAAAATAATTTAAATTTTACAAATTTTTTCTTGACATATAAAAAGAAAAAAGAAATGGAACAAACAAGAAAACTTGATCTATAAATAAACAAAGCTAAGCTACATGCAACAAACTTCATCTCTCTGAATAAAGAGTCCTGAATTCCATGTGCAAACCTGAACCTCCCATCCACAGCTGCCCCATATAGAGATAACCAGGCATCAATAACCACACACACAGACAGAGAGAGAGAGAGAGAGAGAGAGAGAGAGAGAGACAGGTGTGTCATACCTGCTTTGGAAGTGGGCTAATGAATTTTGGTGGAAATGAATCTCATGCGATGTAGATAATCGTGTCAGTCATAACGGCTTAGAAAATGTATTATACTGGGATATACTTGGTCCACAGCCTGCGTTTTGATTGAAAAACATTGAAGCCATTAAAAAATTAGCCAGTATAAACAAATTAGCAAAGACGATGTTTTACCATCCTACAGAAGAGAAAAGAAGAGAAAAATGTGCATACCAATCGACCCTCCCACCAAGTCATAATGAGCGTAATGCGGACCTTCAGGTTCTCCAAATACTTCATAGGTAACTAAGTGCTCGGGAATGAGCTTTACAGTTTCTGTTCAAAAAGATAACAAGCCAGAAAAAATAAAATAGATAACATCTATTAAAGTCCGTGGAGCAATATGTGGATTAAATCTACTTGAAATGTACCATAGACAGCTTCTGGCGGGCAAATTAGGTCCTCATCTCCAGCAAGGGCTAAGATGGGAACTTTGCTTTTATGTAGATGATCCTTGTAGAAAAATTTACCACTTCTATCACAGAGCCCACCTTCTCGAAAAGCTGTTGTCAGCTGCAAAAATCAATTTAGCAGGAATAGTACCTGCAAGTTGTCATCAAACCCTATCAAGATCCCCTCAACATCAATTATCATCTTGTCTTTGTTTGAATAGGTCAGGCATAGAATAATATAATAGAACCACTTCGTAGATCACCATGTATAAAGATCATAATCCAAAGATCAACACTAGATGGATTGGGTTAAACAATGTCAAAGTTGGATTCGCTCAGTTAGGAGATATACTCAAGCAATTAAAAGGCTTGAATTATATCAAGGAAATTGTAATATGCAATGAATTCAAAGATTAAGAATAAATGAATCACAACAGTTCAAACAATATCCTAAATGCCACAAATATATCTAGAAATGAATTTAGTTGAAGCCCATTAAATAACAATTTGCGGTGCATTGCACTATCTCATCGCTGTTCTGCTTGATTTGAAGGGCATATTCTTTATCACAAATCGTAACATATTTTTCATGAACTCATTTGTTGTGTCTTTGGCCGTTCTATGTTCTTATAGTGCCCTTAAATGTTGACAAGTATGATTCTGTCAAACTTCCATTTTTTATGGTAACAACTAGGAACGAAAAGGGACCACAACCCTCATGAATTTTTGGTAACTTCTATGTACACTCTCTGGCACTATAAGAAAATTACATAGAAGCCCTCAGTCTCGAACAACAACCCCCAAGTCTTGTATATACACTACAAACCACCCTCTAAATATACTCACTAATAAATAATGAGAAATATGTGCACCACACCACAACCCCCCAAAACACCAACTCACCTACCTTTCTTGAGGTGAATTTCTGGATCTGTCCCTGGTAACAACAAACAGTTTCAGGTAAGTTTATCTTATCTTCCAGTTAGTTATTCATATTGCTTATGTGGCCCCACGATCTTCCTGCCTTTACTGTCATTCACCTCAGCATTCTCATTCTATTTGGATTTATATTTATTAATATGTTTACTAAGTGACCTTAATTCTGTATTAAAGCTGCAATTAGTTGGGACTCCAGTGATTTTGTGTGTGTGTGTGTGTTGGGGGGGGTGGCAAATAAGCTTTTATTACCAAAAAGAAAGACATGCAACAAAGCTCAAGACACAACCAGTCACAACCCCATAGGATCTACAAAGATGCACCCTTTTTTTTTTTTTTGATCAGCAAAGAATAATTTCATTTAACAGCATGAAATTAAAGGTATAGGAAGACGATATGCATCGAGAGAGATTCGGAGTATAAAAATACCCCTACTACTGCTACTCGCAACCATACAACCAACCCCTAAGCCTCTCGATTTTTTTTTTTTTTTAAATAAAAAAAGTTAAGAAGAACTTAACTAGAAAAACAAAATACAAGAGTTCCCAATAATCAACCCACCAAACCCTCCAAACCAAACTAAAAGAACTAAACCCAAAACTAAAAAAACTAAACTAAAATCAACAAAAACAACACAGGACCCTGATGGCACACGTAACATAAGAAGGCAAAAACAAGGACCTAACCAAAAAAATAAAAAATCCCCACAACCCAAGAGGCTAGGCCTAAAAAGCACGGACAATAACACACCAACACGGTAATATTAAAAAAATGCAAGATACAACACATGCGGGACACATGCAAAATACATAATTTCATACATTTATTATATGCATGGTTGTTAAAATTGTATGATTCACGATTCGATATGAGTTTCAACAAAAATAATTCGAATCATGCTATTGAATAGGAAATTGAGTGAATCATACGATTCAATTTATGATTCATTACCATTTACAAGATTCACTGTGATTGAATACTATTTATATTTTTGTTTACATAATGCATGAAACATCGTCGCTTTCGCCAAACTATGAAGAAATATAAAAGAGATTAATTAATTATATTGATATACGTGAATTTATATATATATATACACATATATATAGTTTAGTCCTATTGATAATTTACTTTATTTTAAACACACTATGTATTTTTATGTATATAAATATATAGAATTACATATTATATTAAATAAAATAAATCTTACAATTCACGATTCGATATTTTAGCACAATGATTCACAATTCGATTGGCAATTTGACAACATTGATTATATGTATTAAAAGATAATAACAAGATACAACATAGCACTAATTTCTAAATTTTAATGGATGAGGGATTAGTAGGTATAAATGTATATTTTTTTCATTTATCATTAGATCTTAGATTATTTTGTTTAAACTTGTAATGAGTTTCACATATGTCCAAGCAATGAATATGTGTGTCCCCAAAGTGTTTGAAGCATATCTAGTTTTAAAATTTTTTTAAAAACAATTGGACACGTTTGGTCACCTGTTTGACATGTGTTGAGAAGAAAGTGTCAATGTCTGACCACCTACTTAGAAATATTTGTGCTTCTTGGGGCTAGGCCACTCATCAAAACAAAATAAAAATCTCCTAGCCAAAGAACTAAGGTGGGTTATGCTCCCCTTCCTTGCTTGAGAGCTTTTGTGCTGCTTTTGTGATGTAGAAAATGTGATCTTCTCTATTGTACCCTTTATCTACACGCTTTTTCCTATTCCCATCCTTCAATAAAGGAGTGCACTCTCACTCCTTAACAATTTTCGCGTCATTAGTTGGAGAACATATTCCTTTGTCAACCATTCTTCTTGATCGACACACATTTTCTAGATCTCGGCTGTGCTGCAGACCTCTAATTAGAGGTGCTGCAGTACAGCACTAGTGACCTGTCAACGCATAAAAAAATAAAATAAAAAAAAACAATGAAGTAAAAGACAAAAAAGAAGAAAGAAAAAGACAAATTAGAGGTGTATTAGTGGTCCTTTTTTAGAGGTATGAATCATTTTTGTCTAGATCTTTACTGCATGATTCAAGTACATCAAACACATTGGTGCTATTAGAAGCCCCACAAGCCTCCACATCAAAAGGCTTCTCATTTGATAGGGATTCATTCTTTCCTTTTACTTTCCTCTTTGTAATTTCTATCTTAGTAGCAGGAATCGTCTCAGATGGTGACAACTCTGAGGAAGAAGTGCGATTCTGCACTTCTAAGGAAGAATCACAGCAGAATCGCGAATCTGAGGAAAGGGAAACGCGAGTCTGATGCGAGGAGGAGGCACTATTGAGAGAGCAAGAAGAGAACCTGGTCGCTGGCTTCGATCCTCTATTTGACAACTTCGATCTCACGCCATTTGACTTCGCCTTCGAATTCAACGAGCGTGGCGTGGCCCCTTCAACTTTGACTTCGTCTTCAACGAGCACTACTATAGACGAGTTTCGATCTATCTTCACTGGTTTCATCTTCGATGATCTTTGATCTATCTTCTCTCTCTCTCTCTCTCTCTCTCTCTCTCTCTCAAAAGATATTTAATTAATATATATGTCATATATCACTAAAAATAACTATTTATAAATCATATATAACTATTTATAAATCATATTTATTTATAATATATATGTCAATTAAAAATAAAAAATATATATAAATAAATTTAAAATATTATCAATAAAAATAATATATAAGATAAAAAATAATAATAAATATATTTAAGTTGTTTTATTAGATAAAATATAATAAATTTTATTCAAAGATAATGACTAGTGTTTGAAAAAATATCACTCCACTACTTTTATTTGTTATTCATTTTTAAAAAATATTTTTTATGTTGTATTTAATTAATTAAATATTACATAAAAATAAACATTTATAACATATATATGTTAATTAAAAAAAATTTAAAAAATGTTTATATAGATAAATTAAATTAAAAATATTTCAATAAAAATAATATATAAGCGCTCCCAAACTATGACTCCTTTACATAGCCACACTTCTCCACTCCCGCTCCTGCTTCATTCACATTACTAGATAGTTTGGATGAGGAAGGGCACCTTAGTGTGCCCAAAAATCTTGCAAAAATGGAAACCATTGTGGTTTCCACACACATTGGCGTTCCGAATTCGGAATATTAATCGGCCCAAAAGTTCTCATTGATGGGGCTCCGAATTCAGAGACTTAACTGGGCCAATCGTGATATCCACGAAGGGAGCTCCGAATCCGAAGGTTTAATTGGCCCAAAAGTGTCATGCACCGATGGCGTTTTGAATTCGGAATATTAATCGGCCCAAAAGTTCTCACTGATGGGGCTCCGAATTTGGAGACTTAACTAGGCCAATCGTGATATCCACGAAGGGCGCTCCAAATCCGGAGGCTTAATCGGCCAAAAAATGTTATGCACTGATGGGGCTCCGAATTTAGAGACTTAGCTTGGCCAATCATGATATCCACGAAGGGCACTCCGAATCCGGAGGCTTAGTCGGCCCAAAAGTGTCATGTACTGATGGGGCTCCAAATTCGGAAACTTAGCTTGGCCAATCGTGATATCCATGAAGGGCGCTCCGAATCTGGAGGCTTAATCGGCCCAAAAGTGTCATGCACTGATGGGGCTCCGAATTTAGAGACTTAGCTTGGCCAATCGTGTTATCCACGAAGGGTGCTCCGAATTCGGAGGCTTAATCGACCCAAAAGTGTCATGCACTGATAGGGCTCTGAATTCGGAGACTTAGCTTGGCCAATCGTGATATCCATGAAGGGCGTTCCGAATCCGGAGGCTTAATCGGCCCAAAAGTGTCATGCACTGATGGGGCTCCGAATTCGAAGACTTATCTTGGCCAATCGTGATATCCACGAAGGGCGCTTCGAATCCGGAGGCTTAGTCAGAAGACTTGTTTTAATAAGCTGAATTTCAGTGAGGAAACGACAAACTTTGTATTGCAAAAAATGAAAATTGTACACGGCGAACATTCAAAACAAGTATCATGCCTCACAAGTTGGGTTAATGATAGAATTTACGCAAATGCGTGGAATTCCAAGGCCGTAGCAGACTTTTCCCAGACATGTCTTTGAGCCGATATGCCCTTACTCCCGCGATTGAGTCGATCTGATAGGGGTCATCCCAGTTAAGACCCAATTTTCCATCAGCCGGATTCTTGGTAGCTGGAAGCACTTTCTTCAGGACCAACTCTCCTAGTGTGTAGCGGCGCAGTTGAACATGCTGATTATATGACTTAGCAAGCTGCTGCTGGTACCGTGCCATGGATGCAAGGGCGCGGTCTCTTCGTTCTTCAATCAGAATCAAATCCAAGGCCAACATCATGTCGTTTCGGCCCAAATAAAAAACTTTTGATTTCAAGGTTGGGAGGCCGATCTCCAAAGGGATGATTACCTGCGTTCCGTTACCTGCGTTCCGAAGCACAAAGCGAACGGCGTTTCCCCAGTGGACCGTCTCGGAGTAGTGCGATGGGCCCATAACACACTTGGCAATTCTTCGACCCATCTGCCTTTAGTTTTCTCCAGCCTCTTCTTGATGCCGTCCAAAATAGATTTGTTGGAGGCTTCAGCTTGGCCATTACTCTGCGGATAAGCCGGGGTGAAATAATAGGGCCGAATACCATACTTGCTGCACAGTTCCCAGTAGACACTACAATCAAATTAGGTGCCGTTGTTTGAAATAAGTGCTCTTGGAATGCCGAATTGCGTTATGATATTTCTCCATACAAAGCGCTTCACATCATTATCTCGAATGTGCGTTAGTGCCTCCGCTTCCACCCATTTTGTGAAATAATCTGTTGTGACAATAAAAAATCGCTTGTTGCCCGGGGTGCGAGGCAATGGTCCGACGATGTCAAGTCCCCATTGGGTGAACGGCCAAGGATTGGTTATAGGGCTTAACTCTTCAGCAGACAGATGGGTTAAGGGAGAACACTTCTGGCACTGCTCACATTTCTTCACGTAACATTCGGCATCAGCTCTCATTGTCGGCCAATAATACCCCTGTGTCATAGTATTATGGGCCAAAGAGCACCCGTCAGAATGGGCACCACAGCTACCTTCATGTATTTCAGTCAGTAGTCCCTCGACTTTACCTGGATGAACGCATTCTAGGTACGGGCCAGAAATGGATTTTTTGTAAAGTTTTCCTTGCGGATCCAAATAGTATCACAGGGCTTTGTTTCGCAGCTTATGTGCTTCTTTCTTATCTGACGGGAGCTGTTCCTAAGATAGGAATGCAGCAATGGAGTCCATCCAACTCGGCTCTAACTCTATGACATTGATCTGGACTTCCTCTGAAGGGCCAATGCTCGGCTTAGGGATGAAACCCACTTCAATTGTCCGTTTAATCTCTGAGTTAATGGCGGAGGCTAGGCAAGCCAGGGCGTCTGGATGTGTGTTCTAACCACGGGTTATTTGGTTCAATTCATGATGGTCAAATTTTGCCAGCAAGAAATTTGCCGTTTTCATGTAAGCAGCCATACGGTCGTTTTTTGCCGCGTACTCCTCCTTTAGCTAATTAATCACCAGTTTTGAATTACAAAATATAAGTAGACGCCGAGCACCTAGGAGATGTGCATTTCGCAAGTCGGTTAGTAGGGCCTCGTATTCGGCCTCATTATTCGATGCTTCGAAGCCGAGTTTGACAGCCTACTCAATTATTGCCCCGTCGGGAGCCATTATCACTACTCCGGCCCCGCTGTCGCGTTGATTGGACGATCTATCACAGTACAACTGCCAAATGTCCCCAACATAAATTCTCCAGTTCGGCTTAGGTTGAATTTCATCAGACTTGAAGTCGGCAAGACCCCTAGTGAATTCGGCCACAAAGTCGGCAAGCACTTGCCCCTTGATTGAAGTTCTAGGCAGAAACTATATATCATACTGGCCGAGTTCAAGAGCCCACTTTGAAATGGGCCCTGATGCTTCTGCACTACGGAGTATCGACCGGAGGGGGTGGTCCGTTAGTACCCCCGATGGTATGCCTCTGAAAGTAATGCATCAGCTTTCTTGCTGCCATGACGAGGGCTAGGATGAGTTTTTCTAACGGAAAGTAATGTGTTTCGGCATCAACCATTGCTTTGCTCACATAATACACTGGCCGCTGCTCCCCAAACTCTTCTTTTAACAGTACGGCGCTGATAGCCTGGGCCCGGTCGAAAGCTGCCAGATATAAAATGAGCGGGTCACCTGTCGAAGGTGTTGTCAAGAGTGGAATTGATCGGAGGTAGGTTTTCAGGCCGTTGAAAGAGGCTTCGCAGTCGGAGGTCCATTCAAAAGCCTTACCTTACCGTAAAGTATGAAAGAATTGTCGGCAGCGATCTGTGGAAAGATTGATGAACCTGTTGAGTGTGGCGGCCATCCCCATCAACTTTTGAACCTCTTTCACTGAACGAGGAGAGCCGAGTTCCAAGATTGCTGTGATTTGCCTCGGTGGTTGACAATGTAGCCAAGGAATTTGCTGGATCCGATCCCAAATGCACACTTGGAAGCGTTCAGCTTCATTTTGTACTTACATAAAATGCCGAATATCTCTTCCGGATCGGCCAGATGAGTTTACTCTTCTTTAGACTTGACCACCATATCATCAATGTACACTTCCATAGTTCGGCCGAGTTACTCCTTGAACATGGCAGCGACTAGTCCTTGGTACGTTGCCCCCGCATTCTTCAGCCCAAAATGCATTACCTTATAGTAATAGGTCCCTCTTGGGGTGAGGAATACAGTTTTGTCTTGGTCTTCTGGATGTATGACAATTTGATGGTAGCCTCTATAGGCATCGAGGAAGCTCGTACGTTGATGATGCGCCGTGGCGTCCACGAGTTGGTCTATTCTAGGGAGAGGAAAACAATCCTTGGGACAAGCTTTATTTAAGTCCGTGAAATCCACACAAACATGCCAAGTCCCATTTTTCTTCTTGACAACCACAGTGTTCGACAGCCATGTAGGATAGGTAACCTCTCGGATTGCCCCGGCATCAAGCAACCGGTCAACTTTCTCAACAACGGCATCAGTGTGTTCTGCGGCTGACCGCCGGCTTTTTTGAATAATCGGCTTACATTTAGGGTCAACGTTTAAACGGTGCTGCAAAACAGACGGATCCACACCCAGCATCTCATATGGTGTCCACACAAATACATCAAGATTGCTGAGCAAGAAGGAAATTAGCAGCCTATCAGCTTCATTCAGGGAGGCGCCGATCATGAAGAACCTGTATGGATTCCCGTCAATGTCAACTCGATCCAGGGCTTATGTGGCCTTTTCACTTGGGAGTCGCCCAACATCGTCAAGGCTCTCTCGATCCGGCACCTCAATTGAATTTACTTCCAACTCTTTTGGTGTCTTTGCAGCAAGGAGATAGCATGCTTGTACTGATTTCTCGGAACCACGGATTTGCTCAATGCCGTACTCTGTCGGGAAACGGAGCAGTTGATGATAGGTGTTTGGCACGGCCCGTATGGTATACAACCAAGTTCGCTCCATAATGAGATTATACGGCGAAGGAAGCTTGACAACCAAGAATTCCACATCCACTGATCGGGAGCCCGCACGAACTGGTAGTGTGATTTTGCCCAACGGGTGCTCTGGATTAGCATTGAAACCGAATAGTGGATAAGGAGCCAGAGACAGATCCGACTTGGCAACCCCGAGCTTGATGAAGGTCTTGTAATACATAACCTCCGAAGTACTCCCTTGGTCTATGAGAACGTGTTCAACGGTGAATCGGTTTACGCATAGTTCGATGACCAATGGATCAATGTGGATGAGTGTTACGCCGATCAAATCAGAATCGTCGAAGGTAATGTTTGGAGCTTCATGGGGCCGTTTTGCTGGTGTGATTTGCTTTTGGGGGTCAGGATGTGACTGAATTGTATGTACTGTGGATGACGTCGGCAGGCTGTATATCATATGGATTACGCCGAGTGGAGGTGAATCCTGTCGTAAAGCTACTGCTTTTGTCGAGTTGTCTCTTCGGACGTACTGCTTAAGCCGACCATCATGTACTAATTCCTCTAGGTGAGCCTTCAACGCATAACAACTCTCTGTATCATGGTCGTGGTCTTTATGATACTCGCACCGCCTATCCTGTCTCCTCGTGTCGAGAGGTCCCACCATTTTGGATGGCCATTTGAAGAACGGAAGGTGTTGGACTATAGACATAACCGTGCTGATCGATTCTGACAACTCCATATATTTCTTGTCCGCGAGCCTTGTGCGCCTGCTATCTACTTGAAGTTGTTCACTACCTCGGTGGGAACATTGGTCATTTGTTCGGCGCGAATCTCGTCTCTTGTCTCATTTAGCCCGACTTCGTGATTCAGGGCTCCGTGATGGTACAGAGTTTATCGGCTGAATAATCTCAGAAGGGGCCGTTTTGTTGGCCTTGTTCCTGGCTTTAACTCGCAGAGTGTCATCTTCCACTTTGCAGTATTCCTCGACTTTCTTCATCAATGACCAGACTGTTTTGGGTGGCCTTCTAGTCAAGGAACTGCGGAGGGCACTATCAGGATGCAACCCCATTTTAAAGGTGGTGATGGCCATGGAGTCATTGCAGGCGTCATCCACAAGATTGAAGCATTCCCAATAGCGTACCGAATACGCTCGTAAGGTTTCCCCTGGTTGGATTTGCATTGCCCAGAGAGAGTCGGCTTGCTTCGGTTGGACCTCATTGGTGATGAATCTTGCCCTGAAGGATTCTGTAATTGATGGAAGCTTTCAATTGACATTGGTTCCAACTTGTAATACCATCTAACGGCCAATGGTCCCAAGCTGCTCGGAAATATTCGGCACATAAGAGCCTCGTCGTCTACATGCAGCATCATGGCTTGCTTATAATGACGAATGTGGTCAGTGGAATCCGATTTTTCGTCGTATAGGGTGAATGATGGAGCCTTGAACTTTTTGGATAGTACTGCCTTTGCGATCCATCGCACAAAGGGGTCATGTTGGTCCTCTTCATCTGAACCATTTTGTCTTCGTTTATGGCGTGCACGTGGACTCTCTTCGGAGGAGCTGGTGGTTTCGACTCGTCCCTTCTTTTTGGGTTCTGGGGATAATAAGTCAGAATCACTGTCACTTTCTTGTCTTCGGGCTCGAAGTCGTCGGCCATCTGAGGTCGTCCCGGATCTTGGCGTACAGCTTATTTGGACTTTACCACTTCCAAGGCCAAATCCTGACGGAGACGCTCGTTCTCAGCGATCATGTTTTCCAAACTCTGTTCGTTTTGCTTTGCCTGTTCCATGATCGCTTGCATGGTCTCATGTGCTGAAGTCGAGGGTAAGGTATGGGCCACTGAGTCGAAGTTCAAGGCATGTTTTGCGGTGATATTCTCCGGTCCCAGCATGTTTGTTGGAGTGAGGTCATCTCTCGGTATGGTTTCGTCAGCGACTATCGGAGGATCTTCCGTTACGCCCGTTATGGATGTAGTTGAGTATTTCCACAGATGGCGCCAATTGTGGGGGAGTGGTTTGGAAATACTCCTTGGATCCAATGGGACGCTCGAGATCCTCAGCTAAAAACCTGAAAAGGAATGAACACTCTGGTCGGGGGTGCCGGAATTAGCACTCCGACGGATAAGTCAGTGTATGCTCTCTTTGTTACTTGTATCTTAAGTAAAACGTACTAATTCTCACATACCTCTCTTTGGTTGTTGTTCTTCTATTTATATACGCTCCTGGTCCTCAAGGTAGGGCCCACTTTTGACCCGTCATGTGATTGTTCACTCGGTCCCCCTTTTGCCGTATTCCAACTTTCAATCGGCCCTTCGCTCAACTGATCTTTATGGCCGATTAAGTTATTCGGCATCCAGAACGTACGAGACGGGAGTGAGTATAATATATACTGATTAGCCAAATGTGTACTCGGCCTATCTGCGTGTCCTATTATTCGGCTCCCACAGCCACTATCTTCATGTCCATGATTCTTGGACCCTTATTGTTCATGCCCATGTTCTTTAACATGCTTGCCGATAGAGAATTTGAATTTTTTGGTGCCAACACATCTATTTTCGATATGAAAGATATGGGTACTACTGATGTAATCCTAGGCATTAGAATAATTAAAAATAAAAATGGACTTTGTCTTTCACAATCTCATTATATAGAAATATACTTAAAAAGTTTAATCATTTTGATTGTAAACCTGCTAGCACTCCTTTTGATATGAATTTGAAATTGTATACAAATACTGGTAGAGTAGTAAATCAATCAGATTATGCTAGAGTTATTGGTTGTCTTATGTATGCTATGACATCAACTAGACCTGATATTGCTTTTGCTATTGGTAAGTTAAGTAGATGTACTAGTAATCCTAGTCACATTCATTGGCATGCTGTCTGTAGAGTGTTGAAATATTTGAAAAATACTGTAGACTATGAAACACACTATTGTGGATATCCTATTGTTCTAGAGGGGTACATAGATGCTGGTTGGATTACTGAACGAGATGATCACACATCAACCGATGGGTGAATATTCACCCTTGGTGGAGGAGCTATCTCTTGGGGTTCAAAGAAGCAAACATGTATAACAGACTCAACAATAGCTGTTGAGATTGTAGCTCTAGCTTCTTGTAGTAAAGAGGCAGAATAGCTTAGGAATTTGTTATTGGAAATTCCTGATTGACCAAAGGTAATGTTGCCTATATCTTTGCATTGTGATAGTCAAGCAACACTATCATGGGCATATAGCCAAATATATAACAGTAAGTCTAAGCATATTGGCTTAAGGCATAGTTATGTAAGACAGTTACTCACAAATGGAGTAATTACCATTGGTTTTTTGAGATCATGCCAAAATTGGGCTGATCCTTTAACTAAAGGACTTGTAAGGAATT